>BQMF02000465.1:0-324901 GCA_027922465.2 Turritopsis dohrnii | reverse complement strand
ACAATGGATTGGACACGTGATTTTGCACTTTACAAGAAAGCGCCTTCTTCGTTGTCCCCATCAAGTATATTTTCATATATAATCAACTTTTTCATTTCAGTTTACCTTCGTGTTGTTGGGGGTGAAGTTGGTGCAACATCTTCATTGGCCCCTAAGATTGGTCCTCTTGGATTGGTAAGTTGGTAAATTTTAAAGACTTTTTATTGAAACTTTTCTATTAAGGATAGTCTCTAACCTCTAAACACATTTTCAGTTTTTATGAAATATCTCAGATACTTTCATTTTTTCCTCTATAAGAGTACATTTTCTGAAAGCTTAATAAATTCTCTATCGATCTATCACATTAATTTTAATAAAAAATACCTCCAAAAAAGAGAAAAAATATTGAACGAATTTGACTTTTCCCGCTCTATTCGAGTTCCAAGCCTCGTCTGTTTTTTGTGAAAGTTACATGCACGTGATCCTCATCATATCGCTAACAAAACCTTCCCTCACTTTTTCATCGAAACCAATAGATCTTTCACAGTCATCGTTTAATCATTGTTCATATACTGGTCTGTCTTGCTTATTCATAAATTTCTCTTAGACAAAAGTGAGGCAAGGTTTTTTTCCTAAGATCCCATGGTTCGAGTAAACATCATTCCGTTGACATTGATTGATGTGTAGGGGACTTAGAGCTTGGCAAAGTCAGGATAACAGCAAAAAAACATTGTCGAGATATCGACGATTTAAGTTAAATTTTTGACTCCAGAAACTTAATCTATGATCAAAATTACATATTTTTTTTGCTATTTTTTGAGCAAATAGGTTAGAGACTATCCTTAAATTATGAATGTGGCAGCAGCAAAGGTTCCTGAAGATTAATTGTCTAATCATTTTTGCTAAATTGCCATGTAACGTCATTCTTGAGATAAAGAAACTATGCATGAGATTTTCAAATTAACATCTTTTTTTGAAAATGATTCTCTAAAATCCAATTGATTTGAAAGGAATGGCGTAATATTGAAAATAAAAAACTTTCATTCTTTCAATCTAATAGTCTCCAAAGAAAGTTGGTGATGATATTGCTAAAGCCACTGGTGATTGGAAAGGTCTGAAAATCACTGTGCAACTTACTATTCAAAACCGACAAGCCAAGATCTCGGTAGTGCCTAGTGCAGCATCCCTCATTATCAAAGCATTGAAGGAACCTCCAAGAGATCGTAAGAAGGTCAAACACGTTCAACATAATGGAAACATCACATTAGACACGTGTATGAAATAGCGCGTGAGATGAGGCCACGCTCAATTGCACGGAAATTTACTGGCACTGTAAAAGAGATTCTTGGCACTGCACAATCTGTAGGCTGTACTATTGATGGAGATAACCCACACGATGTCATTGAAAAAATTAATTCAGGAGAAATTGAATGTCCAGTAAGTATGATTTACAAGATAAAAATCCTCTGCAAAATCCAACCCTAATGTCCTCGCCATGCAGAGGGGTCAACGTAGATGGAATCATCCCTCCCAGTATGTGCAAAGCTCTCGCTTGCACTAATCTTTGGAAAGTTTTTGCCATTTCAATTTAACTAGATTGGAACAAAAGATTTTCTTGGCAAAATAGTGGATGTTTTAGAAGCATTTTTTCTTAAATTCTTTGGAATCTTTTACCCTCAATACAAACTTTCCAATGGTTCTGGGGGTTGGTAGTTTCCACCGGCTGATAGGGCAATGGTGCTTTGGCAATGGAGGCGTAGTTTTAAAAAACTTTGTTGATGTGTGTTTTTGGTTTATCTTTTAGGAATCTTGAACGATAATTTTCAAGACAAGACAACTTAGATAAAAAACAAACTTTTTTCTCTCTCTTCTCCCTCCCTTGTGTTCTTTGCCCTAACTAATTCTACTCCACAAGGAAAACAGCCTGATGGAAGTAAGAGTGCAAATTTTTCACGCAACTGATTTTCCTTTATTTCACGCATTGTGATAAGAAAACTGTCAAACATTCAGGGTATCACACATTTTTTATACGTTTTTTGGTTATAACAGGGTGTCCATGCGTCCTGGAAATCCTGGAAAATATCCTGGAATTTGCCTTTTTTCATCATTTGTCCTGGAAATGTCCTTGAAGTTTTTTTGTGACTAATAACCCTGTTTTTTTTTCAGATTTACTCAGTGAACATTGTTGCATATTTTGAGTGAATCTCGGGAAACTCAGGGAAATTTTTTTGAATATTTTTGTCTTACCCCTGATATATGACTTCATTGCGTGATGAAAAGTCTGATGATGAAGTCTATCATGTCAATTGTCATGATTTTCAGTGACTAAGTAAGTAGGCCAAGGTTTTCAGTGTTCTTTTTTTGTCCTTGATTTTTGAAAATCTGTCCTGGAAAAGTCCTGGAATCTTATTACAAAAAAGGTGTGGACACCCTGTATAAGGAACACTTTCATAAGAAACTTGAGGCTGAAAAAGAATGGTTTCCTACACTAATAAAACGTAAACATTATCAAGCATTCATATTTTCAAAAAGAAACAATGGAAAAGTATAAAAAAAACCCAGGTGCACAAAAGCCTGAAAAGGTAAGAAAATAAATATTTAGCAGAAAACAATAAGGAACTATGAGTGCGTTTACATGAGAGCCGTAGTGAACTCAAACCGGTTTGAAATTTCAATCCTCCCGTTACAAATTCAGTTTCTAAAAATAAAACGCAAATTAAAATCAAATTCGAAATCAAAAGTCAATTCGATGGCACCCGTCGTCGGCCAACGATTACTATCGACTCCGTACCTTTCGACAATTCTGTGAAAACTTTACGCAGAGTCAAGGAAGATGATGCATTTCGGGTAATCTCGGAAATCGTAACACATGCTCACAGTCACTGCTAACAGCCTTTTTAGTGATCATCGTGAGCTGGAAGAATGATATATGCTTAAAAGACGATTTAGTTAAGTATGTTCAACAAAATGTAAAGCGTTCTGAGATTTTGGATTATGTAAATCGTGATTACTGCCATTATTTCGACAAAGGGAGCTACTTTAAGGGCAGAAACTTTCGCGGGCAGAAACTTTCGCGTGTAGGAAAAAACGCGAAATTTTTGACATTAACTTTCGCGTTTTTGGGTTTTTTGAACAAATTTCGCGGAAAAAACTTTCGCGAAAAGCAAAAAAAGTTTTTCAAACGGGGAAAAAACTTTTGCGAATCGTGTTTAAAGTTATTTTTTTTTGCTTTCTTTTTTATTGTTTACAAAAAGATTTAAACATTTTCTTCCTCTTCCCATTCTGAATCTGAGTCTTCGTTGCTTTCTAAGTCATCTCGTTGAATTTTATAACCGCATAACAGTTCGAACTCTTCCACAGTGATATCGCATACAGGTAGTAGATGCTGGTTGTCGTAGGGTTCGGAGTGTTCATTTAATAAAGGGTCGATATCTTTGAAGGGGTCAATGGGTGGCATTTTTTCTGAACCAACCTTAATCGCATCATAAATGCCCGCCGCCTTCCATCCGCTCTCGTTATCTTCTTTTTTCCTTTGGATGTACTCATATGGTTATAGAAATCTTCCAACCAGCCAGCATGAATGAGCTTCAACTTTGTTAACTGCAGACCGACTTGTACATCTTATTATATCTTATATCTTTATAATCTATATAATATTATCTTATATCTTAATACATCTTATATAGATTTTTTTCAGTTGTTGGTGGTTTAAAAACAATTTTTTTTTACTTGCAGATGTTTTTCGGTTCAAAAAATGATTTTTTTTACCTTGAAAAAACTTTCGCGTTTTTTAAAAAATGTACAAATTTCGCGGAAAAAACTTTCGCGTTTTTGGCCTAAAATATTTAAAATGGCAGAAACTTTCGCGAAAATGACCAAAAAACGCGAAAAACGCGAAAGTTTCTGCCCGCGAAAGTTTCTGCCCTTAAAGTATAGCATGAGACCGTTAGCAAGAATGTTAGCGCATTTCGAAGTAGCGTATATTGATTATTCCATAAGTGGTGAAAAAAATTTGCAGAATCAGTTAAAGGAGAGCTTAACGAGGCAGGTGATCTTCTTGACTACAGAGCTGTTACTGCAAAGCTTAGACAGAAACATAAACAATATGTACCAAGAGATGTAGTGTATGCTGTATGACTGATATTGATCATAATGCCCTTGTTTAACGCAGGCCTGGGTTGAAGCTATCATTTGATGGACATGACAAATTAATGGGGTACCAGAACTCCACATTTTCAATATCCATTGATGGTATGATGGATCAAGCTAGACGCAAAATACTTATGTTGAATGGTGGAGTAGCAATAGTGACCCACGTTGAATTGGAAGATGGTACATAGATTATCTTTTAGAAAGTCATGTTAGTTTAGTTTTAAAAATACTAGTAATGCCTCTTGTTTCTGCTTCGCGTCAGTCATGAAGCCCTGACATACCTTTCCCGTATTATGTTTTTTTCCAATTGAAAGTAAAAAGTCCGTATATCTTCTTTGCGGAGATGGTTATAATATTTTAGAGCGACGAGATTGCGGGAATGGGAAAAGATATAGCTAAGAAAAACTTCCCCTGGTTTTACAAAATGATATTAATTACTGATTTATAAGATGCTGTGGTCTTGTTCAAATGGTTAACCCAACGCAATCAGAAGAAACGAGGCATATCAATTATCATAAATTGGGAGACTAAACAAAACTATCGAATTCAAACAGTGCTCAACACAGAAAAGAAAATACTGTAGTTGTTTGAAAGAGCGTTGGGGCATACTCATTTAACTTTTGACTGTTTATGGGAGGCGCTAAATTTTTTACTGGTGCTTATAATTCAAAATATTTCGTTGGCACTCATCGGCCACGAGTTGGTCGACGGGTGCCATCGAATTGACTTTGACTTTTGATTTCGAATTTGATTTTAATTTGCGTTTGACTTTATCTTTGAATTTCAATTTCGACTTAGATTTTTGGCCGAAGGGTCCTATTGCGTTTGACTTTGACTTTTATTTACGACTTTTACTTTTAGAAACTGACTTTTATTTTTGAATTTTTCCGATGGCACTCCTCGGCCACCATACACCAGAGGCTCAGAGCGAAATTAAGGTGTTTCCCTTATAAAATAAAACAAAAGCTACTCGGATCGTATTTTTCTGACTAATTATTTCAAGAGTTACTACCTCTAAATTTTCGCGATCTCTAAGAATCAAAATTAATATTTTTGGAGTTTAAGTATTCATGCAACCTGGTCTATCTACAGTTCAAAAAAGGTTGATAAGGGATTGTTCATTGTTTGATGAAAAACAATATGGATTTTCTTGGCAGGAAAATTCCATATCAGGAAACGTTTTTTTCGCGAGGATTTAATTTCGCGAATTTGAAGAAGTAGTGTTGCAGATTCCACGGAAAGATGTGATGGATTCAACAGCATCAATGGAAACGTTTTGCGTCATCTGCTCCATTCTCTCGACATTTGTTGACAACATAATCGGTTTCCTGCGCGTCTATTTTTCATCGACGAGGGAAAGAATTGAAATCAATGGTATTACAAAGGTACTGCACAAAGTGATCCGTTGGGAATGGCGATATATGCGATTAGTATTACTCCACTACTCGACGAGCGAGATGATGCATTGCATTCGATCAACTAAACTAGCATGGTAGCATTTGCGGACGATCTCACTGCAGTTGGTAAATTTGCTTCACTTAGACGATGGTTGGGACAAACTGGTCGAAATTGGACCTTTGTTTGGTTACACCCACTACAACCAAAGAAATCTTGGTTGATCGTCAAGCATAACAAGATAGCGGAAGCCAAGAGTTGATGCTTTGATGGGTCCAACGTACAATTAATAGCGCGAAAGGCGAGCGTCATCTAGGAGCAGTTATCGGAAGTAATCGGTTCAAGGCAGATTATTGTACGCAAGAAGTACGCAAATGGATAAATCATATAAGGCTTCTATCATCAGACATACTCTTGCTTTGTCGCAGGCTACCAACGCAAGTTCACTTACTGCTTGAGAACCATTCCTGTCTTCGAAAAGTACGTCGAAGATCTAGAGGAAGTCGTCAAGCACCAGTTGCTTCCAGCAATATTAGGAGGACATATCGTCAATGATGTGGAACACGAACTGATTTCTCTACTTCCAAGATTAGGAGTTCTGGGAATCAAGTTAATCAAGGAGATAGCTCCGTTCGAGTTCGAAAACTCCTGTAAATTAAAAAGGAAACTAATCTGAAGAATTGCGTTCTTCAGAAAAACCGAGAAAATTTAGAAGAAATAACGAAAGCGCAAATTAAAGACCCAGCGCAGAAAACGGATGGACGAAAAGCTACAGAAAGTTCAGGATGAACTCTCCAGTGAGCAGAAACGCCAAAACGTAATAAATCGAAAAATCGGCAGCAGTAATTGGCTTACCACACTACCTCTCCAAGAACAAGCGTTCGAACAGTTTTAGGATGCTCTACGCATCAAATGATATAACCGGGTACTCCCAAGGTTATCGACGTTTTGTGCCTGTGGAGCCAAATACGATCTGACTCATGCTCTTTCTTGCATTCCAAGAAAGGTGGGACTATGGTGGGACACAATGAAAAGTGTGCGAGACATCACAGCGCTGTTCCTAAAAGAAGTCTGTGCCGATGTAAGGAACCAATTCTGTTGCCTATAAATCGGGGGAAGTTCGAAGAGAAAACTGCTGCCACTGGAAGTGAAGCCCGTTTGAACGTTAGCGCTGTGTGTTGGGTTCTGGACACCGGGCCAACGTATCGGCCGCCACGACTTTTGTTCGTACGAAAATTTCCTTCTCGTTGCTACGATCTAGCTGCGCTATGTATACGTGTTTACGGTCTCTTCCGTGTGCAGGACTTTTCTGATGTTGGCATTTCTCTCGTCAACTCAGAAGCACTAATCAAAGAGCTTTAAGCCCTTTGATTGGTAGAATATATTTAGTATTACTTGATATATTGATAAAAAAATGTATTTATGTATTTATGTAAGATGGCTCGCTCCGCCAAGAAGGAAATATGTGGGCAATTGCATGTGGATGCACGGTAATGGCAGCTGCGACGCCATTACGAATCCAGACAAGGGTTTGTCACTGCGCCGCACCATATTGTCCTGCTGTACCATAATGTCCCGCGAAATTGTCCGTACCAAATTGTCTGGAGCTGTACCAAATTGTCTTTAACTCAATTATGGCTTTATAAACAGAAAGTGACCAAATATAATCTACGGGCTCTTCAACAATAACATTGAGATTTATCGCAACAAGTCTTTCGGTAAAGTTACATTGCCAGTTGTCACTTTACAGTCTCATGAGACTTGTACCATATTGTCTTTACATTTGTACCATATTGTCCGTTACTAGTCACAGTCTCAACACAGTCTCATGAGACTTGTACCATATTGTCTTTACATTTGTACCATATTGTCCGTTACTAGTCACAGTCTCAAAACAGTCTCATAAGACTTGTACCATATTATCTTTACATTTGTACCATATTGTCTTGTCATCAGTCTCAGTCTCAAAACAGTCTCATGAGACCTGTACCATATTGTCTTTACATTTGTACCATATTGTCCGTTACTAGTCACAGTCTCAAAACAGTCTCATGAGACTTGTACCATATTGTCTTTACATTTGTACCATATTGTCCGTTACTAGTCACAGTCTCAAAACAGTCTCAGGAGACTTGTACCATATTGTCTTTACATTTGTACCATATTGTTCCGTTACTAGTCACAGTCTCAACACAGTCTCATGAGACTGGTACCATATTGTCTTTAACATTTGTACCATATGGGTACTTGTCAGTCACCTATGTCATTTTCAGTTCTCAAAACAGTCTCATCGAGACCTGTACCATATTGTCTTTACATTGTACCATATTGTCCTGTACTAGTCACAGTCTTCAAAAACAGTCTCATGAGAACTTGTACATATTGTCTTTACATTTTGTACCATATTGTCCGTTACTAGTCACAGTCTCAATAACAGTCTCATAGACTTGTACCATATGTCTTTACATTTGTACCATATTGTCTTGGTCATCAGTCCTCAGTCTCAAAACAGTCTCATGAGACCTGTACCATATTGTCTTTACATTTGTACCATAGTGTCCGTTACTAGTCACAGTCTCAAAACAGTCTCATGAGGACTTTGTACCATATTGTCTTACATTTGTACCATATTGTCCGTTACTAGTCACAGTCTGAAAACAGTCTCATAGACTGTGTACATATTGTCTTTACATTTGTACCATATTGTCCGTTAATAGTCACAGTCTCAACACAGTCTCATGAGACTTGTACCATATTGTCTTTACATTTGTACCATATTGTCCGTTACTAGTCACAGTCTCAACACAGTCTCATGAGACTTGTACCATATTGTCTTTACATTTGTACCATATTGTCTTGTCATCAGTCTCAGTCTCAAAACAGTCTCATGAGACCTGTACCATATTGTCTTTACATTTGTACCATATTGTCCGTTACTAGTCACAGTCTCAAAACAGTTTCATGAGACTTGTACAATATTGTCTTACATTTGTACCATATTGTCCGTTACTAGTCACAGTCTCAAAACAGTCTCATAAGACTTGTACCATATTGTCTTGTCATCAGTCTCAGTCTCAGATCTCGCTTTCTCAGGCTGTGTGCTCAGTAGAGTCATATTATGAGTCACATTATGGCATAATCTAAGCTAATAACCTGAGGTAACCCAGTGGACTAGTTCACACTGTTGTCTTACTGGCATGATGGCAAGGGTTAAATCCAAAGTAAGAGACCACAGCCACAGAAACTGGCATGAAATGTCAATTTTATTTGCCGTATTTCTCGACGAAAAAAAAGCAAATGATTTACTCGATGTTAAAAAGTTTCTTGTTTTGTACAATGTGTTACAAGTTTCTGTCCGTAAACAACATTGTTTTCACCATAGAAATACGAAATACGAAAATACTTTTCGTATTTCTATTTTTTCACAGAGTCCTTTCCTTCTATTTTTCTTTTTCTTTGCTGCCGTCTGAAATGTTCATAGAAAATTCGATTATAATCAATCGTCTAAATTAGTGAAGTTATTCTGTTATTGTGGAGTACTTACGTTTTTCTTAAATCTGCACAAACAAATTGAAATTTTTTGCAGTTTTTTGGAACCTGCATTGACAAGCAACCAGTATGGAACCATTTAGGTGGGATGCAAGTGTCGCATTGAATCTAAAGCAATTGAAGCAATTAAATCCAAAATATGAGAATTAATAAGAAATTGTCAACTATGTTGTTTAAATATAGAAATAAATGCAAACAAGAAATTACCCAGCGATCCTTTGATACACCTTTCAGTTTAGGTCCTTCGTTTCTTCCACAAACTCGGCAAATTGTTTTGCACCAGCTTTTTTCTCCTGAAATAATTATCTAGAATTTGTATTAGCCTCAAAGCATGATAACCCTTTGTTGATTATTTATGTTTATATTTTATTTTATGTTATGCGGCTGTCGAAGCCGGAGCGCTTCTTCTTTATATACGGCCGGTTCGGCCCTTGTAAAATACTTCTTATGTTTACAGAAAAGATGGCTACCGACTAGCTTCGATTCATTTACATGCTTACTTGTTAAATCGACGTTTATCTATTTAATATACAGTCCTCCTACCACACCCTTAAAACTGCAAGTATATATCATGCCATTTTAAACTAGATTAAAACTGTTCAATTTACTAATTCTAATAAAGTTTTAAGCACAGTTTTCTCAAAGTCCAATCAAAATGTCAAAGTAAACGACTTGTTTACTTTGCTTTTAATCACTATGTATACAATTATCGGACTGCAACCCTAAACTCGTCAGGCGCTCTGCCAAGGGTAATAAATTGACAACTTAATTAACAATCTCATTTTAAATAAGAATGATTCTTAGTTGTAATGGTTTGTGATCAGCAGGCATCTAGAAAATGTCTGATTTAACATAACTCAAGTACTTGATGTACCTCCATAGTTCAGGATTAGCTCAGCAATTAACAATCGATATTTGACAATCTCTTGTTGCTGAAGTTCCGATGGTATTTCCTGTTGTTTAATGAGTTTCTCTGAAAACTGAATAATTAATGCAATAATTAATAATAGTGCAGCAATAATATGAACAACTTTTATTCTTTACTGACCATTAAGCAAATTACACCACACGAAACGCTATCTAATTGCTTAGCGTGGTTAACCGTCTCGACAGGAACATGATTTTGCAGTCCATATACTTTATTTAGGTAATCACTAAAAATATGAAAACTAAATGATATCTGTGACTTCGTTCAAACATTTTATATTTCAAAAGCCGACTTAGCATAATACAACAATCGCCTATCTTACTTACTTCCACCTGTTTTCAACATTTGATAATTCATTAGGTAGTTCTCCAAATGGATTCAAGTGGACTATTCTCATCGGATTTGTAAAGAAGGCCTAAGTTGTAACAGAACATTATGATATTTATTGGAATTTCTTGAATGCATTTCATTGATCTCTACATGAAACTCACAGTAATCGTCCAATGTTTTTTATAACAGTGACATCCGATGATCAAATTGATGTTCTTCAAATCTTTCTATCATAGAAAAATTTAATTAATTTTTTAATAACATTTAGGATTGTCATCTAGCTATAATCAAATTAATGAAAAGTAACAACTTACTTTTCTACGTTTCCGGGGATTTTTATCGTTTATTTCCATCAAATAAACCATTTCAGCTGGTGGGATTAACACTATGGCAGGATTCTAAAATATCAGATTCCACATGATTATGAAAAAGTAGTTTTTGCTATGTCCTTTAACAATGTAATGATACATAAATGTATTTACATTTGCTTGTTTCAATTGGATTTTTTGAAACGCGTACACTACATCATCATTCAACCAACCATTCATCGAGAGAGTATCGCGTAACATTCCATCGGTTATCTTCACACTTCGGAAAATGGCCAAAATGTTTCCCGTCATAATACCGTGTTGCTGTAGGGAAGAAATGACTATGGAAAAAAAAACGCCATTATGTACCTATACCTAACAATGTGGTGAAATAACAATGAAAGATATAAACCTTTGTCTGGTGTGGTACAAAAGGACTGGTCTAAAACGAAATGAAGTGTGTAGCATTGATAAATTACATGACAGCTATTATGAAGATGTATTTGAACTCACTTAAAGCGATTTTTGCAACTTTATTACTCTCTGTCGTTGGCGCAGCTTAAAAAAAAGAGTGTTATAGATTATCAGTTATGTTTGCATATTGTGAAACATTTTGCAGGACTCAGTAAGTAGAAGTAGCTTACAATAGTTATCAACAGTTACTTTATTTTCTACGGATTCTACAGATCTTTCGGATGCATCCGTACCTACATGTTTATTGATTTGTGAATTGCTAATTATTTAAGCTTTAAAGAAAACTAACCAATTACGTTAAATCAAAGGGGAAAATAAATTGAAGAAGCACTGAAAACGATACATCTCTTATAAAAGCAGTAAATGTGTATAATGAAACAGTAAATTACTCACTTTCCAGTTCGTGTTTATGGTAGAACAATCTGCATATATTCGACTCTAAATAGTCTACTTTTGGTCCCCAGTGTCCTCCGCGTAGAATTCGCTTTGGAAAGTGCTTATTTACGAACGGCAGAACACAGTCTGCTCCACCGTCTCTATTTATTCGATCCTTGTATAATGACAAAGTAGGGTATTTTTTTTTCCTTTCCTCTAACGCTGCCATGCCTTTGTAACCACCACCAACGCGACAAGATAACAGCGGGTTACAGGACCTATCACTGGCTTCTTGTAAAATTTTTTCCAGCGTACCATTCTTCAGGCAGTCTTCCAGGAACGTCTTATATTTTTTTTGATTACTCTTTTTTTGTTCCTCTGAAATTTCAGGTTCGCGAAATTTCTCCAGATATATTTTCCAAGCGGTTTTACGATCTATAATGTTTGCTATTATGTTTAATCTATAATGTTTCACATTAAATCAAACAGCTAAAGCGTACAAAAACGTTTTCAAGACGGGACATATGCATATTTTCGATTCATGCTTAACAACGAGTTAAGCAACATTACCACTTAGAAATAGTCATTTTTTAAACAACATCTGAGCTTGGTAGCTTATTAAAAACTTGTAGATTTCTTATTATAAAATCACCTCCTTTCTTTATTGCTAAAGCAATCTCTTCACTGTCACTTGAAATTTCTTCATCGGGAAGTTCTATTTGGAAAGACAAACATAGAAATACAAACATAAGAGACACGCGAAAATATAAGAACGTCTGAAGCAACAGAAATAATTGTGAACTCACTTGCAGGTTGTTTGGGAGTGGAGCCTGTTATCCCATCGTCGCTGTCGGCTTCTTCATCGGGAAGTTCTATTTGGAAAGACAAACATAGAAATACAAACATAAGAGACACGCGAAAATATAAGAACGTCTGAAGCAACAGAAATAATTGTGAACTCACTTGCAGGTTGTTTGGGAGTGGAGCCTGTTATCCCATCGTCGCTGTCGGCTTCTTCATCGGGATAAAAACAATTTAAGACATTATGTAAAAAGATATAAAAAAATACTTTGTATGGCATGAAAAGGTCTGTGCAGGTCACATACCAATCTTATCTGACTGTGTTACAGGATTCTTGAGGGACAGGAGAGCATCAACAGCATCTTTCTGTTCATCTTAAAGAATAATGACCTCACGTTTGTGGTGTTGCCACAAGGTATACGCAATTTAAAAAATTAAAAAAGAAACAACCTTACCACAGTTCGTTGATTTTACGTTTGTGCAAACTCTGTTTTTCGTGTGACAACGGTCTTTACACAGAGTGTTACTTTTAAAGCAAAGGCAGGCATTATTATTGCAGGAACCCTTGCAGCGACAAAAAATTTGTACAACGTTGCAAACTTTTTTGACAGCTTCAGATAGCGAAATGTCATTACCATCAGGAAGTTTACATTTCACTAGACCGGGATAAGGCATCAATACGGAACCAGAAAAGCGTCCTTGTAGTGTACCCTCACTGCACAACAGTTTGTACGTTGGCTGGTCACCGTGACTTCTATTTACGACAATACAGGGAAGCCGCCGCATATCACTAGAATGCCGTAATTTTTTCGGAATAGCAACTGTTACGTGTTGGCCAAGGGAAAAATCCGCAATCTTCCTGCGCTTCCCTCGCGAACTCTTTTGCTTCATTAATTGTGCGTTAGCAATTAATTGCGCGTGCACTTCGTTCCTGAGCTCATTTCTTTTTTCACAGACCGGTTTAAATGAATCGTCGGTATCCTGTTCACTTGTTGCATGTAGACTAAAATCAGGGTGTGGTACTGAAATCGGCACATCATCTTCTATGATATCATTTATAAAGTCTTCTTCGATTTTCCTATGATTTTCACCAAGAAGATCAACGCCATTTGGTTTAAAACCAAACACAACTTCATATGGCGTCTTTTTGTGACCTCTCGCGAGAGTTGTATTTAGTATAACTGTAAAAGATATTAGTAACAGGTCAATTTCTGTTTACAAAAATGTGATGGCTTGTCAGGAGATTGTTATATAAACAAATTTTGACACATCATAATGTTTATAAAACTTACACTGTATTTCTGGCAACCAATTGCTCCAACTTGAGGACTTTGTTTCCTTTTGTTTTACGGACAACATTTTTCTAATAGTTGTATGCGCCTGTTCGACGAGACCTTGAGATTGTGGATGATATGGTTTACCATGCACGATGCTACAATTACCTGGCCATATTATGGAAAGTGAGTCCATCACTGAATTTACAAACTCTGGGCCATTGTCGGAGTGAATAATTTTAGGTAGCCCAAATACTGAAATAAACCTTTCGATAAGTTTCATGGTACACTCGTAGCCTCCTTTTGATTCCAGTGGAAAAAGAACATGGAATTTTGAAAAATGATCGACTATATGGCCGATATAATTGAAGCTTCCATCTGGTTTTGATTCTTGACTGATCAAATCATACTAAAATGAATGATATAGTGATAGGTTGATTTCGTGTTAGCCAAAGTCATAGAATTGAGGAGTTTGCTACACGAAAAAATTGAAGACTTTTATAACTCTTTCAGCTACAGTTAACTCAGCGATTTGAATTTTTTTCACATCAAAACAACATCATTTCCTTTCACGCTTATTTCGAGAGAATCAATAGTGGAGAATTTTCATTAACAAATCTCTACTGAACAGTATCAAAATGTAATACCATGCAGTAGTAAATATAGTTTCGTGTAAACAAAACTTGATTTTTATGGATTTTGCAAATTGCATTCAATCTTTCAAGCCATCTAACTTTTAGGAAGCCCGGAGATTTAGTTTTCTGTACCTGAACACGTTGTAGGAAACCGTTCTCCACGATTGGCTTGATAGGATTCCTAAACTGTTGCTGAGCTTTTTCAGCACATGTTGAACATAAAGATATGAAAAAATTCACAGCTTGGCGTGGTATGTTGGCATAGGTTTGACGAATCTATAAAATGAGGTGCCCTCGTTGACTGCGAAATTTTTATGATTATCAATCAAACTATGAAAAAAAAGGTTTTATTGAACATTACCTCGTTGAACGTTTTATGCTCTCCTGAGTGGATTAATTTGTTATGGGCTCTGTCGATTATATCAAAGATGTTGTCAGTGTGTGCAACACGCTTGTATTTACCAAGTGGAGGAAAATTCTAATGACAGGAGAAATGAGGAGAACGAATTTTAACATTAAAAACTGCAATCTTAGTTTTAAGTTGTGATGGTGTATAAACTTGGATCTCTCAATGAATACCCGGTAAAATATCCAACACAAATGGAATGTCCGTCACATTGTCCGTCAGTCTTGTTAAATTCGTCGGTTTGGTTATTTTCTGCATCCAGTCCAGTCTTACGAAAAATTAATTCTTCACTCTTACCTCAACACTAGGAACGCAGAGTATGTCACTGAGCCCCAATACAGGGTAGTTCATTAAAACATACTTATTTCGATTGATACGCCTTCTAAGGGTATCATCTATGGTGGTCTTCTCCTTCTTCAGAAAGGAAACGATTTTTTTATATATAGAAGGAGACATAAACGTTGACTTTTTCTTGGAAAGTTGGACATCAATGTATTTGTCAAATGTTACTCGAGGATCGTTAAGGATATCTGCTTGGGTCCCTTCCATCATGAAAATTATCGCTAAAACAAGATAACAACTAAAAAGTTCGATTTATGAATTTAACTATTCTGATGGAATAGGCAAATAACATGACCACAATATCTTTGTAATTTTTTCTTCAACAACATAATCATCATCTTTACAGTCTATCTGTCAAAGTTAAAATCATTTTGTGAAAAACACACTGTAATAATAAGATCTCTGAAAAGTGAGAGATACTGACCAAATTCAAGATAAATGTATTATGCATGCATATGAGTCTGGGCCAACACAGGTACAAAAATTGCTCATGCAAAATTGGAAGTGATAATTTTCTGCATATAATTTGCTAACACATAAAAAGATCCTAAATGTTTGTATAAATATAAAATGATTACACATACTATTTGATGTGCATTTATTTACATGGCTTAATAATCAAAATAACTTTCTAATGATATATACATATATATAATATCAAAACTTAATGCTAAGAAAAACATTTGCTGTCTTGATCAAAGCTCTTTTAGGTTTTGTATTCACCTATAAATATTTTCTTAAAAAATCAAAACGTCCAAATCCTTTGTTACATGAATTAGTCATTATAAAGCAATACATTCAATGTCAAATATAATAGAAAACAAGAATGACAATGTGCTAGTACAAAAACATTTGTCAACTGCATTTTTATATGAATTCACTTTGGTTGATGTTCCTAATTACTACGAAAAACCTTATTATTATTCAGTTTGAATAATCTGTATGTTCATAACTTAGTAGGAAAAGACTGGTCGTTGCATAAGGAGGCATTGACAATATAAGTGAAGTTAAAGGGATCCTGTGATCAAAAATCATTTTTTGGGACATGATTTGATAGAGCTCTAAAAGTTGATTAACAAGTCTTTTTACAGTTTTTATAATTCTTTGTTGTTTTCGAGATTATCAATTTCAACATGTTAGATTTGATTGATGAAACCCAACACTAGCCCAGCTGATATGAGCCCGTGCTACAGCGAAACAAGCTTGTCCTAGGATGACTGTATATAATATATAATAAGATATATTATGTGTATATATATGTGTAATATATATACATATGACTTCAGAAAAAAACTATATATACATCATTACCAGCTTTTGAGTATTCTCAGTATTCCCACCCTAGTTCTACGTCCTTGATAAATGTATTATATAAAATTAAATATTCAAGAAAAATGAATGACACTATTATCATATGAAAATAAAATAATAATAAAACTATGCACAGCAAATATAAAAAAATTCCTAATAATACAATATTATTGAATCTCTTCTAGCACAAAAAGGTGTTTTGAGAAAGAAAATGTAAACATGAGATTAATCTATCCTCATATAATGTATACTAAGCATCACTCTGTTGACAGAATCATGTATTATTTCAGTTGTCCTCCTTTTTTATAATCAATCGTTCAAATTTTTTCCTTTTCGTTTTTATAAGCCAGAGCACACATTTATCTAAAACAAATAACAAATTTTTGAAAATATGTATAAACACAAACACTTGTTCAGTGTTCGACAGTAAAATAAATGGCTTTTTTTCTTACCCAGCCAACCCACAAAATGTTGATGGGTTCACCAAACCAATTTATCTTTACTGCACGTGGTTCATGTGTACCATTTTGTCTGATCCCGTACCATCACAGTAGGGGTAACGTCCTATTCCGCTCCAAAGAAAATGACGAAACTCTAAGAAAAGTAGGCACATGATTGGTGGATTTCCATTCACTTTAAAACGATAAAACATGGTAGAGATACTGTGACTGGCCTTACAAAAGGAGAGGATTCAACGCATTAAATGTATTTTTACTTACGAATTGTACGAATGACACTGTTTTTTAGACGTGTGTGATAATAATTACAGAGGGAAGATAAAATTAACAGAATTGAGAGCATAAAAAATGTGTTTAGGGTGAGAAATAATAGAGGCACAGAGCATGGAGGAGGGAGAAGCTGGCTGGAGAGAGAACTGTTGAAAAAGCCACATTAATTAGAGAATGTTATGTTTTTAGATAAACGAGTGAAGCATAATTACATGATACATAACTTTTAAATCAGTTTTAATAAGGCTTAAATTTTTTTCTGGGATACTAATTGCACCCAAAGATTTGTTCTTTTGTTTGTTTTTGAGAATGGTTTGTAATTCTAACTATAATTAAATTAAGCAGAGTGAGACGTGTTTATGATTTTCGAGAAGTCCTTTTAGGTTGGGTGTGAGCCTGGCTCTCCTTTGTTACCATTATTTATGTTATATACTTAATATATTTTAACGGTAATAATAACATTGAAAAGACCTTCTTCTTGTTCAGATCGAGAGGATGGCCAGCCTGGCCAGCTATCCTTTGCTCTTGTTATACATTTCTGTTTGAAAGTGAATTGTATAATTGTTTTCTTTTGGGACAGTGAACAACACAATATATAGATATATATATATATACTTTCTTTCTTTTTTTATATTTCCACAACAAAAAAAGTATTTTTATCTTATTAATAATGTGCACTGTGCGTAACACTTTTATTTTAAAGAGTGATAGAATTGTTCCCTTTTGACGGTCAAAACCTTAAAAGCGTGTAAAACCATGCAGAGCCGAGAGCACTTTTTTTTGTTTCCACGATTAGTATATGCTCCTCCATTTGGTTATTTTTGGTTTTCGTAGCCAAAATCAGTTGAAAAACGTCAATGGTGGAGCTCGAGCAATGCAATGTTTTTCGTTCCAAATTTGTCAACGATCATTTCGTTGCAACAAAAACAAAGAAAAAACGTTGTGAAGATGAAGCGATTTTTTTAACAAAGCTCTATATTGTTTTAGTTGTTTAGGCGAAAAGATTGTATCGTAAAGATTGAATTAAAAGTGAAGGTAAATTCACGAAAGAACTGAATAAAAAATTGACGTTTCGGATTGTTTTCTTCGGCTTTATCAAGTTAAATAAATTATTGTTTACACAGTGGAGAATCTACTAGAATCCCTTACATAAATACTCACTTTACTTTTTGAAATACCTTTCTTATTTGTTTATAGGACTTAAAAACGGCTCCATGTAGAAAGATATTTACTCAGGTAATATTCAATTGCACTGGAAAAGGTTTTTGTTCGTTTTTGGTATAGATTTGTATTAAGATTTAATTAAGAACTGGTTGTTCAGGCCTCTCATTAAAGAAAAACGCGGCTACAGGATGAATCACGTCGGTGAACAAACCTGCCTACGCGATCGCGTAACGAATATTTTAAAGTTATTTTAACTATTATATACAAACTAGTATAGCACCAGATATAATGTGATGTTCCAGAAGAAATGGATCAATACACTTTCTTTACGCGTAACAAAGTTCAAAATGTTGTACAATTATTACGCTTGTGTAATAATAAATTATAAAACTGAGACATATGAGTATCACTTCTTTCTTTACTTTAATATTTGACATCGATGAACAAACATTTTTAAAACATTTTTTAAACTTTTACTGGTGGCATCCATTGAATAATAGAAATAAACGTGGCCACCTGGCTCATATTCACTTTTGGTTGGTGCGAATAACTTAGAAATGGAGCATATTGTTGACAACAGCATGCTTTAAATTAGCAAAGGTGATGTTATTTAGATATCTTGGAGCAAAGAAACGTTGTTGGAAAGTATCAATTTCTTTATTATTGTTTTGACCTGTCTGTAAATTGTACATTATTGGAATTTTATGAGTTTTGGAATGTTTGGTTATATAGTTTTGTCATATTCTTTTTTTATCCTAATGGCTAAAAATTATTGTTACTATTTACTTTTCTTCCATGTGTATCTATCTGACTTTCTATCAGCATCGTATTTTAATTTGTTTTTACTGCTTTCGAGCTTGAAATCAAGTTAGTGTTTTAATTTGCTTTTCTTTTTTCTTTCTTTATGGATGTACCTATATGTTTATGCGATATTGTTATTCATGGACATCTTCTTTTTTAGGTTAGATAAATTAATTAGAAAAGAATTAGAAAAATGTTTGGTGTTTTGGTAAAGAACAGACTATTGAAGTAACGAATGGTAACGAATGTTATTGGAGTAAAGAAGCAACATTAATTAGCAGGTATAATTCCTTTATCATTCATATTGCGTTATGCGTATTTATCTTTCATAAACCTTTGGCACGGGTGTGAGTGGTGCATCGTTTTGGGAAATTTACCTGTAAAAAGTTTTTACACAGGATACTAGTATGTTATATTTTTAAATTATTATTTATAATTGCTTAATTGGAAGAATATACAGTACTGGAATCAGGACATATAACATCGTGATCGTGGATCATGCGCGACACGCACGATCCACGATGCTATCATGATCATAATGATTACAAAAAGCGATCGTGAAAATTAGCGATCATAACACATTCTTCGTGACGACCACGATCTATCATGATGGCCACTATAGAAAAGATATACTGAATCGCGATGTAGATTTAATGGTTAATGTAACTAAATCACACGTAATATTTTTTATAGTTAATTAACTCTCATGCTAAAAGTAACATGCGAAAATTGGGAATTCTGTGTAACTGGAAATTTAAGTTTGAAAATCTTTACCATAATAATGCACTGTGTTTATTTAAAGAGTGATAGATTTAACTAAAATATACGGTCGACTTCTTTATAGGAACGCGTAAAACCACATAGATGTTGTTTTCACGATTAATATATAGTAGCACGTTGCGCGACATCAGTTTTTCGAACTCTACAATATGGGCATACTTTCTGCTCGTAATGCGAAGATTTAATATTACGTCACAGGGGTTCACACTGAGGAAAGAGGGGTTTGACACAGCTTTGCGAAATTAGACACGGTAAAAAGTTTTGCTTGGGATGACAGTCCCATTCATAACTGTCATTGAAATATTTACTTCCTTTCCCTTGTGATGTCACGTTGCCACGGAGATCATGTTTTGGAAAAAAACTTTAAATGGCAATATCTCGTGAACGAAAAAAGATTTTTTGAAAATCCAAAAACTGACTTTCATCATTTTTAAAGCTGTTTCAAATAGGGCAAGAAAATGAACTTGTGATTTTTTTAGTTTAGTTCCCCTTTAATGTAAAGGCTGAATTCCATTCAATGTCGATGTTTGTGCGAACAGAAACAAGGTCTGAATGGAAAGGAAATCATTAATTCAGCAAATCATACAAAATACTAAGCATTTAGTTAAAACTGAAATTTGGTGCCATGTTTCCGCTTTTTCGCCCATCCAATGTTGATTTCTGTACCGAGTTCAACGTTGAAAATACAGTGGAATCTCCCTTATATGGACACTTGCGGGACAAAACTTTGTTTTCCGTTAATAAGATTTCAGCTTAAATTCAATTTATTTCAGTTCCACAAACATATGGTTTTTCAACTAGAAAGTCCAGGGAGTCATTTTTTTCAACAAGATTTGGAAAATTGCAAAAACTCGTTTATGTAATTCAATCTTGAATAGTTACCAGGCTTCTTAAAATCTTTAATGAGAATGCATGAAGGTGACAAAGAAAAAAATATTACATATGCCTTTTTTTACATTGTGTCTATACACTTTACAAAATCACAATTCAAAAATCAAAATCTACTCCTAATGACCTGATGCCTTTCCTTCGCGCTCTATTATGATCGGTATAACTTTCTGGATGTGGTTAATATATCGTTCACATTTTTGCCAATCCACAGTTTCCCAAAAGTCACAAATCCCCTTCACAAGCTCGTCTTTGATGGTAGGCTTTACTCTTTTTCTGATGTGATGTTTTAACTCGTGCCACAACATCTCGATCGGATTTAAATCTGGACTTTCTGCCGGTGTAGGCCAATAATTGATATCATTTTCTTTTATGAACTCCATTACTAAATGACCTATGGGTAATCAATTTTTAATTAGTATTGAAAAACAGTGTAGCGTGTGCTGCCACATTTATATGTACTTATCTCCTATTTTTTCAAAGAAGGAGAGTAAAGTATGATACTTACTTTTATGTTTTGGATCATTATCCTGTTGAAATCTATGGCTATCTGGGTAAACTTCTTTAATGAATGGCAATAGATTATCTCGTAATATGTCTACATAGAACTCCTTCCGCATGATTCCAGTAAAAATTGCTATTTGCGTTGGCCCCCTTTTTGAAATTCCCGCCCACACATGTACCTTATAAGGGTGTTTCGGTTTTGGTTTTAAACGCGGCAAACTGTCTTTTCTTCGAAAGCATATCTTTCCATGACTATCCATCATGATAGTTGACTCATCAGTGAAAATAACATTTTCCAATTTGTCTTTAGTCCGCGCCAGATCTTCACAAAAACGCAGTCTCCGTATTCTGTTTTCTGCTCTTATCAGCTGACAATATCTGGGTCCACAAAGTGTCCATCCCAATTTTGCTCGAGCAGCACGTATTGTGCGGGTTGATACTTCCAAATTAAATTGTTTTTTAATTTGTTTCTGAATATCTAAAGTAAAGCAAAAAACATACAAGTTTCATAAAGAGGTATAAAGTTAACGTAGTCCTAGTTGATAATTAAAAAAGAAAACATTTTCATACCATAAGACGTTAGTTCGTCATTTTTTTCGTAGCATTCATCGATGAAATCAAGATGTTTTAATTCCAAAACTCTTTTAGGTCCAGGACGTGGTTTAGCTGCAAAAGTACCTGTGGTTTTAAATTTTTTCCAAATATTTGAAACGGCTTGTCTTGATACTTTTACTTGATCTTCAGATAGTAAAATTGAAGAAATACTTTTATAAGAATATCCTGAAGCAGCAAGATTCACGATTCGTTGTTTCGCATATAAGTTTAGACCAGGTGCCATTTTGAAGGTCGAGGTTGAAAATAAACTGCAAGTTAATAGTTATACTTTAAATAGTTATACTTCTCTTTTTCACAACCCTATTTTAAAGAAACGCCGTGAAAGGCGTAATGATAATTCAATGTATGAAGCTTTCAATTTAATTGTTATTTTTGTCGTGGAAAAAGTAAAAATTTAATCACATGTGAAGTTCATTGATTCATTTCATTTATACGGATTATTTCCTGTCCAGGCGTTAGTGATCAAGAGCAGGTGGCATATTTTAGAAACTTTCGATAAGAAAAAACAAAATGATTTAAGCAAAATGATTGTTGGCTCTCCCGCGGAGATTATCTCATAAGAAAACAGCTGACACTTTTTTCTCGACCTTATGAGTCCTTAGGGGGTGTTCACATGAGAAAAAACATCCTGACAAACCGGGCTGAAAGATGTCATGTGATTATCATTGTTTACACGTAACAAAGAAAAACATGCGCAAAAGGTGAAAAATCAGCCCTGGGCTAGAGTGTTCACATGGAAAAATTTCAGCCCACCTTGATCTTTGTACATAAAAGCGAGATCTCGGCAAACCGGGCAGATGCATTTCTCATGTGAACACATGTTGAATTTTATGAGACTTTGATAAAAAAGGTGAGATCTCGGCAAACCGAGCCAGCCCGATTTTATCCATGTGAACACCCCCTTATAGTTCATTATCTTAAAGAAGATTCATCTTTTTCATTCATTTTTTTCATTAACAATAACTTTCTAGGTCGTGTTTACTTTTTCTGTTTATAGTTTTAGGCGCTCTTTTTCAACTCAATTTCACAAGTGGAAATTGAATGAAAACGCGAGTAGGGGATTGTTCTGCGGACATTGTTTTAAAAACAATAGCCGCCTTACTCAGCTCGGCAACCGGCGTAATTATTATTAAAATGATTTGATAAATTACTCACACCTTTATAATCACTCGCTTAATCGGGAATTCTTTAAAAATTTTTGGAAGGACCGCCGCATAACAGATTTAATGAAAATCAAATAATTGCCGAAAAAGTTTCAAATCTGACTCTTGACATTTTCACACCTGTACTTTTATCACAAAAAAGTGTAAAACTGTAAATTCAAAGTTTTTTTCAATCTGTGTCGTAAAAAACTTAGAAGGAATCATGTCAACAAGAAAACTGTTAAAAACCTTTAAAAATGGCTTATTTTATTTCAAGTCAGACAAGACTTTAATGATTTTGCCTACTAAATTAATAATAAACGAGCTATATCAAGTTGGTATGGTGGTAGATGTAAAAATACAATCGAAAACTGAAATTGCGGAAATCCTCGAACTCAGCGGTATGTATTTAATGCTAGTCATACATTTTATAGAAATCTGAAATCAGGTAACTAGAATTGATATTTTAATATGGTATTTTTAGATGATCATTCTTATTTACAAATAAAGTTAGATGAGTATTATCGTGACCCATGTAACCGAAGAAAGTTTATGGATAGTGTGAGTGAGGACACAAGCAGCGATGATGAGCAGGACAAGGAAATATTAGAAAGAATAAAGAAAATTGGTAAAAAAAGAAAAAATTTAAAGAAAGGCAAAGATAAAAAAGAAATGGAGAAAAAGATCGTGAAGAGGGACAACACGAAAAGTATTAAAAAGAACGAGAAATGTGTAGTTGAAAAGGAATTGGTAATAAACCATTTATTTCTGCATTCATCTTTTTAGTGTTAAAAGTGTTGTTCTCCGTGAAAGAGAGCGCACTTAGATTAAACACTTCTTATACATTTTTACAATTGTCTGATTAAGTTCTTAAGTTTCACTGCAATCATAAGAAAATTTTATTATAATTTTTCTTAAAAAGATATAGAAAATAAACATTGTTGATCTGCGTGTGTTTTTAGGCATCTATGGTTGTTATCGGAAAAGTTGGACCAAATGCATGTAAAGTGGCACCAACTAAGGCAACAGATGTAGAAACGTATGTAGAAACCGAAAACACGAAAATCAGCGATCTTAATACATGTGATGACATTGAAAATATCAATGGTGGTATGGCAGTCGTAGACGAAGTTGAAGAAGGAGAATGTGAAGAAAACAATGAGTTACAAAAGGATACCGGTATTTTAGGTGAAATTCCACCAAGTGAAGGCGAAAGAAGTTTTGATGACCAACTGTGGTTGAATGGGTCTTATATTCCTCAATTTGAGAATGAATCTGTTGATTTTGATGTAAGGCTTTTCTTTTCTCTTTGTGTTTTAGTGGTGAAAATTACATGTTTCTAACGATCTCATAAATTAAATTTAAAAAGATGATTAAGTAATCACAATTGTACTTGAGTCTTTAAGACAGGAAAGTTTGTTGATATAATATCTTATTGTTTAATATTACCTTTTAGCTGGATCACTCAAAATTTAAATCTTCGGATGAGAAATTAAATGACGTACTGAAAACGCAAGCATATCATAGTGCTTGCTTATCAAGTATGACACAACAGAATGTGCTTCTGGTACAACAAAATTCAGAATTAAAGGCAAACAACACATATCTGCAAGGCTTATTACATCAAGTAATTGCCAACCAAGAAAGGATCGTGGGAAAGCTGGCTTTGCTAGACCCAAACAAAGTAGTTTATGCATCGCCACCGAAAAGGTTCCCTTTTGAAAAATTAAAGCCGAAAAAAATAAACTTTCAGCCATCACAAAGCATCAGTTCACCCCCATTAATTCTTAGCAGCACATTAGCAAATAATGAACATTTACCAGTAGCTGATGAACCGATTAACCAAAGCACACTCTCGACTGAAAGCGACAATACTGAACTTTCGTTTGCAGAGATACAGCGTATTTCATACCAATCACAGTCCATCAAAAACTTTGCGAAGAACTTAGCATTGGTCATGTTTTCTGATGAAGAGAGGCTGAACAGCAATTGCAGCGGAACGAAAGGAAAAAAAGCACTCAACAAAACGAAACTGGATAAAATTAGGCAATATGTGTTCCAAGTGAATACAATGAGTGCACAAGAAGAGGAGGAGACATGGCGAAAATGTAAGGAGGCAATAAACGAAGTAGGAAGAAGAAGAAAAAAATGAAATTTTGTATATTTTTTAGTTGATGTGTGAATACTTACAAAAAGGATGTAAATAGTAACGTAAGAAATTCTCGTGATTTGTGTCAGAAACATAGTTTATATCGCGTTTGAAAGAGAACTTCATTAATTATTTATCATGTTATTAGTATCATTCGAAAATGAAGAAAAAAGTATGCAAAAATGTTTACTTTCATGTTGTTAAAATAAAGGTTTATGCATACATTTCAATTCATGTCTCGAATTTGTGTAAATATCATGTTGTAACCTCGTTATCATGTTTATCCTCACTTTTATGAAATTTGTTGTTTCCAGAAACGTATAAAAATATACCGGTTTAGTAAAGAGAAAAATTCGACAACATCAATTTCGAACGACTTCAAACGTAACTAGAATTTTCCTCCAACATCTTTAAGTTTTTAAAATTTTATAAAAATGTATGTAACTACGATACTAAATCATGTTGAGCATATAACATTAAAAAAAAGACATTAACGGGTGAAATATGTTTTACAAGGTTTTATGCTTTATGCATTCACTCAAGTGAAAACATAAATTATGGCGTAATTTCATTGGTAATATTATTAATTTTCTGTTAAAAATATGCTTGCAGTGCTTAAAATAACGGGCGCTCCTGCTGACCGCCATGTTAGTGCCGGAAAACTTCGCCAAATGAATGGTCAACAACTTTCAATTCATTTATCAAAAGAAATCGCTTCAATAAAAGAATACTTGAACACTTCTGTGCTTTCTTAATGAAGCTTCTCTTTGTTTTCTCATACTCCTCATTTAAATGAAAATGAAATACTTATATAAATGTTTTTAAACAAATGAGACACTATTTAAAGAAACAAAGTCAACATAGTAAATTGTAAAATTTTTTGCGTGAAAAAAAGTTTGTGCAAAAATTTTTTTTTCTTCCACGCGCCCTTTTGAATTGGTTACGTAAAGAACATGAATAAAAAAGAGAATAGAGTTTACATGTTTACACAGCTTCATGAGGTTGCATATAATTTCTAAAACTCTTACTAAAGTTCCTAATTTGTGGGTAACTTGAGATCGTATTGAAAGTCTTAGGTTCCTCCGTAAGTTCGTGACTTTGTTATTGGGTTTGTGAACGCGTATTGATGGTCTTGAGTATGTGCACGAAGTCATTCTGGATTACCAATAGGAATGACTGTAGTTTCTATTTAAAGTTATCATTAAAAACCACACACATAGTAGTTTCTATTTTATATGGAAATCCAATTAAAAACATACTTAAAATGTGCTTTCATGAAAATGCGTGATACTGATCGTGGAAACCAACGATATTCGTCTCACGATAGATCATGATGGATCATGATTTATCGCGATGCTAATTGAAATCTTTCTATCGTGGTCTATCGTGGATCGTGCGTGTCACGCATGATCCACGATCCGCGATGTTATATGTCCTGATTCCAGTACTGTAAATTATAGTCAGTTTATTAATCTAGCAGGGGATAATACGGAATGAAAGGTACGTAAAAAAAGCTGCTGGTGCAGTATGCGGGTGCTTTGAACTCCTAGGTGGTCCAACCCTTGTGGAGGTTCAGTGGGTGAAGCCCCCAAAAAGTTTTTTTTGTGCAAATGAGTAACACATCTCTTTTAAGGAATTTGTTTTAACACAGTCAGCCAAGAGTGTATTTAGGCGTCTAGAACAAAATCCCAACGTATTTGTAGTTACATTGTCTTCATAGAAACCATTTATATAAAACGGTAGAGACAGAAAATAAAACAATTCGAAAAAAGATTCTCTGGAATAAACTGCTAATTTCATAGATTTTTGTGTTTATATATATGGTAAACGAACAACTGAAGTTAATTTGAAAGAACGACTTAAATGTTTTAGTTGTTGGAAAAAAATTTGGGTGGGGAGTTCTGCGTGCCCAAAAGCGGTAACGATCTGAAAAACGCTCTGTATTACCCCCTGTCTAGTCAAGGCTTCTTCTGACTACACTACAAAGCTCTCTCACTGCTTGTCTTTGATTATTGCAGCTTATACTGTGTTGTTCACATTGAGCACTGATTTAAGTACTGAACTGAACTACGTGCAAGGCAAGTTGTTCTTGTTTAACAAACTGTCTATCATTGAATTCTCCTAAAAGTAATAGTGTGCTTTGTAAGTGATATTAAAGATTTGTGAAGCATTTCATGATGGCAGGAAGTGTGAAGGACAGAAAGAAATAGCCATCAAGTGTTGCAAATTCTGCTTATCACCATATCCAAAGCTGAAAATTCCTGCTGGAAAAATTATCCCCAATACTCAGAAGAACATGTGGAAACATTCGGCAAACGCAAATTAGTTATTGGAATGTGCATTTGTGCTATTATTACTTTCCTGGTGTCATTCTTATTTCGTATAAGATTACATAGACTCGTATATTGACATTAAACACATACTATCTAAGGGAAGAAATTATTGCGAAAGAAATTATCGATTGTGTATCAGTAGTCAAAAAAATGGTGAATTGCGGAATTAAACTTTGCGAATCGGACACCAAGTTTCGAAATTGCGGAACTTAAATTTCATAAAATATTCAGTTTTTTATGCGAGACAGAACAAACAATTTGTGATGATACTATAATTACGTGAGTGACTCAATAATTTGTCATAAAATGCAGTGCACTCAAGTAATTGCGGTCTTTTCACGCGTCTTCATGCGCAAATAATCATGAAATTAAGGTAATTAAGAATATGTTTTTGCAAATCCGTGTCCTTTTTATGCGGAAGAAAAAATTGGCAACTGCTAACTTTTTCCATAAATCGCGGAAAAAAGAATGCGATTCGCTAACTCTTTGGTTGAAATTGCGGGGAAAAAAATTGCCAATTTAGTTCAATTCGCAATTCGGCAATTTTTCCTTCCGCAGACATTTCTTCTGCATTAAGTTCTTCCGTTAAGGTAGGACATAATATGACTGCTTTGACGATATTTTAGTGTAAGTTACAATTATATCTGCTTTTATTGATCTAGTAAATGTAAAACGAATCCCAGCGGCAATATCGTGCTCATTTATCATATCCAGTTGTATTATCCATATTTTCTTTTTAGAAATTTATGTTTTACACTAAGAATTGAAGATGTAAAGCTTTTAAATCCTGTGATAAGAGATCCTGCTTCCTTTTCATTTAATAAACCACTCGATTTATATGGAGGAAGTAACTTGGTTCAAGGATGCAATTCCCCGTTCCCCTTATTCACTTATCTCCTCAATAGTAAATACAACTACCAGAATGCAAAGCTATAATTACTTGCTTTGGGATTACTATAAGCACCGTTTTAAATAGCTGTGAGAATATCAGTTTTGTTTGTGAAAATCTTTTATTGTTCCATTAAAACATTTTTAATGACTCTTTCTCATTGCAAATATTTAAAGGATATGTGATGTGAAAACCAAATATATACCTTAAGTAGAGCATTAATTCTCCGTTTACTTCTAATATCAGAGGTATAGTATAAAGTATACCATCAACACAAAAAGGATAGCTGGCCAAATTTAAGAGGTTCCTTTCAGCAACAAGGGCATGTGGAGTATTCATTGCATGGTCATTTGAAATATCTTCAAGAAAAATTGTTGACTTAATAATTTCATGACATAACTCTTCGTACTTAATTGCTTCAGCACACTTCAAAAGGAGTGAACTGAATTTGTGGGTGGTAATGTTGTGACAATTATCTAAATTAAAGCAAAAATTGAATAAAAACATTGTAACAAAAGTTTCAATACTTGATGGATATGTGTTTAATGAAGAAAATGTCAAATGAAGAAAATTTGTTTCCAAAATGTGTATTGTCTTTTAGTGAAGGTAATTGATTATAAAGCTTATAAATTTGAGTTTTAACTGTATTGCTGAGTTGGATAAACAGCAAGTTTCTCAACAATTAGGATGAACTTTTACTAGATTATTTTGGAAGAAAAAACCAAAAACTATCAAATTGTAAAACTAAGAATAACATGAAGTAATAATAATCATAGTACATACTGCTTTCTTGAATATCTCCAGAAGAATCAGGGTTGTTGTCCAGAGGCTCTTGTGAAAGGGATTCCATTTAATCTGGAAACAGAAATATTATCAAATCAAATTCTTTGAAGAATTTACAGTTTACAATTTACAGTTAAAAAGAGTAAAGTTATTCTTTGGGATATGGTCATTATTCATCAACACATTTTTATCTGGTTAAGGAGTGAATACTTCTGTTGACCACACATGGTCAGAAAAAGACAATGTAATGTTTCTATTTCATATTGTTCACATGAAATATATATAAAAGAGGTATAGTATTATCCTAAATTCCATTCTTAATTAACTACTCAAAACAACCAAATAGAATTAAAATTCAAACTCCCTTAAACGCCCATTCAGCAGGAAAGAGTATGCTTGGAATGTCTTGTTGAGGTTCGACAACAATGGCCATTGCTCTGTTAGCAGATGTCTGTTCTATATTGTCGATGTCTGTCCTGTATTGATGATGTCTATCTATACCGTCAGTTTCGTAATGATTTTCTAAATCAAAAGGTTTATTTGACCCAGTAAAAAAAAAGTTGACACAGCCAATGCAAACAGAAAGTACAATTTTTTTTGGGAAAATATTCGAAAAATGTTTTCATTATGGGGGAACTAATGGTCAATTTACTACAATCCAAATATCAAAGCAGATATAAAATTATTCTGTAAGGCCCTAATATGTTAGAGAAATTTTTCTTTGAAATTATATACAGGTTTGTAATAGAGGTGAAGAGTGAACTATATATAGTCAAATTATAAAAAATAGATACTTGTAGTATTGATGCTTATTGTTATCATTCAACTTGATAATATGAACGATATAGCAAATGACTAATATGTGTAGTTCAAGAGAAACTTGAAACAGCCAGGAAATGTTTCCCTGCCATTCACCACTAACTTTTCACTAGAGTAACTACTATTTATTCACTAATATATTGAATTCACAGAAATTTGAAAATAATGTCATTTCTCACACGCAATCTATAATATACAGGCATACACTTGACTTCTTATTAGCCCAACTAAGGCACATTTTCATCCACTAATCAGAATTAGTTCCAGAAGGGGCAGTTCGATTTTAATGTAATCACTGGATGAATGCCCCAAGTGCCAACCATTAACAATTCATTACGGGTTTTAGATGATATAGTAATAATATAATTCATCAGAATAGTAACACAACATGCAATGCAAATTATTCGGAGTATCAATCTCAAAAAATTAGAGAAATGAGTGCCCAGAGAAGCATGTAAACATTTATTCATACCAAGTTATTTAGGTAATCCTTATAGTTCGTCTCCTCCAACCAACTGCTTAAAATCTCGAAAAATATCTCGAAAATATAATCGGCGTCTACTAAATGTAACTAAGAAGTGAAAAGCAGAACGAGAGAGCCAGCAACAGTACTACAAGAGAAATTTCAAGAAATCGGAATACCACCACGTGCAACTGATTCGCCACTTCGGATGCAATGTTGTTTCTAGAAAACACTCTCTGAAATGACGGAACCAATCAAAATACGATATAGCTACTATGATGTAATGTTTTATAGAAGCGGAATAGGACATTTCGCAACCTCGAAATGACGGAACCAATCAAAATACGATATAGCTACTATGATGTAATGTTTTATAGAAGCGGAATAGGACATTTCGCAACCTCATCATGACGAACTTCATTCGGCAAAATGATCAAGACAATATGGTACAACAGATATTGCGGTACGGCACAGATTCGATGGCTGTTATGAAATAAAAACAATGGAAATGGCGGAAGTTGATCTTGAGATTTTAGTTTTAACATGAAATTTTGTTTTCTTTCAGAAATAATGAAATATAACATGGATATAATTTTGATTTTTCTTATTTTTTTGGGAAAGGACTTTGTATCAAGTGCAACATCTAATTCAACAGGTACGAACATTAGAAATTGCTGTTACCTTTAGGCCGACTTGTTTTTGTGTCGTCTTATTTTAGCGAATTTGCATACCGTAAAGCGGGGTGACTTTGATCAATTTTGCCACTATTTTCAAAATAACTTCCAATTTACTAATTCATTATTCCTGAAACTTTGGAATCATTACCTTTATGTCTGCTATTTCAGTGCAAACTTTCACATTATCTAATCTTGTAGAGTGCCTCCTCCCCTTTTTACCTTACTTTATTTATAATGTTGCAAAATTTGTCAATTCAAACGTAAAAACACAGTTAAATGGATTTAGCACCAGAATTGGTCATACTAGATTTCAAATCAACAAGAACAAACAAGGAGAATAAGATTGATAACAAATACTGTAATTGTAAACATCATTGATCGGGGTGATGTTCCTCTTTCTGCTAACTTGTTCCTCTTTCCGCTAACTAATTTCACGTTTGTCAAAAGGGATGTAAATAACAAAATTTTATGGAGTTTAGTGTTCATTGTAACAGTTTAATCCTTTTTCTCTCAATTTAAGAGCTTTCCTCCTTTGCTTCTCTGCAGATATAAGACAACCGCAGGCAGGCTTAATAAAAATGCATGCCTTTACTGTTTACAAATCCTAGGCAGCCATATTTTTATGATCAAAGTTTTTTTAGAAAACAATAGTGCCGTCTCGACAAGTCAACTTTTGATCACAAAGATCTAGTGTTAAGGCAATAAAAATCTTTTAATGACAATGGGTCCTTTGGGTGAAAAAATCAACGAATCAAGTTTCAAAAATTTTTCTTTAATGATAAATCTATATGTAGAATTTGGCGCTAATTGAATGTCTGCAAAAAAAATTTAACTGTTTGAATAATCAAGCTGAGATCAGTGCTAACAAGAGCAAATTTTGTTGCTATAGCAGAGAAAGGGGGTGTGGCTACAGAATTACCTTGCTGTAAACTTTAGAATATTTACTCGCCTATACGATATATACAAGAAAACTGTCTGTGTGGATAAAATCAGTTAGCAGCAAGCAGCACATAGTGGTAAGGGGCAGGCACTCTTATTCCAGAGAAATAACCTGATTTTTCCAAGAAAATGACAATATCGATTATGGGGTGACTTCAATCAGTGATTGAGAAGTGCCAAATTAGTTATAATTACATTTGGCAATGTTTTTAAAGTGCTATTATTACAATATAAACAGACTACCATTTTTCATATGCGATAAATGTTTGACCGTCTTTAAGAAGACCGCAAATATATTAGTAGAACAAAAGATATTTACAACGGTCACACATGTGACCTCGTTAACAAAACGAAATTAACATTGAAACTTCATTGAATCTCAAGTGAAATTAACATTGTTAAACTCATTATTAGAAGAGATTTTTATTAATAACAAAGTTCTGTTTATACACAATCGCAAATATAGAATGTTGGAATGGAAATTTCAAAACTGCTTTTTCCATGTTTTCTGTGCTATAGGCAGTCAGATATGGCTTAGAGTCTCGTCCTTTCTTGTAAACTTGAGGCATTGCAATAAAATATTCAGAAATTAACGAAAGTGAAGCCTATATATCGATTTAATTTTGTATAGTAAGAAAAATCATTTTATCAATGCGTTGCACGTTCGTAACATCTCCTTTATCTTACACATAATTGACAATTCTATTGAGACCTATCATCATGAGGAAAGAGTACGCTTATATATTAAAATTTCTTCGGTAAGTCATTAAATCTCCCATGAGATACGACATCTTTTCACGAAGTTCTTGTGAACATGTGATTAATTATAAAACATTCAGGTTTTTTGTGCTTTTGTAAACACGATATTATCGATAAAGGAACAAGGTAAAGAAAAACAGAATATGACTGGCAAGCACAGAATTTTTTCAGACTTACATTCAGCCTTTATACTTCACAATGAACCAAAAATGTCCAGCCTAGACTCTTGAATATGGCATAGAGGGATGACCAATCTGAGCAGTGAAATTTTGATGTTCTTGTTAATTTGGAAGAAATTGATCATTCCACTTTGTTGGGATTGCGTGAATACAACTTTTGGATCAATGGCAAAAGCCAATCATCTGTATTACAGCCCTCTGAATTTACGACGGCATTCAGCTTTTGCCGTCTAAAGCTGTCATAAATCAAAATTATGATGGCAAAATTTTGCCGTCAGCGTTTTTTGGATGCAAACATTGAATAATTAATACTTTAATAAGTCCTTTCATTTCTTTCATTCTATCTTATTACGGTAGCAGCAATAGCGAATACCGTATTAAAACACCCACGGATTGAATTCTTATCAAATAGGCCTACATAAAAATGGGACTTTTAGTTCATTACACTAACTGAAAATACTTGATATATGTTGCTTTTCTTGACAGTAAAGCTTACCAGTTCAAAATTTCTTATTACCTCAGTTGTTAGCTAACTATACACTATGTTTCTGTATTAAGGCTTTCAAAGATATAGTTCAAAAAGGCAGTCATTTGTTTGAATTCAGTTTTGGTGTCATGAAAACATTATATATATATTTTTTTTCGAAACGCGTGTTTTTTCTCTACACATAGTCTTACAAAAAATCAAAAAATCATATACAGCTCACACATGTATCATTCTTTTGTCTTTAATAAATTAATTTCTGGTGGTTTATGATTAGATCCTTTTTACACTAACTAATAATTTTAACAAATTTATCGTTTATGCCTGTTTTCCGCCAGTGAGATATAAAAAAACACAAGCCTCAAAGAACTTTGTAGTAACTTTTCATAACTTTAAGTACAATTGCTGCTACCGTTTTGCACCATCTGGCTCTTGTTCTTTCTATTTTCTCAATCGCGTGAGATTGTCTGGTTTGTTTGTGTGATGAAAAAAAAATCATTCATTTCTTTTTCTTTGATAACTGGTCCCATCTGATGAACATTTCATTTCGTTTTTTGAGAGGAAAACCCAAGAGAAACTGGCGAGACTTAAACAATAGCAAAACAATGTTGAGTTATACAGTGTGTTCGTAATGTTGGAAATGGAAATTTTAAAGCTGTTTTTTTAAATGAATATACCGAATTTCAAAATAATTTTTACACCGTTGGAAAGCCATTTTGTAGTTCTTTCGGATAGTATGTTTTTGTGAAAAATGAAAAAGTGGTTTATGAAAAAATAATAATTTAATTAAACTTTTAATGGTCAATTAAGATGTGAATGAAAAAAAAGATTTTTTGAAACAATGACAGCAATTTGGAAAACAATAAACAAATTTAAGTTGTGTGTTCATGAAAAACGTTAAACTTTTATGTTTTAAAATATCAATTTGGGGGTCTCAGCGCAAACATAAAATTAATAAAAAATTTGAATGGATTCAGTGTTTTGAAACAATAAGCACGATGTAATTAAACTACGTGTTAATCGACCATTAAAAATTTAAGGATAGTCCATACCCTTCCTTATTTTTTCAAAACCCACTTTTTCGTTTTTCACAAAAATATACTAGCCTAAAGAGCTTGAAAATAGCTTTCCATTGATGTAAAAATTATTTTAAAATTCGATGTATATATTCATTTAAAAAAACAGCTTTAAAATTTTCATTTCCAAAATTATGAAACACACTGTATCTAACACATTCTGATTTTGGCAATTCCTGGGAATTCCTGTGACATATTCCTTTTATTCTCAAACATTTTCTTTTCATAGAACATTTGTTTACCTCACCTATTCGATTTATAAGATGTGAATAAGATGAACAAACATATTTTGTAACTTATTGTTCAAGATAACACTTGATTATTTAGTTTCTGTTTTATTAGCCATTATTCTACACTACGTTATTTTTACTGGAATAAACCAATCAAGTTTTGCCGTCGTTAACATCTTACCCGACGGCATTTATTTGCCGTCGTAAGTAATGACCTGCCGTCGCAATTTTCAATTACGGCGTCACTTTTTTGCTGTCAGCCTTTTTACTTAATTCAGAGGGCTGGTATTATTATTGTTTAGTAACTAATACAAAAAGAAAGTCAATGTCAATTGGAACATCTCCACCGCCCCATCACACTTGAAGATGATTTTGATGATATTTCATAATAGGAATCTAAATGAAAATATTAAAAAATGTGAAAAATGTGTTTTAATTTGTAGAGTTTTAACAGTTTATTTTCACTGATCAAATTGACCCAGCTGATCGAAGTCATTCCGCTTTATGGTATTTTCGCTGAATTAACATTTCACAAAACCTTTCCCCAAACGAAATACATTGCTTCATTTTTTTTATCCAAGAGAGCAACATGACAGAGCGGATCATTCTTACAGGGTATAGATAAGAATAGAAAGTACATGGTCCTAATGACCTATTTATTTCAATACTCTTTGTGTCCTAATCCACTGTGATTGATGTACTTTGTTATTTGATTAAATTTATGGTAAAATTAACTTTCTTAAAGCATGTTTTGAATTTATTTTCATTCCTTAACTAATTATCAAACATAAAGTTTTGACCAGTCAGAGCCCTCTGTTCTGTATGATGGATATTACTAATATTTCATGTATTATGTAAGTAGGGAGCTGGCCATAATGATTTTTATCCGTAAATATGGCTACCATTTTACACAGAGCTCATATGTTATATAGTTTGGTTGACAGTAGGCTAGATTTGGCCAGCTTTTGGTGCTTTATAAAAATCATTTGAATAATGATTTCTGCATTGCTGCCAAAAATATTTTACCGTCCTTATCAATGTAACAATTTTTTCGAATGTTTCACAACTTTCACTATGCAGTGAAATGAAGTAGGACATAATAATTCACATGTTGTGCTTGGTCATTAGTTATTGAGACATACGACATAAGTAGATTCACCAATATTCACCATATCTAAAAACAGCCTTTATGATTACTGGACGTAAATTGAAACACGTTCCAACTGTTTGTGAACTAAAGTGACTGTACATTCCATGCTATCAATCAAAGCTGCTTTAATAAATATATATAATAGCGACAGTGATGGTGAATACAGATGCATAATTTTCATGGCCAGAATCTTTATTATTTATCGTGTTCACAATTAGGAAGGCCATTCATAAAGAAAGACTAGCGGTATGTATAAAGCATTCAGCTGCCATTTAATAAAAATGTAAACTTTCTGACTAATATCTCTGCTACCAAAAGTATGTCTGTGATGTGAATATGAATGGAAATCTTCGATATGAAAGTAATAATTGTTAAATAGAACTTTACGAACAAGCTCTTTAAACCAAAAAAACATCCAATGCTGGTAGACAGAAAGATCATTTAACACAAAGTTACCTTGAAATGAAAGCAAACTTTATTATAGAATAATTAATCACTTTCATCAATCTGAAAAGCAATTTCTTTTAGATCCGTGTACTGTTAAAAACAGCACCGATTGTAGTACATGTCTTGAGGACTTTAATGTAAGTACTTTCCTTTGCAAAAATATAAAAAATATTCTAATGTATGCATGTTATTAATTGTGAAAGTTAATCGTGACAAATAATTTTTCTTCAGTGTCGTTGTGATTGCTTTATTTTTTAATTTTTTAACTAAATACATGTAAATATTTTTGAACAATGGCTGTTTTGATTAGCCCAAAATGCAGAAATGCCAAGTCCTGATTTCAGCGGGAGACTCTCGATTATAATCGTTGAAAAAACGTCCCGCACAATTATGGAAATATCCTACTTTTCTCCCGATTTTCGAAACCTTGAACTGTGAAACTATTTTAGGTTATCAGTTCTTTTTAATTCCCCTTTTCTTGTTGTTTGTTGTCACCTAATTTCACTTTGTGTTAAGATTATGTGCAGGTCTGCATATGCTCAGACTGCCCTGATATATCATGTGGTGGGCGTCATCACAACAAAGCTTAGCCGTAAACCAAAATGAAATCTCCGTCTTTCACTTTTCAAAATGTTGGCGTGTCTGAAAATGTTTCTATACAATTTTATTGGCAAATGCTGAACGGGAAAAAATTTCGATTAAATACATTATACTGTTAGAAAGCCCACAGCTAAGGGTATCATCAGAATTCATCCAGCACACACAAGTATGGAATAAGGACAATAAGCTAGGTCCAGTTTGCTTTGCAATGTTTAAGATGATACTTGTTTATTGAAACATTACAAGTATATTGTTATACTGTTGATTGATTATTCTCTACATGAAATTTTTTTCATGGCTAAATTCAAATCACTTCAATATTTTCATACATATCATGTTCATAATCATTCTAAGTTTTTTGGGTTATGTTTTCAATGTTAGTGTTACTGGTGTGAGAGCAAACGTACATGTGGTACACGAAATGGGATAAAGCCATCCGGTGATGAATGTGACCAAGATGAATGGTATGCATACAAGCTGTGCAAGTGTAAGAATTAGAACAAAGTTGAATATTTTACTTGTATAACTATTGTATACATGTCATCATCTTTTAATTGGTCAACAGTCTGATCCTTACGAAAATTTACAAAAGAAGTATTGGCTAGTGCTATCGTTAAATAAATCTAAAGTGATCATGTAAACATTGTTATTTCACCAGTAGCTATGGTTACTGACAGCATGTGTTTTTTTATTGCTAGTTCCTGGTATTTGGCTGATCGTACTTTCTGCAATTGGTGCTGTCATCGTATTGATCATCATTGTAGTTGTACTGTACTGTTGCTGCTGTCGTGATTGTCTTAGGGATAGAAAACGCCGAAAGTAAGCTATAACATCAAATATTGTTTTGTATTTTCAAATCAAACATTTAGCAACGATAGCTATTTCTATGCTTCACTCATTTCAGATGGGCTAAGGAAGAGAGTCGCAATGAGCAGCGGAAAAGAGAAAGAGAACAACGTCATGCAGAGCAGTAAGCATATATTTTCTTGGAACAAATTTTGATACTTATTGCTACTTAAGGTGTACGAGTGTTTCGGGACGATGCTATTGAACTGTTGTCTTTCAAAGTTCTTTATATTCAACTAAGACTGTTTAAGTGTATAGTTTATTTTTGAACCTTTTTACTTTTATCCGATTGGATTGACTGAAATTTTGTCATGTAATCAGAAGGTGTGAGTTAGAATAATAGCAGCAGCCCAGTGGGCAAAAATTGTGAAAAAGTCACTGTGATGAGGTGCATTTTCATGGAAGTAATGTGAATGTTGGCACACCATCCTGCTATAGAAGTGAACTCCTCCGCAGTGATTTCTAAAAAATTTTCGTGGAAGGAGATAGCTGGGGATTTTATGAAGACTGATTTCCTTTTCTTACTTGCCATTCACACTTCCAGCTGGGTGGAACACACATTGCACTTGCGTTTGATTTTCATGTTTCTTCTATAGAGATGAAGAAAGGAAACTGAAACACGAACAGATCAGGATGAAATATGGTATGTGAAAAGTACATGTTCTTGTTCTATTAACTTCATTCTTGTTGAAATAGAACACAAGTGATAGATGTGTTCTTAAGAAACTTTGTTCTGTTGTTCTGGGACATTGATTCTGTTTTTTAAGTGACACGTTACAGAGCGGAAGAGTCTTGAGTCTTAACTATTAACATCTACTTAACAAGTATTTTTGTTGGGGCCTATGTGGTTTGACAAATCTGCTGAGAAGAACAACGAATGACAAGAAGCAAGTTAAACGATCGATGTCGCACACGAACTGAAACAAGATTCGCAAAAATGCGACTATATATTTCCCCAAAGTTGAAAACATTTTATCAATTTGTGTGTACATTGATAACAAGAAAAATGTATCATTATAATTACAGTGGTATATCTACTATCAAGCTGATGTTCAGATAAAAATGCTGTCCATACTAATCAGGGTAGATTTGAAGTTAATACTACAAATCGACTTATGAAATGAAGATGTACATGGTCAAATGATAAGATTTCTCTCAATTTTTGCCAAGGAGTTAAAAAGTGACTTAGAATTTACTATGGACATAGCGAAAACTATAAGACCTAAATATGACTAATATTTCCCCTTAAACAACTGAAATAGTCTTTTGCAGCACAATCTATAAGGCAATTTCGTCATAAACATAAGATTATTATTCATGCTGAAGACAAGCTTCCTATCCTTTTAACCATAAAATCACAGGTCAAATGTAATTCAACAGAACACTTGCTTAAACTCACATGAAACCATCTTACAAAAAGGTTAACAAAAGAAGAAAAGAAAATTGTCAAATCTTTGGGGGTAGGCATTTTAGCAAATAACTATCAAAAGCAATCAAAAATCAATCTTTACTAAAAAATATTATGTGTAGCATTTCAAATTTGGAAGAAAAAATCACAATTTATAAAATTAAATTCAAATATTCAAAGTAAACATTTCTGATTCAAAAAAATATGTTCACATACTATCATAGTATGTCATACATACCTTAAGGGAAGAAATTTTGGTGGGAAGAAAATTTGGCGGTTTGGCGGTTTTTGCTCAAAACTGCCAAATTAAGTTGCCGAAAAATTGTAAAAAAAAGTACGAACCGCCAAATTAAATTTCCGTCAAACCTGACTTTTTATATATTATATTATATTAATGCAATAAAACTGACTTTCGTAAATCCCAAATGAAAAAAAAAGAATATTTTGGTAGTGAAAATATACATCCACTGCATATCTGGAAGTAGAAGTTTTTGTTTCGGCTTGATTTAAATTACAGACTGTTATGTTGGAATGTGTTTTGATTTACGTTCGTTCTTGTAAGGAAAATTGACATATATATTATATTTAATTTCTACGAAATAAAATATCATATGCAATATCAAAACAGTATACGTGATCATGGAATTGAATGAATATTGTTGGATTACATGGCTATCCCAGGAGGCACATTCAACCAGATTCTCTCACATTATAATGTCTTAATAATCCTGTGTGTAATATTACGTATATTTATAATTGGTTTTCTGAACTTCTTTTTGCAAATACAACATCACGTTTTTACTTGCAATTCCTGTTATGTACTCCTTGAATTAACAACTGGTTGTTGTCTACCACATGTAAAAAGGGTTTCCTTCATATCTGGTTTGTACATCTATGTGTTTTCAGCAGCTTGGCTACATTATCAGGATATAAAATAAAAATAAATCTTCAGCTTGGCTTTTAATGATGAACTTTCAAATTTGCACTGAAATCACAGATTCAATGCTCCACTGTTCCAAGCATTTAATTACCATCCATCACAACATTGTTTATCAATAAAAACAAAACGTCCGTGACATACATATTTATATCTCGCTTTTTTTTCTCTTTTACTTGCGTTCATTCAAAACTGTTAACAAAACTTTTAGAAAAACATTGAATTAAAACGTTTTTATTTCCATCATTTAACGTTTGAATGTCTTGAATCATCTTAAAAGCTGAGAGACAAAGCAAAACTCTTCCACTGCCCAACTACACTGATGGTAAAACATGGCGCACTACTTCTCCGAAGACTAGCCTCTATTCTTTTCTATCTTGATTAGGCCTAAGTTCAATACTGAACCGAGGCTATAAAAGTGAACGGAGAAGATGGAGAAGGAAACTGCCGGTTTTAACATATATTTCGCCCTATGGGGAAATATATAAAAATTGTAATTGCTGTAATTTCCTCATCCACTATCGTTTTAATCTGCCACTGTCTTTGATAGCATGAACTGCATGATGGGAACTAATGATCCCTACTAATCATTTTCTTCTATTTTCCTCATCTCAGGGTTGTTCAAAGATGGTCCAAAATATGAGAAATTTGATGCGTCTTAACATGACTTCATAGCACTTCATATTAACCAGCTCTTTAGCATGCACCTGTTTGTTGTTTTGGCGCGTAACTGGCTTTGTAATGAAATGAATTTGAATAAGTTTTAGTTGATTTCATTGTCCATTTTTTGTGGAGAGAATGTTTGTTTTTATCTTGTTGTTGTTGTTGTTGTTGTTGTTGTTGTTGTTGTTGACGATGTAGATGTCTGTGCTTTAATTGGATTTTGTCGTTTTTGTTTTTCTCGTTTTTTACATGGTTTTTTAAATCTCTCATTCGAACAATATAAAAAGGATCTAGGAGCGAGTAGCTGGTTGAAATCAATACGTTGAAAAAATTTGTGGTTGGAATTTCCTGGTAGAAAAACTTCTGTTTCAGTTTCTTTCAACCTTTATAAAAGTTCATTATCTATGAAGTGATGGTTAGTGAAATCCGTTAGCGGTTCACCTCTTTTACCAATTATTATTTTTTCGTGCACTTTTTCAGGACTTTCGACGCCTCAGTCTCAATTATCGTAAGCGTCGGCTTTACGTGACGTATTTTCATCCGTCCTATTTCAAATGAAATTATTTTTTTTAGCAAATTTGATATTATTAAAAATGAAAATTTCACTTATTAGTTTATATTTTAAAACTGTTTAACATCCTTACATCCTGATCTAGAAGTATGGAGATTTTATTCCGATTTCCCGATTCCTTCCTACCGATGTTCCAGTAGCTTTTTACATGCTTGAGGAGAAACTTGTCTTTTTCCCTTTTCCGATTTTATCAAGTTAGTTTTTTAACAGTTCAAATATTTTTACATCGCATAAATATTTTTAGACGTTTTATTTATGTTGGATTATTGAATTATTTTCATCAATTTTTTTGATTTATCAGCGGCCATGTGTCATATTTTTATATATATATACTTTAAGGACAGGGAAATTTATTATTATTGTACCAGTAAAAAATTGTATGGTTCCCCTTCGTATAAAATCTGTTGTTTTTCTCTGTGTGTCATCAATCTCAACAATTATCGTTACGCTTTCGGGTTTGTTGGGTTAGCGATGAGTATATTTACATCCGGTTTTGAAATCTTAAATCACAATAAGTTTCTGGAGCCTAATAATTCCATGTCTACGTAGTAGGTACATAAATGTTTATCTATAATCCAACTGCTCATCTGTATTACACTCTAGAGGATCTGATGGCTTAGAGATAACCGGAAGTAAAAGATTCAATCACAAATCATGATTGATTGATGTTTGAGAAACAAAAGACGCATGTAACATGTGCACCAAATGCTTCGGTTTGCTGATGTTTTCTCTTTCTTTTGAGTCCTTTGCTTAATTTGTAGACTCAGACATTAGACGCTTTAAGTAAATCAGTTCATAGATTTTCCCAGAACATATTTCGGTACTAAATGGGAAGTGTTGGGTTAGTTTTTTTTCTTATCACAAGGTAAGTAAAAATTTTAATACTTAGGAAAATTTGGGCAATTGGAGCCAAATTTGAAAAAAAAAAGTTTGGAAGGTTCATTTTGAGGTCTGTTACAAAACTACTTTTATGTCGGACGGACAAATCGATACTTCAGGGCTATTTCGATATCGATACTTCAGGGCACGTTTATGATACAATATGAAACAAACGTGTTTCGAAAGTATACTTTACCAGAATAGAATTTACAAAATTCCAAATCATTACCACACAAGGATGATAGTCAAAAAATATTGAAACAAACAGTTATCGTTTCAGAAAGACTAAATGGTAATACTTTTATAACAGACCCTTCGCAAAACCAAAGGTGTACTTATCTCAAAACTTTTTATATATAAGGATGTCGTCTTTCGGATATCGTTCAGATCTTCTTCAATTAATTATTAGCCAGCAGCTATAGTCAGCTGACTATCCCAGTAGGCGATTTTTTGAAAAATCATTGCTAAGGAATGCATTTCTATAGAAATATGCAGCATACCGAAAAAGTGGGACCCGGGGCCCTAACTTGTTGGTGGGACCCGGGACCCGGGACCTTACAACCGGGACCCAGGACCCGGGACACTGAAGCGGGTGGGACCACCAACGGTCCCACCAACGACTTGGGGTCCCGGGTCCCGGGACCTTACAACCGGGACGTTGTAAAGAACGGTATTGGACTGAACTCTTTTCATTTCCGGGCTTCCTTAGCCTGGAAAAATCTTCCTGCCGGGATTAAATCATTACCAGACTTGGCTAAGTTTAAGTCTGCTATTAAGTCAGTTTAAATATTCTGTTCGTGTAAACTCTGTGGCGCTCACTCGGTTGTTCGCTAGCCTCTACAAACGTATTTTATAATAGTAAATACTTATATAGATATTTTATTCATGTATGTCTTATATTATCTTTTATTTTATGGTTTTATACAGTTGGTTTTAATTAGTACATTTTGTAACTATGTGTAACCAACTATAAATAAAGAAATAAATAAAAATAAAATGTTCGTGACAAGACAAAATAAGATTCTTTTGTTTTCGGAAATATCACGCAAGATTCAAAACATGAAATATGAAAATGATTTGACACTTGTTAAAAAGAATTTTTGAATATCACGAAGGTAATCACACTTCTACGAGTTATGCTATATCATTATTATTACCTTTTATGTGAAAGAAGAAAGCTAGACTTATTTATCCCTGAATTAATCCCCATTTCGCAATATGAACCGGTCCCACTTACAGCTAGTAGGGTCCGGGTCCCGGGTCCCACTTACAGTTAGTAGGGTCTCGGGTTCCGGGTCCCACCTAACATTTGGAGGGTCCCGGGTTCCGGGTCCCACCACCTTAGGGTCCCGGGTCTCACTTTTCAATAGCAAATGCTATTTTTTTATCGCAGTGCCTTATTTTCCGTGGTTTTCCTTTCGGAATTGGAGCAGTTAAGCATCAAAGAAAAATGTGTTTTTTTTTGTTGTGGTTCTCCATGAAGCTCTGATCGGATTTTTTTATGGAGCGGCGTCAAGAAAAAAATAATTTCGGGGGAATGTCAGAGCTTCGTATTGGGGTAACACACATATTCATGGGGTAACACGATAACTCTGAAAGTAAAGTGGGATTACAAGAAATATGGAGTCGGGGAATGTTAAATCTAAATCAATGCTCCAGTTACACGAAGCCGAACTCTCAAAATTTTAACTAGCATGTAGCTTTAGCTAAAAATGCCCCCGCCTTCAAGCTTTCCAATTTGTACAGCAAGCTCTACATTAAACAAGAAAACTTTCCGCCGAAACATTTTGTAATTTAAGGATTTATGATTGATTTAGGGCCTGATGAGAGGCATACTCTAAATATATATCGACAAAGCCAGTCTTTCATGTATGGCAAGATACACAATATTTCAAATATAAATCGAGATCAAAGTGTCTGTACGCAGTAAAGAAAGCGCGTGCCGAAAATCACATATTTTTAAATGAAAATATTTAAGTTTCACAATACCACGAATTTAATGAGTAGTGTAATCTTAATGAGTAGTGCAACACTAACTTGGAATATGCAAACCAAATAGATCTACTTACACAGCTGAAAATCTGCATAAAACGTTTTTGTTACTTTTCGCTATCACTTAGGCATTAGTCACACTCATGCTGATATACTTTTTAAAAAGTGTATATAAGGCTTAACAAGTAATATCAGAAAGTATTGCTACAAACAGAAGAAATGTGTGAACTGCAACCATGGATACGTATTTTATAATCAAAATAAGATTAAGATTTGTTAAAGAAATTCTGTGAAAACCAAAAGAGAAAAAACAAACTTTTTCGAAAACAATTTAAAGCGAAAAATCCACTAGAAATCATTTCAAGCGTTTCAAGCTTTGATTCAAAATAAAAACTAGTCAAGATTTAGAGCTAAAACATCACATATAAAAATAAAATACATGGTTGGTACAATTTCAGATTTCAAGCTGTGCTTCAAAATCCTTGTCGTTCCCTTTACTAAAACAACACAAAAGTAATATGAAAAATGTCTAAGCAATTTAAGTATACTACCTTCCTAAATAACATAGTATAATATAATAATAAATTCGAAAAAGATACGAAAGAACATTCTTTCTCCCACCTACGGTACCATGCTTTGAAACGGAAAAAAAGCAAAGTCAGCTAATAATTGTATACCACCGTGTAACAGCAACACGAAAAGTTGGAAGATGATGATGAACAAAATCGAAAACTGACTTTCGCCTATCTCGTGAAACTACTATGCCTCCTCGCTCGCTTACGCTCGCAGCGGGGGCAATAACTGCTGGACTGAGGTCCTTATAAAACGTCATCATACTGATCAGGTCCCACAGGTTAGTGTTGTCTGTTACACCAAATCACACAAACCACGTGATCATACTGTACTGAAGAAGAAAGAAGTTAGTAGTTTAAGAAGATGGCTTTACGAAATCGTACGAACGATTCTGATTCAGTTTTTATATGATTGGGTAAACATGAACATAACATAACAGAATAGTGAAATCAGAGGAGCAAAGCCACCATTTCTTGAATTCTGCAGCTTAATAATCTGGGACTCGTGTTTAGACACACCATGAAGTTCTCTCACAAGCAAAAAAGCATTTTGAAGAACTTCCTTAAAAATCCTTCCAAAACATAATCCTGAAACCATGAAGCAACCGTAATTTTTTTTTTTTTTTTTTTTTTATTTCGCCAATATCATATACAAATCTCAAATATAATCGTATATAATGGCTGGAGCAAGCAGAAGGCAGAAGTGCCTTATCATCAAGCCCCGTGTAATAACAACTAGTTTACTTTTTCAATATACTACTACTAATAATATAATATATACAAAAACATGAAAACAAAGTACCTATCTGGGCAGAAATATTTACAAGCAAAAGGAAAACGTATGTACAGTGTGAAATGAAAAGGAAAAAACAAACAAACAAATATAAAAATGAAAATGAAAAATTAACGAAAGATACCAACATAACTAGAGAGGAAAAATGGCATGCTAGGCGTTGTTGAAATATAACAGCCTAAAAAAACTGAGAAAAATCAATGTCACTGTTAAGCAACTTCATTTTTACAGATCTTTTGAAATGGTAAACAGACCTAGTGTTCTTTTCTGCATTTTGCAAGATATTGTTCCATAGGGCTGGGCCACGATGGGCAATGGAAAAGGTTGTTACTTTAAGGCGTTTTTGAGGAATTTTGTAGTTATTCCTTGAATATCTAGTATTATATTTATTTTGGACTCTGGAAAATTGGTTACGGAAAGTTATTGGGGTAAGCTCGAGCTTATTTTTAAACATGAAGGTTAATACTTGGTATATCGCGACCTTGGGATAAAAGGGTTCTATCGAATATTTTGGAATTTTCGAGATTTTTGCATTAATTAATTTTCAAGCACATTAGTTATTATTTCACCAATCAGTTTCTCGATTACTATATTCCATGGCCTTAAACTACTACAATAAATAGGTTCTATTTTAATTTCGAGCATTTGCGTTGGAATAAAAAGGTTCTATATTTTCCGCTTTACATAGAACTTTTTTAATTGTAATCGGTGCGCGCTCGTGCCTGAGTTTTCTCACTACGAAGCAAGAGAATAAAAAGGTTCTATTCTATTTGAAAATAGAACTTTCATAACATTCGATAATGTATTTTGATTCCTTCTATACGTGATCTCATTCTTACTGCAACTGAATCTTAAAATGGTCAAGGAGGTGAAAAGATCCATTCGTTATTCTGCAGCACAAGCTGCAGAAAAGATTATGATGGAGATGGCTGACGATGATGAGTGGCAATCGTAAGTTTGCTTTCTTTTTTCAGCTCTTTTTCTAAAAGATTCAGAACTTTTTCAAAGCAAGAACAAAATGAGTATTCGAAAAACAATTAGATCAGTTTGTATTGGTGCTATGTAAGGGATTTTGACATACATTTAAAATTGTGCTTTCAAAAACATACAATCTATGATTTGTTGTTAAAGCTTGTCAATAAATGGACTGGTCAATTTTCTCTTGTCTTATAGTGACAGTGATCAATCCTTCGTTGATACCGATGGTGATAAAGAAGAGAACAAGGAATCCAACAATGAAAAAAACAACCAAGAACCAACCACAAATTTGGAAGGATCAGAATTTATCGAACTAAGTGTAAGCCTTTTAGACTTTGAACTTGACACCTTAGAAGCTGAAGAAATTGAAGAGGTTTTTATGGGTATAGTGAAAGAAGAAGAAATAAAAAAGGAAGTTGAAATTTGTATGAAAGATCTTGTCGACCTTGTTGAAAAAAATGTAGAGACAAAAGAACACTTTCGAAAACGACCAAGTAATAAAAAAAACTGGCAAATCACCAAACGCAAAAAAGCTCACGAGTCTGGAAAGGAATACACAAACCACAAAGGTAAACTATTTCCTGCTAAGGAGATCAAGATGAAGAAGGATTGCAAGAATAGCTGCAAATTCAACTGTGCACAAAAAATTGACAAGGAAACACAAAACTTGATTTTCGAAGAGTACTACAAGCGTGACACAAATGGAAAACATTCTTTCGTTGCTCAAACATCCGTTTGTGCCTCAGTTAATCGAAAGGAAGGGAGTCGGAAAAAGTGCAGCTATACTTATTTTCTAATGAAAGGGTCTGTATCATTTCGCGTTTGCAAGAAATTTTATTTGGCCACTCTTGCAATGTCCCAGAAAGTGGTGTATAACGTGCATGAAAAGAAGGATAAAGCTACAGGCATTGTTAAACCAGATGGCAGAGGGAGACACAATTCTCATTACAGAGTAAGTGAAGAGCAGAAGAAAGGTGTTGTTGATCACATCAATTCATTCCCGGTCGTTGATTCACACTATAGTCGGGCTAAAACAAATAAAAAATACTTGGAAGCTGGATTAAACATTGAAAAGATGTATGATCTGTACAAAGAAAAATGTGAAAAAGAGAAACTTTCCTTTGTTAAATCATCTTACTATCGTTACGTTTTCAACACTTCATTCAATATTAACTTTCATGTCCCAAAAACAGACAGATGTGAGAAGTGTGAAAGTATTAAGCTGAAGAAAAGTGAAAAAATTCCAATTACTGAAGAAGAACAACAATCTCATAGCCAACATTTAGCTGAAAAAGTTGCCATGAGAAAAGAGAAGAATACTGATAAATCAAATAGAAATGGCAATCAGTTACTTGTAGTTTTTGATTTGGAGAATGTGATCAATTTCCCTAAAGCAGAAGTTGGCTCATTTTTTTATAAGCGGAAATTGACTTTGTACAATCTCACAGCTACGACATCTAGTAAGCAGGGGTATTGTGCAATTTGGACTGAATTAGTATCAGGTCGTGCAGGAAATGATATAGCAAGTGCATTCGTTCAAATCGTCAAGAAGGTTGCAAATGATCACCCAGATGTAAATACGCTCATTTGCTGGTCAGACAGTTGCGTTCCCCAAAATCGCAACTCACATATATCGCAAGCTATCCTTGAATTCTTATATACTCAAGAACAAATCAGCGAAATAACCATGAAATACTCACTAGCAGGACACTCGTGCGTTCAAGAGGTGGACAATATGCACCAGCAGATTGAGCTAGCCATGCGAGTAGCTGAATTCTATTCACCAATTTCTTTTTTGAGAGTGCTCTTGAAGGTGAATAGAACTCGTCCGTTTGTTGTTATTCAGATGAAGAAAAATGATTTTAAAGATTTCCAAGCTTCTTCAAAAATGCTACACTTTTCCCAAGTGCCATATACAAAAGTCTTCCAATTAAAATTTTTGAAATCTCAATTGCATACAATCGAGTACAAAACTTCTCACGGTCAAGTGTACTTCGAAAGTGCATTGATCAGGAAGCAACATTGTACCAGACGTAGTAAAGATGGAAAGCATCCCATAGAAGTTATGGAACACTCGACCACAGAAATAAAAATCCTATCTTCGAGAAATCAGAAATCAGAAAAGCAACTTTCAAAGAACAAAATGGACGACCTCAAATCCATGCTGAATCTGATGCCCTCACTTGACCAAGAGTACTACAGATCTATTGGAGTCAAGAAATAAGGATATTTCATTGCATGAAGTCAAAAAAACCTTTCTCGTTTATTTCCAAACAGTTTATGAGTATGTTCTGTATAGTTTGTTTCAATTTTTGGATTTTTGCGAAAGCAAGAAATACTTTAAAACCGGCTTTGTTTTTCTTTTTTTTTTTTTTTTTTTCTGCTGTCCAAACCTAGCGGTTTTTTGAAATTTCGTGTGTGCGCTTACATGAAACTTATGCTTTACCACGCATGTGAGGGTAGAAACCATTTTGAATTTTCTAAAGTTTCTTGAAAATGATAGATATGGGTATCTGAAGATAAAAAAAGAATTTTCATAAAAGAAACTTATAATTATCTTGAACTGTGATCATTCTTTTCTAATTAAAAAGAAGTTTTCAACGTTTTGTAAACAGAAGAGTCAAAAAGGTAGCTATTTGTTTGTTTTTATAGAGAAATGTTTTGATATTCTTTAAGCCTGTCTAAATTCAAAACATCTTCGTTTCTTTTGTATATGAGCTGTTACGCTTTTAAGCTCTGGATACTTTGGCTCAGCTTAGTTTCCTCTTCAGCTCCAACATCGAAAATTTGTGTCTACCCTGCACCACTTACTTGTTTTATTGTTTGATCAGTTTTTAAGTTATACTGTCAATGTCCCTTATTACGAGTGACTAATCACAATAGCAAATTAAAACATCTGTAAAACAACTGTCTGTAAATTCAAAAGATACATCATGTAACAATACAAAACTTTCCTTTCAGTTATATATATAATTATATATGTTATGTGTGTGCTTTAGAACATATATAAGTATATATATAACTGTTAATGATCAAAATTATTGTTTACTTTTTGTGTTTGAAATATTGATAATTCCATTTGTAATTAAGAAGATTGACGGTACATATCAAATGCTTAAAGAACATGATTTACATACGTAATCACTGTAATATCCGAAAAAATCAATATAAACTTAATATTTTTTCGTACCCCCAAAATAAAGAATGTTTTATGTCATTCAGATGTAGTTAAGTTTATCAGTGGTGTATATACGTATACAATAAAGTTTCGCATAGTGTCAACTATATTTTCGCAATGCCCTTGGGTGCATATGAACTCAGAGATGCAATGTTATGTCGTGAAAATCATTCAACCTTTTTTTGAATTTCTTCAAGAATTTTTATAAACAGGTCATGAATGATAACTCAGATCAAGAATGTTTGTAAGTGCTTTCCGTATTACTAATCAAAACAAACTACAACAGTTATAATGTTGGTTTTGGTCTATGTGGATGTATTTTGCATGGCCAAAATCTGCATGCATTTTTGTGCTTGTAATTTAGGAAATCTGCTAGGAAGATTGACACCAAGTATCAAATTCAGAAATTCAGAACTTTTTACAGTTTATGAGTTACGTGCATATACATTGTGATATCTGAAAGGATCAATATATCCTTGATATTATTTCTTATCAACAAAATAAAGAATATTTAATGTCATTCAGATGTAATCCAGTTTATTAGCAGTATACTATAAGTCTCACATAGTGTCACTTATCTTTTGACAATGTCCCAGGGATTATATACATTAGAAATGTGATTTTTTATTTTGGAAATCACATAACCTTTTTCAAATATGTCATATGCTTTTTCTTTCATATTTCAGCAGATTTTGGCAGAAATCCTTTTGCCTGTTAAGGCATCTTGTTCATTTTAAAGAGTTTAGCAAAAGAGCAATAATATACCTTTCTAATATGTTCAGCGAAGTTAAATGTTTTACTTTCTCCATTTGTTTCCATTAATATATTTTAGAGCATTATTCTGTTGTATAGATTTAGAGGAGAACCTCAGGGTATGAGTTACAGTGTATGACTTTGTATAGTTCGTATCAAGCAAAACAAAATGATAGGAGACACCTTTGTTGTACAGTTATTAACTCTCCTGCCTAGTTTATATCTTAATTATATTTCATTCTGCTTGTATGTTAGATCCAAACATTCAATAACATAATAAAGTTGAATCGAATGATCTTTATCCATGTTTGGATCTTATACACAGTTCTAAGATATATTTATCTGTGTATTTTTTACTTAATGGAATCGCTGATACCGATATACGGAGGGAAGCACTGAGCGCAGAACGCATACAAGAGAAATCTGTGAATGAAGTCATCGCGCTCATCGAAGGCAAGGAAATGGCCAGAAACGCAAACTCATCATTCAGCCTTTCTGCCGTATCGGGTTATCGGAGAAGCCGAAAAGAGCACACCATAGCAGAGAAGTCCCAGAGCAAACCGTCACCATCGCTGGAGGAACGTGAAAAAACTGCCCCTTGTCCGGACTGCGGGTAGACCTATCACCTATTCAGTAAGAAGTCGCGTGGATGGAATTCCAATCCTCATCAGCGATGTGGAGGATGCTGGAAGAAACTACGCAGCCGAAAGCGTGTCGAAAACAGTTCCATCGGACTCGCGGCCTCTGACCCTTTTGGTCAAATCTCCAGCATAACCAACAAGAAGAATATGCAACACCAGATCTTCAATAAGACTGAGTGGCGGCGCTGCAAGACGATGGCTCATCCGGAAGTTAGTCTGAAGCTCCAACCAACCACGACGAACTCCAGATCACTAGATATCACTGGGATTGTAGACTCCGGGGCCCAATCTGACTTATGGTCCCTGGAAAAGTATATCAGCGCCGGATTCCAGAAGGAAAATCTAACACCAGTATCCATCAGCCTCTTCGCAGCAAACCGCTCACCAATCAAAATCAGCGGAGCTTTCTCCGCCGTATTGGAAGGTACATCCTCAATGGGAAAGTCAATCAAATGTCGCACATTGGTGTATGTCAGCCCTGATGTGAAACGCTTCTACATGTCCTACAATACTATGATCGAGTTGGGTATCGTTGACAGCAACTTCCCAGCTGTTGGCACCTTCCCTCCCCCTCCTCAGCGTACCACTGGTGATTCAGACGGAGCTCCATGTCCACAGACAGTGAATGAGATCTGTGGGGCAATGAAGGACGATGGATCACATTGCGGTTGCCCCCGACGCACAAACGTTCCTGGTCGACCAACATTTCTTCCTTTCAACTGCCATCCTGAAAACAACAGCTTGATGAAGGAGTGGCTGCTCAAACGCTATTCTGGGTCTACATTCAATGTATGCCCTCACCAGGGTTTACCGGAGATGACTGGCCCTCCTGTCGAAATCCATCTCAAGGAGGGCGCCCAGCCTGTCGCTTGTCACAAAGCAGCATCCATACCACTGCACTGGCAGGACCAGGTACACGATGATCTCAAACGGGATGAGGCTCTCGGGGTTATCGAACGTGTACCATTCGGAGAGCCTGTTGATTGGTGCCACCGCATGGTCGTGACACGTAAGCCAGATGGTTCACCTCGTCGTACAGTTGACCTTTCCCCCTTGAACAAGCATTGCAAGAGAGAGACTCACAATTCTGAATCTCCGTTTCATTTGGCAAGACGGGTGCCGCACAACACATGGAAGACTGTAGTAGACGCTTGGAATGGTTTCCATAGCGTTCCGCTGCGTGAATCAGACAAACACCTCACCACCTTCATCACACCATTTGGTCGTTGGCGTTATCGACGTGCGCCGCAAGGGTACGTTTCATCCGGTGATGGATATAACCATCGTTTTGATGCGATATTAGCTGATTTTGAAAGGAAAGAGAGGATCGTTGATGATACCCTTTACCATGACACAGACCTCGAGAAACACTGGTGGCGCACAATCGATTTGCTGACCATGCTTGGTGAGGCTGGCATCGTCTTAAATCCTTCAAAATTTCAGTTTGCCCAACGCGAGGTTCAATTTGCTGGCTTTCGAATCGGAGAGAGAACCATTGACCCACTTCCTAAGTACTTTGATGCCATAAAGAACTTTCCAACCCCGAAATCTGCAACTGATATAAGAAGTTGGTTTGGCTTAGTAAATCAGGTCACTAACTACGCACAGCTGAGAGACTACATGGCACCGTTCCGTCCTTTCCTCTCTCCACGCTGCCCCTTCACTTGGAATAAGGAACTCAATGATGCTTTTGAAGAGTCCAAAGTAGCCATTATGGATGCCATCAAGAGTGGAGTGGAAATCGTCGATGTCCACCGACCCACCTGCCTGCGTTCGGATTTCTCCAACAAAGGTATCGGATACTTCTTGTTCCAGAAGCATTGTCGATGTTTATCTGATGTCCCAGATTGCTGCGCTGATGGCTGGCGAATCTCAATGGCTGGCTCGCGATTCCTGACACCTACCGAGCAACGTTATGCACCGATTGAAGGTGAGGCATTGGCCCTAGTTTGGGGCCTCGAACAGACAAAATTCTTCACGATGGGATGTGACAACCTGACAGTTGTCACCGATCACAAGCCTCTCACCAAGATTTTTGGAGACAGAACCTTGGACGAGATCAGTAACACTCGACTGTTCAGATTGAAGCAACGTGCTCTGCCCTGGTTTTTCCGCATCACACACTTGCCGGGTAAAACTAATCATGCGGCCGACGCTGCGTCACGTAATCCATCACCATCTGCAATACCATCCGACGTGGACATGTCCGAGACGGTCATAGCAGCCGCAATAAGAAGGGACGCTGAATCTGTAACCGCGATCACTTGGGATCTCCTGAAGAAAGAAACCCAGAGTGATCCTAATTTAACCAGTTTACTCGAGGCGATACGCAGCGGCTTCCCGGACAGATGTCGTCAGTCTCCTGCCATCATCCCGTTCTGGCAATACCGTCATGGATTGTACGAATCAGATGGCGTCATTTTGCACAGTGATCGCGTCGTCATTCCTTCTTCTCTGCGACCAATGGTTCTGAAGTCCCTTCACTCTGCTCACCAGGGAGTCTCCACTATGTCAAATCGCGCAAGGTCTATTAATTTTCTGGCCTGGCATCACTGATGATATCAATCGCACTAGGGCTCGATGCCAAGACTGCAATACCAGTGCCCCGTCTCAAGCTGCCCTACCAACTACAGCGGCCGTTCCACCGTCCACACCCTTCGAAGAGATCTTTGCTGACTTCTTTAGCTGTGGATTGCACTATCTTGTTGTTGGAGATCGACTATCAGGATGGACGGATGTGTTCCAATCACCACATGGATCCCCTCAGGCTGGCGCGGATGGATTGATTTCCTGTCTTCGTAACTTCTTTGCCAGGTTCGGGGTGCCACATGAAATTTCCACTGATGGCGGTCCAGAATTTGTTGCTCACTCTACTCAAGAGTTCTTACGTCGTTGGGGTGTATCTCATAGGTTGTCCTCTGCATACAACCCCCAATCCAACGGAAGAGCCGAGGTAGCCGTCAAGACCACCAAACGTCTCCTCAGATCGAATACAGGGCCATCTGGGACACTTGATACCGACAGCTTTTTGCGTGCGATGATGCAGCTACGTAATACCCCCGATCCTGATTGCAATATCTCTCCAGCGATGATTGTCTTTGGCAGACCAATACGGGATGCATTCGCCTTCATCAGTCGCCTCGACAAGTTCTCCAACCATCACGTTCGCCCCATATGGCGAGATGCCTGGGAGAGGAAGGAAGAAGCTCTACGCGCACGTTTTCACCGGACAGCAGAAAAACTCAACGAGCGGTCACAGCAGCTTCCTGACCTCGCGATTGGGGACCGCTGCTATGTTCAAAATCAAACAGGAAACCACCCAAAACGTTGGGATCGCTCAGGAACTGTCGTCGACCTGCTTAACCATGACAGTTATCTCATCAAGGTGGATGGTACGGGACGTCTCACCAAGCGTAACCGAAGATTCTTACGTAAATTTACCCCAGTCTCGCCACTTGTACAATACGAGAGTATTACCGTCGGGGCCCCCCCAACGATGCCACATCCGCCCAATGTGAATTCCCCCACACGCCTACCGTCATCAGCTGACAACTCACCCCGCGATGCTGCTACTGCACAGGAAATACCAGATGTTACCGACAGTTCACCCACGCTACCTCCAACTCCTCATCACACTCCTGCGGCCCTGTCCTCACTTCCGATCGAGGACCCGTCATCACTTTCAGCCGAAGACCTGTCTACACCCCAGGCGCTCAATGAGAGTCCGAACCCGCCAACGGTGGGCAGTGCACCATGTACCCGTCGTCCACAGCGCGAAAGACGGCCACCCAAGCGTTACGAGCCGGAGTCCGGCAAATGGACCGGATAAGAACGGTTGCACTATCGCAGAAACATTCTCTACGGACAGATATTATGTTGACAGATGTTGTGTTTATGAAGACTTTATGAATTCGCTCCAACGAGGCTATCGGCCTATATATTTACGTTGCTAACGAACTGGTGGGGGATGTACAGTTATTAACTCTCCTGCCTAGTTTATATCTTAATTATATTTCATTCTGCTTGTATGTTAGATCCAAACATTCAATAACATAATAAAGTTGAATCGAATGATCTTTATCCATTTGTTACGTCCTATTAGGTAATCAAAATTTAGTTTAGTGTTTAAAGCTTTAGTGTAGCCGTAGCTCAGGCCTTCCTATTTAACGCGAAAATATTTGTTAGAATACTATTACTTGACAGATTTTTAATTTTCACCATTTTATTGTAACATATTATTATAATAAGTTTTAAATTTCAAAGAATTTCTACCATGAATGAAATACTTGGCTACACTGATCATTTTTAAAATGTTTAAACCACTAATCAACCGAAACTACAGAGAAAGTACGATGGAACCTTTTCAAACTCCGAAGATTCGCGAACTTTTTCAATAAAAAGGTTCTATCTCAAAAAACAAATCTTCAAAATTATTGCCATGATCAAGTTTTCCACATAACAGTAACGGTTTTTGAGAGTCAAAGGAATTTGCTATCAAATAAAGAACAAACTTTAAAACTGCGTAAAGTGGAAGTTAGTTATTTCACAAGGGGATTTTTTAAATCCATTTTTCTAAAATCGCGGAAAATGCCAAATAGAACCCTTTTATTCTAAGGTCGCGATATGTTTAATTTGTAGATACTAAGAATCCCAAGTTCCTTTAATAAAGGTTCGGAGTGTGTAAATCGATCTACACCGAAAATAATCCTGCAAGCGTGTTTTTGTTTGCAGTAAAGTTTCTTAAGCTTTGTTTGGTTAGTACTTGCCCATACTATGTTGCAATAGGTTAGGTAACTATGTATAAATGAGAAATATAGTAATTTTAAGGATTTTAAGTTGACATATGGTTTTGCTATGCGAAGTATTCCGAGGTTTTTAGAAATCTTATCTTGGATAACATTTATATGATTCTTCCATGTCAAATTTTCATCAAGAAGAACTCCTAGGAATTTGATGAATTTTTCCCTTTTTATCTCATTATGGTTAATTAACAGTTTCGGTAATTTCAATGGCAAATCATCCACACTTGAAGGCTTACAAAACAAAATATATTTAGTTTTATTTATATTTAGAGAAAGTTTATTACTTCTGAACCATTCTTCAATATTTCTAAGCTCTTAATACCCCCTCATTGTTAGTCATTTGAAATTCGATGAAGCGTACGAATAGGTTAAGTAAGTGAGACACGAAGATGTCAGAACGTGACGTCATAAACATGAATTATTGACTTTAGGACACCCATGGTGGAGTAAAGTATTTAAAATACCCGTGTTTCTCCTCCTCCTCCTACTACTACTCCAAGTTATGAACGTTTCGTGCAGCGTTTACATATGTAAACCGAATTCGCAAACTTGGTCAAATTCGAACTTCTAGCTGACCAATTTTCATGAAATTTCGCACAGATCACAATTGAAAGGTGCTGATTTCAAATTAGACAATGATTTTGCCAGGTTTAACTAAAATTGGGCAATTTAGGCCAAATTTGGACCAAATTTCGATAATTCTTTAATTTTCATGAAATTTTTCACGGGTCACAATTGAAAGCTGCTGAATTCGAATTAGACAATGATTTTGCCAGGTTTAACTAAAATTGGGCAATTTAGGCCAAATTTGGACCAAATTTCGAAAATTCTTCAATTTTCATGAAATTTTGCACGGGTCACAATTCAAAGGTGCTGAATTCGAATTTGACAATGATTTTGCCAGGTTTAACTAAAATTGGGCAATTTAGGCCAAATTTGGACCAAATTTCGAAAATTCTTCAATTTTCATGAAATTTTGCACGGGTCACAATTCAAAGGTGCTGAATTCGAATTTGACAATGATTTTGCCAGGTTTAACTAAAATTGGGCAATTTAGGCCAAATTTGGACCAAATTTCGAAAATTCTTCAATTTTCATGAAATTTTGCACGGGTCACAATTCAAAGGTGCTGATTTCGAATTTGACAATGGTTTTGCCAGGTTTGACTAAAATTGGGCAATTTAGGCCAAATTTGGACCAAATTTCGTTAATTCTTCAATTTTCATGAAATTTTGCACGGCTCCCAATTGAAAGGTGCCGATTTCAAAGTGACAATGATTTTGCCAGGTTTGTCTAAAACTGGGCAATTTAGGCCAAATTTGGACCAAATTTCGAAAATTCTTCAATTTTTATAAAACTTCGCACGGGTCACATTTGAATGGTGCTGATTTCAAATTTGGCAGTCATTTTGTCTGATTTGACCAAAAATGGACAATTTGGGCCAAATTTGTACCAAATTTCGAAAGTTCTTTAATATTCATAAACATTTGTGCAAAGCACAAATGGAAGATGTGTTGATTTTGAATTTGCCAGTCATTTTGTTAGATTTGACCGTAATTTGGCAATTCGGCAAGTTTGTATTTTTGAAACCAGATATGTATTGTTGTGTTTTGTCCTGGAAGTCTTCAAGTCAAGCGGCTTCTTGTTTAAAACTGACTCCTCTTTTGTGTATGCAAATTGAAACTTCCGCCTTCTAAGAGGCATGAAAAATAACAAACCCAGAAAAGCAGATTAAGTCGGTTTACCTAACTGAATTTGTCACAAAAATAACATTCTCGCAAACGAGGCTAAAAAATGTCACGTCATCATCATTGGCTACGCGCTTATGTGCATTAGATGAAAATTCGGTGTTCCACCCGTCTTACTTGGAATACTAGACTAATGAATTTCCCAGTCCGTTTCCTTGTGTTGTTGTTATTACTTGCTAACAGACAAAACTGAAAGAAAAACTTGAAAGTAATCATTCATTATTACTTCAACTATTAAAGAATTAGAGAGAGGTCAGTAATCATAATTACTTCAACTATTATGGAATTAGATTGAGGTCAGCCACTTTGCCAACGTTTTTAAAACCTCTTTTTTAGTGTCTTTATGGTTTTGTGCTTTTTTAAGTGGTGTCAAAAACGCATCTACTTATACTAATCCGCGTGCGTGTGCAACACATTTAACTTAGAGAGTGTTTTGTTTTTGTTTTTTTAATGGTCAAAATCTTCTTAATCGTGGTCATATAGCGGCAGTCCGACCACGCAAGACACATTCACGATTAGTATAATAGCACGTGGCATCATTTGACGTCAGTTTTTTTATGATCACGGGGAATCATTGCATTGTATCCCCAATCGAACGCGACGTTTTTGGGGAAATATCTCGAGAACCAATAGGGATAACTGGCGTTTTTTGGGGTCAGCGATACGGGTGACGGGGTGACGCAACATTTGGGTCCAAATTTTATTTGGTACTGCGGATATGACGTCATTAAAATCTTTGATCGACGATATCTCTGCAACAGTTGATCGTAGCGAAACGATCCCATACATTTTTTTGATCAGTTTTTCAAGCTCTACAGCATGGGTACACTTTCCATTTCCAATTCCGTAATTAAAATTTTCGTCATGGGGTACACACACGGGAACGCGTCGTATTTCTGCAGATTCTTTTCGAAATTAAAGCCGTAAAAAACTTTTACGCCAGTTACTAGTCTACTTATACTAATTCGCAATCGTGTGCAACACATTTAACTTAGAGAGTGTTGTGTTTTTTTCTAAATTTACGGTCAAAATTTTCTTAATCGTGGTCATTTTTTCGTTAGACCATTGATAATTGACGATTAGTATAATAGCACGCGGCGTGACGTCAGTTATTTTTGTCGTATCACGGGGGAGCCATTGCATTGCATCCCCAATCGAACGCGACGTTTTTGGGGAAATATCTCGAGAACCAATAGCGATAACTGACGTTTTTTAGGGTCGGCAACACGGGTGATGGGGTAACGCAACATTTGGGCCTAAATTTTATTTGGTACTGCGGCTATGACGTCATCAAAATCTTTGATTGATGATATCTCTCCAACGGTTGGTCGTAGCGAAACGATCCCATACATTTTTTTGATCAGTTTTTCGAGCTCTACGACATGGGTACGGTCTCTTTTCGAGATTTGGTACTTTAATTTTTCGTCACCTATTTTCGTGACAACATTTTCGAAATTAAAGTCGTAAAAAACTTTTACGCGAGATACTAGTCTTATTATACTAATTCGCAATTGTGCATACCACTTTTATTTTAGAGAGTGACATATTTACTTTTAATTTACAGTCATTGTCCTCTTATGTGCGCGTAAAACCACGTAGAGGCGAGAGACACTTTTTACACGATCATTCCAAAAGCATGTGGCGCATCATTTGACGTCAGTTTTTTTATGATCACGGGGGATCATTGCATTGCATCCCCAACGCGACGTTTTTGGGGAAATATCTCGAGAACCAATAGGGATAACTGACGTTTTTTAGAGTCCGCGATACGGGTGACCGGGTGACGCAACATTTGGGCCCAAATTTTATTTGGTACTGTGGCTATGACGTCATCAATATCTTTGATCGACAATATCTCTGCAACGGTTGATCGTAGCGAAACGATCTCATACATTTTTTTTGATCAGTTTTTCGAGCTCTACAACAAGGGTACATTCTCCAGTCTCGATTCCTTAATTGAAATTTTCGTCACCCGGTTCGCACACGGGAACGCGGGATTCTTGCACATCCTTTTCGAAATTAAAGCCGTAAAAAACTTTTAAGCGAGTTACTAGTCTATATACTAATTACGAGTGTGCATCCGCTTTTTTTCACGCGCTCACTCTCTAAAATTTCGGGTCGTTTTTGCGACCATTTATTCATAAAAGTGTGCCAGACCACGGTTAATATTTTTCTACGATTAGTATAAGGAAAGATACCTTTACATTGCATTTTCATCGTTTCAAATGTTTTGATTGTTCGCGAGATCAAGAAACAATAGGCAACAACGAAAGTTTATTGGTCAGCGCCGCAAGGTAGCTGATCTTTCATTTCCCCGTGTCTGTCAGTCCGTGTGTGTGTGTGTGTGTAATGTTGCAGTTCTATACGCCCCAGTTATACGCCCGTAGTTACTAATTTCAAATTTTCTTAGTTCAAAATCCGAAAGTTTAAAGCACAACATTGATTTTTGGAAAATATATCACTTGTGTGTGACGAATAAATATATTACAATACAAAAAGAGTTCTTTTCATTCGAATGAATAAGTAAATTATTTGTTTAAATGCGCCCTCCCTCCATCCTTTATTTTAACGTAGTGCATTTTGGGAGCGAAACGCTGATCAAACTTATCAACAAGAACCAAAATGTATGTATACATTTATGGTTCCTCCAACAGTCGAATTAGTTTTACAGATGCAAATATATAACAACAGTATAAACTTATATTGAAGTGTATTGAATCAAGACATTGGCAACCACGTATCCTAATTGGATGGGATAAAAATTTAGGAGGAAGAAAAAGTCAGGCAAGTCAGGCAAGTTATTTTCTTCAAAACATTATGTATTAAAGATAACATGTTAGCTTACATACCTTAAGGGAATACTAGGTGATTTTTACTGAGTTATTTATTTTATTGTGTTCTTGTATATACTAGCTACACTTCAATTTTGTAGCTTGAAATTTTGAATGTTGTTGAAAGTTTCCATACTGCAAAACCAGATCAGAAAATACGGGTTTGAAATTGAAAAGTAATGTTACTTTTTATGATAATCATCCAAGAATCATATATTGTAAGAAATCCTGTTACTACGTACGGTTGTTTCTCCACAAAAATTTCTTGATATTTCAAGAAAAACACCAAATTCCCTCGTCAATTTTGGTCAAATCATACATAAGATGAAACTTTTCTTGGTAAATAAAGTTTCTTTTAAAAAAAGTGCAGTTTCTTATAAAAATAACCGAAGTTTGTTTTTTAAAAAATATCTATTATTTATGAATTACTGTCTCGGTAAGAGTAAAGCATAATAGAACATTGGTATAGTGCGTTTTCGTTTCCTAACGATTTTTCGAGAGGTAAATGTTCGAACTCGTCAAGTCCATTTTGTTTTTACTAGAAAATTAGGACGGCGACTACTAAAGAGTCATAGACAAGGATATTTTGATAACAAACTGATCAATTATTTATATTGATATTTGGTCCTTGGATGGTCAGATTTCGATTTCCACCTGATACCTATTTAATTAGGTCCTAGTTGTCATGTGACACGGTTGACGACACATGTCATAGTTTTGGACATGCTGAAAAATAAAAATGAAAGTGCAAAAAATCTTTACCATCCAAAGAGTATCAAAAATAGATCAAATCAAACAAAGTAAAAAATTAGAACCCATATCTGAAGTTGCTTACTTCTCTGAAGTCATCCATGACGTCAGTTGAAAGTAGAAAGTGAGGAACAATTGTTTTTATTCCAAAGAGAATTTTCTGATATGTATGAGCGGTTAAAACAGAAAAATTTAATTTTGTTTGAAAAATAAAATTTTGTTTGTTGTCTTTCATCGCCATCATCTTGGAAGGATTTTTGCGTATAAATTTTCTGAGTTGAAACTCTAATTATAAGTCTTAAGTATCCTAGGACTTCTTCCTTTTTACTGTCATTCACACCATAATGCTTTGCAATATTTTGTGTGGGTTTGATTCCCCTCCCGATCCGCTAACTTTGCACTGCAATTGGAAAAGTATATTATACTAGTATCCCGGGTAAAAACTTTTTACCGAACTTAACTTCGAAAAGGATGGGTCAAAATCGCCTTTCCCGTGAACGATCCCTGTGATGAAAATTTCAATTTAGGAATTGGAAACGGAAAATGTAACCATGTTGTAGAGCTCGAAAAACTGGTCAAAAAAATGTATGGGATCGTTTCGCTACGACCAACCGTTAGAGAGATATCGCTGATCAAAGATTTCGATGACGTCATATCCGCAGTACCAAATAAAGTTTAGGCCCAAATGATGCGTCACCCCATCACCCGTATCGCTGACCCCAAAAAACGTCAGTTATCCCTATTGGTTCTTGAGATATTTCCCCAAAAACGTCGCGTTCGATTAGGGATGCAATGCAATGATTCCCCGTCTATATATTAATAGCCGATTTTCTGTCTGTCTGTCTGTCTGTTTGTTTGTTTGTTTGTAAGTCACGCAAAATGGTAGATTAAGTTGTGAGCGAAATTATTTCTTTTTTTGTGTGCGACGTGAGTTCGAAGCAAATACATTGCAACCCCAATCGAACGTGACTTTCTTTGGCTGATGAACTAATAGGAACAAGAGCCAGATGGCGCAAAACGGTAGCAGCAAGCAGGATACTTTCGAAAGCACGACCAAAAATTGCCATAAAAAAATAGTTAGTGTAAAGAGGTCTTATCAAATGTAAATGGGGTCTTATTAAGAAACGCCACCAGCAAATAATTTTCAAAACAAAGAAATGTACATACATGAGTCGAATTTTTTCAAGAAAAAAATTATAAGAACTTATGTGTAAAAAAAACGCGTCTGTTTCGAAAAAAATTAAAAACAATAACAAAGATTCCATGGACTCAAGAAACCTTCCCAAAAACTGTGATCTTTGAAATATTTAACGCAAAATGACGGTTTAGATAGCTGACAAATTTTAGATGTAATTAAAAAGTTCGTTAAGGTTGAACTACCGACGATAAAATCGTAGCTACCTTACATCCAAATGTTAAGCATTTTTAGTAAAAGTAACTACTTACTACTTTTAACTTAAAGCCTTACTACCAAAATATCTCTTTCTTCGTGTATTATTAAGCGATGAAATATTAGAAAAATTTATTTTAGAATGTTTGCTGGATATAACCTTCAAATATTTTTAGACTGCGTTCCTTTGTGAGATTTCATATGATTTTCTGAACGAAATCTGACTGACTGTTAAGCGTAGGCTAAAAACTGCCGTTTCGGCCGGAGGAGTAGGAGTAGGAGTAGTAGGAGTCCAAGGGTGTTTTAATACGGTATTCGCTTACGCTGCTACCGTAATAACGTTTTGTTTTTATCATTATTGTTAGTTTTATATTCCACATTGACTTGGCTTTGAAAACAGTACATCAACTAAATACAAAGTCACTAACTGATTAAATATTTTGGACAAAAAGCAGCAGTGGCAGAACGTGGCAGCATATGTTCGGTTTGCCACTAACGCTTTCCTGACTGTCTGAGACGGGTGAACTTTTTTTTTTGAGCAATCAAAATGTTTAAAAACCGATAGGTAAAAAAAGAGTATCATATCAAAACAAAATGTTTTTTTTTTTTGCTTTTCTTTTAATAAATTAATTTCTTCTTTTAATTGTTAAGCGTTCTGATCGAACGTTTTTTTATTCTATTTATTCATTTAGCACGTGCCTTTTTTCTCTCCTCCGTGTGAACTTTTTAAGAAGAGAAACCATTTTCCCCCTGTTTGATAGCACCCATGTTAGAGCGCGTAACGTTTTTAAAACAAAAGCTAATAAAAAGTTTTTTTCTCTCTACGTTTTGAGTGCATTGTTGTACTGATCAACGATTGTTTTAAAAAATAAATAACACATGAAATTTGGGTTTTTTTTTGGAACCATTGTTTAAACTGATATTTGATATTTGATTTCGAATCTGCCTCTAGGATAACTGACGTTTTTTCGGGTCCGCGATACAGGCGATGGGGTGACAAAAAATTTGGGTCTAATTTTTTTGGGAGGGGTCTGTGACGTCATCAAAATCTTTGAAGAATAATATCTCTGTAACGGTTGATCGTAGCGGAACGATCCCATACATTTTTTTAATCAGTTTTTCGAGCTCTACAACATGGTAACACTTTCGGTTGCCAATTCCTTAATTTTATTTTTCGGGAAGTCAACGCATGCTGAACATGGGCGGCGAGCAACGCCGCCTTGGCGGCAAGTGATTATAAAAAACTGACGTCAAATGATGCCACGTGCTTTTGGAATGATCGTCAAAAAAGTGTCTCTCGCTTCTACGTGGTTTTACGCGCACATAAGAGGACGATGACCGTAAATTAAAACTAAATATATCACTCTCTAAAATAAAAGTGGTATGCCCAATCGCGGATTATTATAATAAGACTAGTAACTCGCGTAAAAGTTTTTTACGGCTTTAATTTCAAAAACGTTGTTACGAAAATAGGTGACAAAAAATTAAAATACCAAATCTCGAAAAGAGACTGTACCCATGTTGTAGAGCTCGAAAAACTGATCAAAAAAATGTATGGGATCGTTTCGCTACGACCAACCGTTGCAAAGATATCACCGATCAAGATTTTGATGACGTCATAGCCTCAATACCAAAAATAATTCAGGCCCAAATAATGCGTCACCCCATCACCCGTATCGCGGACCCCAAAAAACGTCAGTTATCCCTATTGGTTCTTGAGATATTTCCCCAAAAACGTCGCGATCGATTGGGGGATGCAATGCAATGATTCCCCGTGATCATAAAAAACTGACGTCAAATGATGCCACGTGCTTTTGAAATGATCGTGAAAAAAGTGTCTCTCGCCTCTACGTGGTTTTACGCGCACATAAGAGGACGATGACCGTAAAAATTAAACAAATATATCACTCTCTAAAATAAAAGTGTGACACACAAAGCGAATTAGTATATATAGACTGGTATCTCGCGTAAAAGTTTTTTACGACTTTAATTTCCAAAAGAATCCGCAGAAATGCGACGCGTTCCCGTGTACGTACCCTGCGGCGAAAAAATAAATCATAGAATCACAACTCAAAAGTGTACCCATGTTGTAGAGCTTGAAAAACTGATCAAAAAAATGTATGGGATCGTTTCACTGCGACCAACCGTTACAGAGATATCATCGATCAAAGATTTTAATGACGTCATATCCGCAGTACCAAATAAAATTTAGGCCAAAATGTTGCGTCACCCCATCACCCGTATCGCGGACCCCAAAAAACGTCAGTTATCCCTATTGGTTCTCGAGATATTTCCCCAAAAACGTCGCGTTCGATTGGGGATGCAATGCAATGGTTTCCCCGTGATCATAAAAACATCTGCCGTCAAATGTCACGTGCTATTATACTAATCGTGAATGTGTCTTGCGTGGGTGAACTGCCGCTATATGACCACGATTAAGAAGATTTTGGCCATTAAAAAACAAAAAACAAACACTCTCTAAGTTAAATGTGTTGCACACGATTGCGAATTAGTATAAGTAGACTAGCCGCCAGGGCGGCGTCGCTCGCCACCCATGTTCAGCTTGCCTTGTGTGGCAGAATTTAACTTGTGTAAAAGATTTTTTTATTTTTTAATTCATTTCTAACATTCAGAAGATTTAAAACAGAAACAAACAGCAATACGTCTCAGAATATATATTTATACGCAGAAGAGAAGTAACTTTAACGTAAAAAAATGGCAATATATAACACAGAACTGTTTACCCAGACATACAAAACCAAACATTGAATAACATTACAAAAATGTTAATTCAAAACAAATTGATACCTTCCAACTTTTTTCTTTTGTTCCAAAGTTACTACTGGACTGCAATCATTAATGAATTTGGAAATGATATATAGTTTGTTCTTCCCAAAACCATCAACATCATGATTAAAACCATGAGTTTCATTTCTTTATGCTTTTTTATTATTGCCTGAAAGAATAATATTTCAATTGTAATACCGAAAATGAAAAAAACAACAAAAAGAAACAAAAAACAAAAAGGAAATTCAAGTACGCATTTATCCTAAAAACAATAACTAAAAACACAAATTTACCTAGAAGATAAAAAGTAACAAAAAAAACATAATGCCAAACTTATACACCCAGGCATAGTACGTAAACAATCAAATACCATAACACAAAATAATGCATAAATTTGATAAAATATAAACTGAAAAAAAATCCATCCATTTTTTGTAGGACATAATTTATAATTTAACCATGTGCTTAATTTCTTTAATGGTTATATATACACTTTTTCTTTTCTGACCTAATAAAAGAAAAGATTTCAGTTGAAGAACAGCTAAAATAATCACATTCATTGCAACCATATTGAAGCAAACAAAGATAAAAGACATAAAGTTGGCTGGAAGACAGCCAGATAGACAAAGTACCAAGCATCTTAAATTGTATAGAAAATCTACATGGTTGAGGTGAAATGAGACAGCATTAGACGTTACCTTGGACGTTCCCCCATTTCCATAGCCATGAGAACCATTTTTAATTGATTTGTAAATAAATAAATTACAGCGCGCGTTACCAAAACAAATTTCGTTCGTTCCGCGTTCCTTTTCATCCAGCATCCAGTTTTCATCCAGCAAAGATACATACTAAATGATAGAATAACTCATAACTCATAATTCAAAACTAATAATTAAAATTAATCTTTCAAAACTAAATTAAAATGAATTAACCATTCGTTACTGTGTAAAGGAACATCATTTTTTTTTCTGCATTTCTTCACTGCACTTTCTTCTGTATAGCCATAACTAAAACGTTAACAAACATTTAAATACACACACATTTGTTACCTGTTATTTTATTAATCTAAAACAAAGTAAATAAAACGTTGAAACATGTGCTGGATGTATACTCGTTTTGTTGTTCGTTTTCGTTTTCCACATAAAAACAATTTCAGTATGATTAAATGATACGTCAATACATTTACTTACGTTCTTTTATTAATCTAAAATAGAAAAACAAAAAAAGAAAAGCAAAAAGTTAAGCAATAAAGGTTTTATAATAATACCTTCGTACAGACCTGTTCTTTCGTCAAACGATTAATGAAAATGGATTTCTTATCAACGAACATTGTCGCTATAGTTTGTACGATTTCGGCAACCAATGAAAACGGCGAAAAGACGATCACGTGTCAAAACAAATGATCGTTGGATTGCAGTGGAAGAGTTTCTTCACTGGTCGCACTGCCGCTATATGACCACGATTAAGAAGATTTTGACCATTAAAAAAACAAAAACACAACACTCTCTAAATTAAATGTGTTGCACACGATTGCGAATTAGTATAAGTAGACTAGTATCTCGCGTAAAAGTTTTTTACCGAACTTAACTTCGAAAACATTAGGTCAAATGCACCATTCCCGTGTGTGTACCCCGTGACGAAAATTTCAATTACGGAATCGGGACTGGAAAGTGTAACGATGTTGTAGAGCTCGAAAAACTGAGCAAAAAAATGTATGGGATCATTTCGCTACGACCAACTGTTGCAGAGATATCGTCGATCATAGATTTTAATGACGTCATAGCCGCAGTACCAAATACAATTTGGCCCAAATGTTGCGTCACCCGCTCACCCGTGTCGCGGACCCTAAAAAACGTCAGTTTTCCCTATTGGTTCTCGAGATATTTCCCCAAAAACGTCGCGTTCGATTGGGGATGCAATGCAATGATTCCCTGTGATCATAAAAAAACTGACGTCAAATGATGCCACGTGCTTTTGGAATGATCGTGAAAAAAGTGTCTCTCGCATTTACGTGGTTTTACGCAAACATAAGAGGACGATGACCGTAAATTAAAAGTAAATATATCACTCTCTAAAATAAAAGTGTGACACACAATCGCGAATTATTATATAGACTAGCCGCCAGGGCGGCGTCGCTCGCCACCCATGTTCAGTTTGCGTTGTGTCGTAGAATTTAACTTGTGTAAAAGATTTTATAATTTTTTAATTCATTTCTAACATTCAGAAGATTTAAAACAGAAACAAACAGCAATACGTCTCAGAATATACATATACGCAGAAGAGAAGTAACTTTAATGTAAAAAATGGCAATATATAACACAGAACTGTTTACCCAGACATACAAAACCAAACATTGAATAACATTACAAAAATGTTAATTCAAAACAAATTGATACCTTCCAACTTTTGCTTTTGTTCCAAAATTACTACTGGACTGCAATCATTAATGAATTTTGAAATGATATATAGTCTGTTCTTCCCAAAACCATCAACATCATGATTAAAACCATGAGTTTCATTTCTTTATGTTTTTTTATTATTGCCTAAAGGAATAATATTTCAATTGTAATACCGAAAATAAAAAAAAAAGCAAAAAGAAACAAAAAACAAAAAGGAAATTCAAGTGCGCATTTATCCTAAAAACAATAACTAAAAACACAAATTTACCCAAAAGATAAAAAGTAACAAATAAAAACATAATGCCAAACTATACACCCAGGCATAGTACGTAAACAATCATATACCATAACACAAAATAATGCATAAATTTGATAAAATGTAGACTGAAAAAAAATCCATCCAATAATCCTTCTTTTTTGTAGGACATAATTCATAATTTAACCATGTGCTTCATTTCTTTAATGGTTATATACACTTTTTCTTTTCTGACCTAATAAAAAAAGAAAATATTTCAGTTGAAGAACAGCTAAAATAATCACATTCATTGCAACCATATTGAAGCAAACAAAAACAAAAGACATAAAGTTGGCTGGAAGACAGGCAGATAGACAAAGTACCAAGCATTAAATTGTGCAGGAAAATCTAATAAAAGGCAGACATGGTTGACGTTCCCCCCATTTTCACAGCCATGAGAACCATTTTTAATTGATTTGTAAATAAATTACAGCGCGCGTTACCAAAACAAATTTCGTTCGTTCCGCGTTCCTTTTCATCCAGCATCCAGTTTTCATCCAGCGAAGATACATACTAAATGATAGAATTATTTTGACTCATATATCTTTTCAAAACTCAATTAATTAATCTTTCAAAACTAAATTAAAATGAAAACCATTCGTTACTGTGTAAAGGAACATCATTTTTTTCTGGATTTCCTCACTGCACTTTCTTCAGTATAGCCATAACTAAAATGTAGACAAACATTTAAATACATACATAACTTACCTGTTCTTTTATTAATCTAAAATAGAATAATAGCAGTAAAAGTTAAGCAATAAACGTTTTATAATATACCTTCACGTACAGACCTGTTGTTCGTTCCTCAAACGATTAATGAAAATGATTTTTTCTGCATTTCTTCACTGCACTTTCTTTTATATAGCCACATCTGATAACTAAAACAAAGTAAACGAAAACTAAAACAAAGTAAAACGTTGAAACATGTGCTGGATGTATACTCGTTATTTGTTGTTCGTTTTCGTTTTCCACATAAAAAAACATTTCAGTATGATTTTACATAATACATACATAAATAATACGTCAATACATTTACTTACGTTCTTTTATTAATCTAAAATAGAAAAACAACAAAAGAAAAGCAAATAAACGTTTCATAATAATACCTTCGTACAGACCTGTTCGTTCGTCAAACGATTAATGAAAATGGATTTCTTATCAACGAACATTGTCGCTATAGTTTTTCCGATTTCGGCAACCAATGAAAACGGCGAAAAGACGATCACGTGTCAAAACAAATGATCGTTGGATTGCAGTGGAAGAGTTTCTTCACTGGCCGGACTGCCGCTATATGACCACGATTAAGAAGATTTTGACCATTAAAAAAACAAAAACAAAACACTCTCCAGTTAAATGTGTTGCACACGCACGCGAATTAGTATATATAGATAGTTTGAATGATAGTTAAAATACATACACTGTAAGAAATTGGGGTTTCAGATATTCTGCCCTTTTCTTTAAACCGTCTGGAAAGATAACTGATGCACATGAATTATTATAGCCAATTTAATGACGTAATTGCATAAAATTATGGATCATATAAATAAATTTATATAAACAAAAATTTCCCATTTCTGTATGATCTGGTTTTGCGGTATGGAAACTTCCAACAACTGAACAAAAAGTTACCAAAAGACCTTAATGGCACAAATGTAAAATATTTTAGAAGTTAGTTAGAGAAATTGTTATATAATTACAGTAGCAATAACACACATCAGCTCATAAGAAGACAAAGATGAAGAAAATATTAAAAAAACACAAATAAAAACAATTATACAATATACCTTATTCATACTCTTATAAATGCTGGAGAATTTCTTGCAGTAATTTGTTTTTGTAATTTTGAGTTGCATAAGTTTGTCCCGCAAATCTATTTGAATTTTCATGAACTGAATTTTACCTTTTTCGGAATGAAAAGTTTATTTTACTGAGTTTTGTTGACCAATATTAACTAACCTGCAGTGTCTGATCATAGCGGTGGCCCGACTGTCTGAGGCAATCATAAATTGGTTCGAGCCACCAAAAGTTTTGAAAACCAGTGTCCTGGTGGCCCGACTGGACAGGCAGAAAAAGTATAAGTAAAAATTGGAAATATGATTTTTGAGCTTTATATAATTTGTCTTTGCAATTTCAGCTCATTTTTCTATTTTCTATCAGCGCATTTCTAAGCGTTTCCAAATGAAATTGTATAGTGTTATTGAATTTCGGGCAGTTAAAATTTCCTTCTGGTCACCAAAAAAACCAATGATGTCAATGGCCTGGCATAAAACCCAGATAAAATCTTAATATAAGACACTGACCTGCCACCATTAAATTGAGAAATTCAGTAACTATTTTCCCTTCAGGCATAACATTAGAGTTAAAATTATGATTCTGTAATTGAAGTTTCTGAATTTTGTTAAATGGAATAAATTAGAATTAATTGGTGCGTTGTGCAGTTATACATAACCTTTTACACTTTCATTTTTAGTAATCAGCAACTGCTTGGCATTGGATCTTCACGTATCAACAAGAACCAAAATGTATGTATACATTTATGGTTCCTCTAACAGTCGACACTTGGTAGAAACGAAAGTTCACTAGCGTGATTAACCGAACACATAGTTTCTGTAAGAACGTAAAGCTGGAAGCTGGAACTTGTAAAACTGAAATTTGAAGCTTAAATAAAACCGAATAAAGTAACGAAGTTGTTGTAATTGTAATGGCCATATGATTTCTGTTGATGCGTATCGTATTGCCGTATGTAGTTGCTGTCATAGAAACTTTTTAACTACTGAGGAAAAGGATTGTTGTGGAAATGCAAAGTTTTCTTTTATAACGTTTGCCTTGAGATTTAGTTAAAGCGACTTCCATTAGAAAAAATACTCATTTAGTACGTTATTCGGCTCATTACATAGAACTTTGCGTTTTTGGTCTCGATGAGACATATGTAGATAGGATGTTAAGTCAGAGGTAGTAATCTGTACGCAATGTCTGGACCCCTTTTTATCACGGGAGGCTTTTAATATATCTGTTTTGGGCGAATGGATTTACATTTTCAATTGGCATGTTCACCAATCGAATACGGACGTACCCAGATACTAATCAAACTATTTTGGAATGCTGGTCATTTCGTTTGTAAAGTCATTATGATCTTTAGATTTTTGAGCATACAGTTCGCGCTGACCTTAAGGCCTAAGGCCTCTTGTTAAGATATATTAATGTTTTTAGGGTAAGTACGCTTTAGAACTTTTTTGTTTGTTTGTTTTGTTTTTCTTATAGTAATAGGGTTTAATAGGGTTTCTGCGTCATTACTTTTCAAATAATACGCGATTGAAGAAATGAATATCATGGTTTTTAATCTTGACGCTCTGGGTTCGTAAAGAAAATCGCAATTGTTTAAAATTCACATTTTGACACTTTTACGACTTTCGCGTTTGGCTTTTATTTACACTGGGGTTTGGATTCCATGAACCAGTTACAGCGATTTTAATCTTTTTGTTGTTTACCTGTACGCTCAATTTATTTTTACTACTGCATATATCGTATCGTGAAAGATTTATTATGAATATTTTGATGTTTCAGATCTTCTGAATAAAAAGTTTTTCTGTTCATAACTCCAGTGTTGAACTAAAAATGCTTTAGCCGGAATACCTGGACATTTTTAATTAAAAGTGTGGAGAGTGTTTTTTTCTGTATTGCATTTTCTGCACGGCGCGTATTTTTATTTTTGATGGGTTTTGACTTTTTTGTTCTGCGCTTCAGTGTTGATTGCATACCTGGAAAAATGTTTGATCTGGATTGCGTTTGTTTAAGTGAATCATTAAACCAGGGGAACCATTGCATTGCCTCTTCAATTAGATGCGAAGTTATTTGGAAAATATCTCTAGAACTTCTAAGAAAATAACTGACATTTTTTATGGTCAATGAAATTGACGAAGGGGTGACAAACAGAGCTTTTACGTCACTAAAATGTTTGAGCGACGATATCTCAATAACGGTTGGTTGTCGCTTACCGATCCTGTACATGTTTCGGTATATTTTTCAGAGTTCAGCAATACAGTTAGAACTTCCAAATTCGATCTCTCTTAATTTATGGATCGAATTTTATGGTTCCTGCACCTTCTGTTTGTTTTTCTTAAGGTTAGGGTTTAGGGAATTAGAGAGAGTTTACAGTACTTACAACACTGATGCACTTTCTGTTCGTTATTCTGTGATTTAATTTTTTGTCACCATTTTTTGAGACGTCATTTTCAGAATTAAAACCTGTAAAATTGTTTTACACGGGATACTACTCTACTTATACTAATCCGCAATCGTGCATCCCACTTTTAATTTAGAGAGTGTTTGTTTTTTTGCTTTTTAACAGTCGAAATCTTCTTAATCGTGGTCATATAGGAGCGGTTAGACCACGCACGACACATTCACGATTAGTATAATAGCACGTGGCATTTGACGTCAGATGTTTTTATGATCACAGGGAACCATTGCATTGCATCCCCAATAGAACGCAACGTTTTTGGGGAAATATCTCGAGAACCAATAGCGATAACTGACGTATTTTAGGGTCCGCGATACGGGTGAAGGGGTGATGCAACATTTGGGCTTAAATTTTATTTGGTACTACGGCTATGACGTCACAAAATCTTTGATTGATGATATCTCTCCAACGATCCCATACATTTTTTTGATCAGTTTTTCAAGCTCTACAACATGGGTACATTTTCCAGTCCCGAGTCCGTAATTGAAATTTTTGTCACGGGGTTCGCACACGGGAATACGGGATTCTTGCACATCCGTTTCGAAATTAAAGCCGTAAAAAACTTTTACGCGAGTTAGTCTTATTATAATAATCCGCGATTGTGCATACCACTTTTATTTTAGAGAGTGATATATTTAGTTTTAATTTACGGTCATCGTCCTCTTATGTGCGCGTAAAACCACGTAAATGCGAGGGACACTTTTTTCACGATTATTCCAAAAGCACGTGGCATTTGACGTCAGTTTTTTTTATGATCACGGGGAATAATCTTTGCATTGCATCCCCAATCGAAAGCGACGTTTTTGGGGAAATATCTCGAGAACCAATAATGGGGATAACTGACGTTTTTTAGGGTCCGCGATACGGGTGATGGGGTCACGCAGCATTTGGCCTTAAATTTTATTTGGTACTGCGGATATGACGTCATCAATATCTTTGATCGACAATATCTTTGCAACGGTTGGTCGTAGCGAAACGATCCCATACACTTTTTTGATCAGTTTTTCGAGCTCTATAACATGAGTACATTTCAGTCACAATTCCGTGATTTAATTTTTAGTCACGGGGTATGCACACGGGAATTCTGCACATCCTTTTCGAAATTAAAGCCGTAAAAAATTTTTACGCGAGTTGCTATCTTATTATACTAATTCGCATTTGTGTGTCACACTTTCATTTTAGCAGGGCGAATAAAACATTTCAATGAAAACTGGAAAGTGTTGACTCAAGATCCACAAATATTAAGTATTGTAGAGGGATACGAAATACCTTTTGCCAGCAAACCATACCAATCGCATCCCCCCTCCTCCATTTCACATGTCTCAGGAAGAGACAACATTGATAGATTCAGAAGTAAAGGAAATGTTAGAGAAGGGTGCGGTCCACAAAGTTCGACCAGAAAATGGTCAGTTTTTAAGCAACCTTTTTCTGGTGCCAAAGAAAGATGGGGGAAATCGTCCTGTTATAAATCTGAAGCACCTCAACAGCTTCATACCTTACCAACATTTTAAAGTGGAAGGTTTGCATCTTTTGAAAGATCTTCTCCAAAAAGACGATTACATGTGCAAGATCGATTTAAAGGATGCATACTTTTGCATTCCATTAGGAAAGAAATCGACACGATTTGTAAGGTTCCGGTGGGAAGGAAATCTTTACGAGTTCCTGTGTCTATGTCTCGGCCTGGGCCCGGCTCCACTGATTTTTACGAAGCTTCTAAAAATTCCAATATCAGTTTTGAGACGAATCCAAGTCAGGATAATTGTCTTCTTAGACGATATGCTGTTGTTAGCTCAGAGAATAGTCGAGCTGACTCGTGCACGAGATACATTGATTTTTCTGTTGCAGCATCTAGGCTTCATAATAAATCATAAAAAGTCTCAGTTAGCCCCTGTTCAACAAATGGTCTAATGATCAACTCAAAGACTTTGACCCTAGCCTTGCCTCAGGACAAGTTACAAAAAATTAAAAATTTGTGCTCTCAAATGATCTTCAAACAACAAACAACAGTTTTGGAACTTACACAGCTAATAGGAAAACTATCGTTCACAGCACAAGCAGTGCTACCTGGGAGAATACAACATCGGTTTTTGCAAAGGCAGCAAATAGAGAGTCTGCGTCTATTGCGTTCCTATCGAACAACTATTACCCTGAACAGAGACTCAATGGAGGAATTGAAATGGTGGAAGGAGAATTTAACCCTTCAAAATGGCAAGCAATTAAAAATTCAACCACCAAATTTTATAATACAGACCGATGCCTCCAAAAAAGGTTGGGGAGCCAATTGTCAGGGCCAATCCACAGGGGGTCAGTAGTCTCTCATGGAACAGAAAAAACACATAAATGTCTTGGAGCTCTTAGCAGTGAAATTAGCACTTCTCTCCTTTACCAAGAACAAGACATCAGTATCAATTCATCTACAAATAGACAATGTTACAGCATTGAGCTACTTAGTAAAAATGGGTGGGACCCACAACAAGGAACTACTACAAATCTCCAAGGAAATTTGGGATTATTTAGTGTCTCGAAAGATCACGATTACTACAGAGTATCTACCAAGTCATTTAAATATTGTGGCGGACTGTGAGTCCAGGAATACACTGGAAAGCAGCGAGTGGAAACTGAATCCCACAGTGTTTACTCGCATTATTCAGAAAAGGGGAACGCCCCAGGTGGATCTGTTTGCCTCCCGACTGAACAAACAGTTGAAACAATACATGTCATGGAGAGCGGATCCGGGAAGTCTTGCCACAGATGCTCTTCAACAACAGTGGGGGAATATGTTCGGGTATGCTTTTCCCCCGTTCTGTCTAGGTCCTCACAAAAACAAGGGTGGAGAAAACGAAACTTCTACTAATAACACCAGCCTGGCAAACACAGGCTTGGTATGCCGATTTACTCCAGATGTCAATAGCCAACCCTATCCTTCTGCCTCGAGTGCACTGGTTATTGCAGAATCCGGCAGGGGATTATCACCCGTTGTTAATGCAAGGTCAACTGCAACTAGTGGCTTGAACAGTTTCCGGGAATGTTTGGAAACAGAGGGTTTATCGAAACAAGCTGCAACACTTGTCATCAATAGCAGAAGAAGAGGGTCGTTATCTAATTACGAATCGGCCTAGCGAAAGTGGACTAGCTGGTGTGTGCAACAACAGCATGATCCCATTCGATGTAATGTGAATGTTATAGCAAATTATTTGGCATATATGTTTCAGCAGCAATATGAGTATAACACAGTTAACGCACATAGGTCGGCTATCTCAGCATACCATGAGGTAATTGATAATAGGCCAGTGGGGGAACATCCACGCATTTGTTCTTTAATGGCGGGGATCTTCAATCTTCGTCCGCCGAAACCCCGGACCGCATATGTTTGGGATGTCCAGACAGTGTTAAACTATTTTGATTCACTACCACTCAATGAAGATTTACCGGTGAGGTTATTATCACACAAGGTTGCGACACTTCTAGCCCTCACGTCAGCATCGAGAGGTTCCGAAATTCGACATCTTAATATAGATTATATGGTAAGATCAGAGAATAAATGCAGCGATGTGCAGCGATGGTGTAGTGGTTAGTACCTTTGAGTGCGACCGCTGCGACCCGTGTTTGAGTCCAGTCATGTCGTATCTCAATACAACACTCCGATGCGCTTTAAAAGCAGCGTGTCAGCCCATTAGGAGCCATCGACTGACTGCACACTGGCCTTCGGGCAAGTTAAAGCAATGCTATACGTATCTCTGGCGGTAAGTCAACTAATAGTTGCAAGTCGGCGGGCGGAAGAACCAACCATTACGGATGGAAGCCCAAGGACTAAAAACTCTCGTTACTTACTTACTTACTAAATACACTTTCACTTTACATAAATTAACAAAAAGTAGAAGAAGAGGCAATCGGCCAATAAGTATAGTATATAACGGATACCAAAGTAATAAAAAACTTTGTGTTGTAGATGCGATAGATAAATACTTAATGGTTTCACAACCATGGAGAGTTGCTGGTGATCAGAAGCAACTGCTGTTATCAACATTGAATCCTCATCAAGAAGTGGTCACATCAACGATAGCGCAATGGATAAAATCAGCGCTTGCAGAGTCGGGAATTGATACACAGCAGTTCACGGCACATTCCACTAGATCTGCTTCTACGTCAAAAGCCTCTTTGAAAGGATTGTCGATAAAAGAAGTCCTAGACCGAGGAAATTGGTCTAGTGAATACACTTGGCAGCGCCACTATCATAAGGACATAGAGGAAGGATCTCAAAAATTTCAACAAATTATAGGTTTAGGAGACGCTTTAAACTGAGGTAGAACGTCCCGTAGGGCCGACCTTTCGCTAACGTGGTAAGGTTGGGAGAATCCAGTATTAGATCGACGGAGATTTTATGAAATAAAATTCCTATTTACGTAAGGCCGCGCAGCGGCCGCAATGTAAATTAGATTTTATGAATAAAATCGAAGTACGATCTAATACTGTCCCGCCCTTACCCAGACCCTTAGTAATACTTAATTGTTATTATAGGACACGGACGTGGAAACTACCGTAGTTATCGTGGTGGATATCGCGGCAGATGAAGTGAATCTGTAATATGAAAGTTACAGAATAAAGAATACTGTTGACTGAAATTTGTGTTTTGTTTTATTGTGTTACATGACCCTCGGTCATCTCTTTGGCAAACGCGGTAAGGTTGGGAGAATCCAGTATTAGATCGTACTTCGATTTTATTCATAAAATCTAATTTACATTGCGGCCGCTGCGCGGCCTTACGTAAATAGGAATTTTATAGTTAGCAAAGAAGATTTTATCAATTAAAAATGGTCCCGTAGCTATGAATGCTTTCATTTCTCATGGCTGTGGAAGTGGGGAACGTTATGCTGTCTAATAATTGTATCTGTTGACGATGTTTAAGATGCTTGATGCTTTGTCTGCCTGCCTGTCTGCCAGCTATTTATGTCTTTTGTTTTTGTTTGCTTAAATATGGTTGCAGTAGTAAGTATTGTAACTGTTCTTCACTGAAATCTTTTTCTTTTATTTAGGTCAGAAAAGAAAAAATAAATGTATAAATGAAACACATGGTTAAACTATGATGTTGAGAAGGTTAGTTGAGAGAAGATTGGATTATGTATTTCAGAAATTCATTAATTGCGATTGTACTACAAAAAAGAAGCATTGATTGCTGGGGTATAATTTTCTTCAGTTTTTCATGTTTCCGCATTCATTATTTTGTGTTATGGTAATTGTTACGTACTATGCCTGCTGGGTATATAAGTTTGGCATTATGTTTGTATTTGTTGTTTTTAATATCTTCTGGGTATTAAAATTATGGTTTCGGTCAAAGTAGGGCGTTTCGTTGTTTCAATTATTTGTATTAATTTGATGTTTGGTTGTGTATGCCAGGTTGAAAGTCTTTATTCTGTTCAGCTCCAGTGTTGAGTGAACACGTATTGACTCAGAGTAGAGTATTGGTTTATTTTATAGATTATCCGATCTATGGCTTTACCAATTCTGTCATTAAATTTGTGTTTTTAATTATTATTTTAAATGCATACTTGAATTTTCTTTGGTTGTTTTTTGTTTTTGTTTTGACAATTACATATTAGGTTTTCCGCATAATCATACAATTGAAATTGAAAATTGTTCTTTTAGGTAAGATTAATAATAAACAAGATGCCCTTGCAGGCATAAGGATTTCTGCAAAATCAGCTGAAGTATGAAAAAAGAAAGATTACGACATTCTTGAAATTTAAGAAAAGTTTAATCCGCAATATATATTTATTAAATTTCTGATCATGTACTCCTCAAAAATCTGGAAAAACATAATTGCCACTATGCAAAACTTTATACCAATAAACATCAATAAACTTGATTATATGATATTAAGGATTCAGTGATCAATTCAGATAAGACAATGAGTATGCATGTAAGTCAATGTAAATATTATGAATTTAATATGTATCTTGTTCTTTGTTGTATTGCCATTTGTTTCTGCATTAAATCTTCTGCATGTAAAAACATGATTTTGGTGTGAAGTAGGGCATTTACTAGCCGGTAAATCCTGACATGGCTCCGGCATAAATTTTATATTTTTCTGCATAATTAGCTTACGTAGTTAATTATTCTACACGCGCGAAATATGTGAATATTGCATAAGATAAAACACGCGCGAAATATGTATATGAGAAACGGCAACATGTGCGATTCAAATATTTTTCGAAAGATATCTATAATACAAGGCGATATTTACCAAACTTAATGGGTTTGACGCGATCGTGAATGCAGGTAAATTCTATTATACTATAAGAGTATGAGAGCAATGCTCCTACCTATGCAGATAAATACTTGTATAATAAAAATCACAGTTATATAAATGTAAGAGGAATGAATGTAGCTCTGAAATGTTGCAAATGTTATTTACTAATATTGCTGTTGAAGTATCATATTGATAAGTTTAGTGTTTGTGTTTTGGCAAAACTATAAAATTATTAAAATTAAAAATTAAAAATATGTGTTGTGTGTTTTTCACTTTTTTCTAACGTTATATGAAATCATTTTACTTCATTAATTATGCATGAGTTTACTTTTCAGATAATTGACTGGGTCACGATGTTTTTTAGCTAACGAGACACTTCTTGGCGGTGGTGGCGGTAAGCATTTGTAATAATCACAGTTCGTGGGAAATGGCTCTGTGATACATAAATTTTACTGTACTGAAAAACTATATTCGAATTGCAATTAGTGCTTCATCGAAGGGTCAAATAGTTCTATGATCAGAAACATTGATTTTGAATTAACATAAAAAACGTTCGAAAAGTATTATTTACCAGCTCTCCTTCGTTGTGTTTTAATAAAATATGATTGTTGTCATGTGCAAAGGTTGGAGGACAGGATATTTCAGAACTTCCTAAAAGAAGCGTTGTTCGAAGCAGGAAAGTTTCTTTTAGTTTGTACTTTGTAAACTTGTTTGCGTTAGAAGCAAAATAATAAACGTATAAATACATATTTGTATTTTCAAAGAAGAAACACCTTGTAATAAGAAAGCATTTATGGCGCTGTTGCAATAATTTTTTTCTGATAGTGGATGGTGCAATTCACAAAGCCGCAGGTCCAGGTCTATTGGCAGAATGCAAGCTATTGAAAGGGTGTAAAATTGGAGAAGCAAAAATAACAACCAGTATGGAGTTTTTTTATTCATTTTTATATAGTAAATACGAAGGAAGTAAATTTTATGTTTCTGTATTCCATTCTGTAAATATTCTTTAGGCCACGAAATTCGTCAAGCAAAATGTGAGTTTTTGTAGCTTTAGTAGTGTGATGAAGTATGTCATATATACATTAATAAAATATTGGTCACTTTTCCCCGACTTTTATTTCCCCGATAAGGTATTTTATTTTATTATACTAGGGAAGAAGACTAATTGTGTTATTTTCGCATATTTTACCTGTGATTTATACTTTACAGTTACGAATTCCAGCTAAATGCATGCTCTATCGTTTCTTGCAGATATTATTCACACTGTTGGACCAACAGATAAAGACCCTATCAAGCTACAAAACTGTTATGAGAACTGCTTTAAGTTAGCTTTAAAGTACAACATAAAAACCCTTGTAAGAATATTTTATTAGTTTTTTTGCTGACGTTAAGGATATTTTTGCATGTCAATTTTGGTTTAATTTTTGTTTCAAAATATTGCCTAAATGATTTTAGCTATCGGTGGTTTATTTGAATAGCTTTTTTTTCCTGTAGGCATTTTGCTGTATTGCTACTGGAATATTCGGTAAGCTGAAATTGCAGCTTAAATCCTCTCTCTCTCATCTTATAAATGAAAATAATACTGAGAGAGTGTGACTCTGACTCTGATTAAAGTAAATTATCTACGTTCTACTGCGAGAAATTTTGTAGAAGACAATTTTTCACGATCCATTTGACTAATTTAGGTTTTCCAAATGAAGATGCAGCTGATATTGCAATAAAAACAACTTTGAAATGGCTTGAAAACAATTCTCAGGATGTTCTAATGGTTTCAACCAAAGCTAGTGACGATGAAACAAAAGTATTTGAGTTATTGAAGAAAAAAACAGAGGATAACGTTCTAGAACTGTCGAAAGAAATTTCCTCGTGTACACAATTTGATGCTTCAGCTCTGAAACATGCATCAAAGCAAATAAGTGCAGTAAAGAATACTTTGATGTCTCTGAGGAAAAATAAGTCAGCCGAAGTACTGCACGTAAAAATAAAAAAGTTCAATTCTAACAAAAGCATCGAGAAGCAACGAAGATTTTATTCCACAAAAAAAAGAAAGAAAGAAAAATCGAATGTCAGATTTAGAAAGCCAGACTGGCAAGAAAAGAAAGGTTTTGCTGATTCCAGTGTATGGAAATTTATAGAAAAACGGGATGAGGAAGCTATAGATGATATCCAAGAAGATTCCCAAAATGATGATGGTAACAACTCAGACGCAAGGAGTAATGGCGAAGATGTTGTTGAATGCATTATTTGTAAGTTTCAAAGTTGCTGTGAGAGTGTGTAAGACATGCGAGTTTGGGATTTTTCTTGCATAGAACCTAGTGGTTGTTTGACAAGTTGAGTTTTCAAAATAACAAAACCCCTGTTTGTTCAATCGTCTTCTCCCCCCTCTCCCACAACACACATTCAGGACCTTGCAGTAATGACACTAATACAGTTTTAACCTTAGATAATAATGTGGATTACGACAGCGATGGAGACGAGGACTTTGTTGAATGGATTTGTTGCGATGAATGCGGTCTCCTTGTGTGAAGAAGAAATGGTCTAACAACAAACCTCCTAAAGATGTAAACCAAGCTTGGTTTTGTTGTGTAAAGAAATAACTCTTTATTTAATAGACTCTTTTAATTTTCCCAGTGGCTTATTACCATAAGGTACAAGTACATTCAGCTGAAACAGTGACAAAGTTACGTACTGAGTAAAAGGGGGATTTGTATTTGTAAGACTTGTTCTCAGTGGACAATGTTCAAAATCAGGAAAATCCGTAAGGGCAGAAATTTTCACTGGCAGAAATTTCCATTTGGTTCCATTATTTTGTGAACGTTCCACTTAACACCGGAGTGTTCCACTTCTTATCGCGAGCGAGCGCGTACTGTATCATATTTTCCCAACGATAAATATACGCTATAAAGCGCTGGCCTCACCGTTGTAGTTTTTTTCTCTATGAACATATGATAAAAATGTATAAGATACATATTACCGATCTTTCTGATTTTCTTTGAATACAAGCAGAAAGAGGAATCCCTGGGTATGAGGTGGATCTAGTCGTCATTTCCATGATTTAGTCTGTGGACATCTGAATGTACGATATGGTTGTTAGGCTAAATATATATGACGTAATCATAATAATGTCAAATTTGGTCGGAGCCATGTCAGGATTTACCTGCTAGTGGGCATTTTAACTGCTGCAATGTTTGTTTCACGCCTCCGGGTAAAAAATAATTTTACAAAACCTTTATTCAGTTCAGTTCCAGTGATATACACATAATGCATTTACACGCATTCTTATAATAGTGGGATGTTGGATTCTTTGGTGTATTGTTTTTATTAAAAAGTTTGTGAATTTGGGGAAAGTGTTTGTTAATTAGCTTTAGAAAGTATCTGTTGATGTTTGTTTCTAGCTTGTTGTTGTATGGGGGATTAAACTAAATCATCTTCAGTATTGTTGTTGATTTCTTATTAGTGCAAAATTTTATTACAGCGAAAAATATTTAAATATGCCATTTGAAAGTTTACCTTTACCAAAAAATAGTACATGTTGACATTTCCAGTGGGCATTCTTTGGGATTAAGGATACATCTACTAAAGCATTCTCAGCTGAACCAAGGAAAACCCGGATCGACCTTAAGTTGTTTTTACGGTAGACCAAACATTTTGGTTATGGTAAGCAAATTCCGCCATTCATGGAAGTTTCATATTTTGGCCGCTAAAAATTCACTTTAATTCTGTCCTACAAAACTATAGCCACACACACTATACAGACTTCTCCATCAAATGAGAAAACCAGCCTTCCCTAAGTTTTTTTACAGCACTTGAAGTACCAATGTCTTGCAATTGAAGTCAATGTCATTCACAGAACCAACAAATTATCGGTGGGAGGAAATTAAAACAAATTTTCACAATAATTTACCATTAGTTCTGAAACTACTTAGCTTAAATTACAATATTAGCAGTTTAAATACCCTCATCTGAACAATACCCATTAATAAAGAATCCAAAATAAAAGGTTAAAACGTCTGCCAATGGTTCAAATTGAATGGAATTTGATCGATTATCATTCCTTTTAGTGCAGAAAATCTAAAATCATTCCGTGTCCTTGATAGTTTTCATCCAAACGAAGAGGAAATTGTGGGTAAACATAGATTGATGCTTCATTTTCAGGAACCTTCTGGAAGGTCGAAAATTCTTTAATTATTGGGCACTGAACACTAAGTACTGAGCCTATAGGTGCTAATCCAAATCAGGTTTCAGCAGAAGAAACAGATTATAACTCAGCATTGAATACATTAAAAATGGTATAGGTTTGCATTAATTTTACGTAGAAGTTACTTTGGATTTTCTGTGTATCAACAAAATAGTTTTCGGTCAATAGTAGGGCATTTTAAGTGTTGCAATGTCTGGTTATAATTTGTGTCTCCAGGGTAAAAATGTTCATTAGGTAAATAGTTGGTAAATAGTTTTGCATGTGTTCTTCATTTCATCTTCGGGGTATAAAAAACATGGTTTTGGTCAAAAGGAGGGAATATGGAGAATTTCGATGTTCCAATTGTTGTTACTATTTTGATGTTGGGGGGAATTTAATTGACTAATCCTTTCTCTCGGTTCAACTCACATTGACTAAAAATGGTAAAAAAATTTATTTTTCGCGAACTGGACGCATGTTGAACATGGGTGGCAGGGGCGGATCCAGGGTTAGGCAACTTAGGCAAATGCCTAACCCAAAATCAGTTAAATAATGTTTTTCATAAAATTGTATGAAAAAGGTATTGTATTACAATAATCAGAAAATAATCGAAAGTATCAAGAGATTCCCGCATCCAATCCGCCCGATCCTTTCTTTCCCAAAATAGGATTATTATTCTCCCGGCGAGGCGCGGCGCGCGCCATGATGTTAAAAATTAATGTTTTTTACAGCTTGAGTTTATAGGTAGTGATCCCTCCCCCGAAAACGACTTCTCATAGTCACATTGACAACACAGACTAGTGCCTAACGCTAACCTTAGGCGAAGAAAATTTGCCTAAGGAGCCCCGGGTTTACACACTTTAATGAATGAACTGGAAGAAAATTTGCCTAAGGAGCCATGGGTTTACACACTTTAAATGAATGAACCAGAAGAAAATTTGCCTAAGGTACAACCATGGGTTTACACACTTTATTGAATGAATGGTCACCAAATCTGCACAAAACGACCGTGGGGGGACCTTCGAATTAGACCCAGTTCAACATGGATTCGCTAGAAAACATCGTTGCAGCTTTTGATAACAATAATGAAGTATTAATTAGGAAATTTTGAATTCACTTAATACATCAAAGTCTAGGAAAAGCATTTTTTTTCGAGTTATGTCTCTTCTTTTGCTTTTGCAAAATGAAAACATTGTGGCTGCTTAAAGCAAGTGTTTTATTATTTTATGTAATAATGATTAGCATGGATTATTAGCATCATAATTCATTGATCATAAGTATGACGACAGTTAATTATTAGCTCAGCTATGTATAATAAGTTTGTTTATGTCAACTGAACCGAAGCCTATTCTTTATTGATTAATGATGTATATAAATATTTTTGGTATTTGTTTCTGTTAACCGAAAATGCATCTGTAAATGCTATGGAGTTACGTTTGAATGACTGAGTTTATAATACACAAAGTCATTGTTATTTTTCTGAGTTGTTTTGCGTAGGCAGCTGCATGGTTTTTTTAGCACCAGTATCTCTGCCTGGTAACTTATTTGTACAGTTCAGTATAATTTTTCTTGGTTCGAGATGACTGTCTGGTGTTGAATTTAAGAACTTTAAAAGGATCCTGTGTCCAAAATAATATGAACCAATATGATAGAGATCAAAAAGCCTCTTGTTAGTATTATATACTTACTTCAAGTTTCTGAGATATGTATTTAATTTTCGAAATCTTACATTCACTTTATGCAATGCATATTTATGATGTATATAACAGTGGGCGGATCTAGAGGTATGTCGAAATTTGTGTAGAGCATTAACATAATTTGTGAATTCAATTTATATTACCAATGGGATTATTTGAACGCTTTTGTTTTATGGTTAGATTGCTAACACTCTCCTACACAAATTTCTACATACCTCTAGATCCGCCACTGTAAGATAGTATTATAGGTTAAACTTCTCATCGCAAGTTATCATTAATACTATATCTTTTTAAATTACTATAGAGAGAAAGGGCTTTCACTCTGAGTGAGTGATAAGAAAATGGAGTTATAATATATTGAGAGTTTATACACATAAACAAAGAATAAAAATCTTATTCTTATACATAATTATACATCATAATTATGTATTGTATGATTTTATGATTTTTAAATCAAAATATCTGCCCAAGGAAACAGAATTTCCAAAAACTAAGACTTCTGAAACAACTTTGTGCATTCTATCATCCCTCGAAATATCATTTTGGATGCAGGAACACTTTAACATCTTTGGAGTTATTCTTTCATTTTACAAAAACCTATGTTATGTCTTCTTTTGAAAAAGGTAATTACATAATGTTTTAGTTTGACTTCTTGTTTCCTATGCTACATTAAATTCTGGAAAAAATGTTGTAGCTCTTATGAAAGAGGAAGCATAATTTATCTGTTGTTGTGTAGTTTTATATATAGGTTCTTGGACTTGTCACAGGGATTTCTGGAAACACCGTCTTTTACTATATTGTGGTTGACATTATTTAACCATGGATCATTTTTAGGGTAGGGTATACTATTTGATTTGATGAACGCCTAGTGCAGAAATCTGTTTTTATTTTGCTGCCGGATAATGATCAAGGAGCTTGTCTCTAACTTTGATTTTGGTCATTTTACTCTATTTCTTAACATAATTTCTTTTCTTTTCTTTCTATCTGACCATCTTGACCAGTACATAGATGAAATATGTATTTATCTGAGTGCTCCAATCTATCATGGTATAGGTGATTGAAAATTTATTTATTTGATTCATTACAAGTATGTTTTCATTTGATGGATTCTTCCTGTTCATGTACAAGCAATCAAGAAAATGAAGAAGATAACAGATGAAGTAATTTTGGTTATTTACTTAACCTCCAATCTGGCAGAAAATATTATTTTGGCCTACATAAAGTAGTTCAATACATTCCATTCATACTCAATTAGTTTTCTTTTGTTTATTTCCCTTATTCCATTAGTGCAACAATACAGGCTTGCATTATAACACTCCTTATGTTAGGACGAATGAATTCGAGTTAATATTTTTTACATTTCGAAAAGTATGTATTAGATTGGGCGTAAACTGGCGTAAATTTCATCGATTGCGCCCTTATGTGTGTTTGGCAAAAAAAATTTGCCTAACCCTTAAAAAATCCTAGATCCGCCCCTGGGTGGCGAGCGACGCCGGATTAGTATAATAAGACGTCATTTTCAGAAGTAAAACCCGTAAAAATTTTTTACCCAGGATACTAATATATTTTTAGGGGCTGTTCATATGGAGGTGAGCTGGCCCGGTTAACCGGGCTGGCTCACTTGAATGAGATGAAATTCACCCAGTGTTCATATGGCTTTTCTCATCCCACTTAACCGGGCTGGAGAATGTTTTTTTAAATCACGTAAACAATAATTCGAATTTCGGCGCGTGCGCACTTGTCTAAAATCTATCCCACTAAGCCGGGCTGGTCTGTTCATATGAACAAATTTCATCTCACCTAGGTGAGATCCCGGCCAAATGAAATGAGATCTCACTTAAGTGAGCCAGCCCGCTTTTCATATGAACACAATTTATTTTTATATAGATTTCTTAATAACAGTGAGATCTCTGCTAAGTGAGCTAGCCCGGCTAACCGGGCCAGCTCACCTCCATATGAACAGCCCCTTAATACGATTAGAATAAGGAGAAAACATTGCATTGCATTTAATCGTTTCAAATGTCTTGATTATTCGCAAGATCAAGAAACAATAAAAATATTGCACAAAGATTTATTAATGTTTTTAGGGTAAGTACGCTTTAGAACTTCTTTGTTTGTTTGTTTTGTTTTTCTTATAGTATTAATGGGGTTTCTGCGTCATTACTTTTCAAATAATACGCGATTGAAGAAATGAATATCATGGTTTTTAATCATGACGTTCTGGGTTCGTAAAGAAAATTGTTTACAATTCACATTTAGAGACTTTTACGACTTTCGCGTTTGACTTTTATTTACATTGGGGTATGGATTCCATGAACAGTTACAGCGATTTTAATCTTTTTGTTGTTTACCTGTACGCACAATTTATTTTTACTACTGCATATATCGTATCGTGAAAGATTTATTATGAATATTTTGATGTGTTTCAGATCTTCTGATTAAAAAGTTTTTCTGTTCATAACTCCAGTGTTGAACTAAAAATGCTTTAACCGGAATACCTAGAGATTTTTAATTAAAAGAGTGAAGAGTGTTTTTTTTCTGTATTGACGTTAGATTTTTTTAATCACGGGGAACCATTGCATTGCATCTTCAATCGATACAATTTATTTTACAGAGTGTAAAAAGTGGATGCACAGCGCGTATTTTTATTTTTGATGGGTTTTGACTTTTCTGTTCTGCGCTCCAGTGTTAATTGCATACCTGGAAAAATGTTTGATCTAGATGGCGTCTGTTTAAGTGGACCATTAAATCAGGGGAACCATTGCATTGCCTCTTCAATTAGATGCGAAGTTATTTGGAAAATATCTGTAGAACCTCTAAGAAAATAACTGACATTTTTTATGGTCAATGAGATTGACGAAGGGGTGACGAACAGAGCTTTGACGTCACTCAAATGTTTGGTCGACGATACCTCGGTAACGGTTGGTTGTCACTGAACGATCATACATGCTTTTGTATATTTTTTAGAATTCAGTAATACAGTTAGGATCTCCAAATTCTATCTCTCTCTAATTCAAACGAAATTTGTTATGTACCTGCTCCTATTATTTTTTTTTATTAAGGTTAAGGTTTTTAGGGAATTAGAGAGAGTTTACAGTACACTGATGCACTTTCTGTTTTTTTATTCTGTGATTTAATTTTTGAGACGTCATTTTCAGAAGTAAAACCCGTAAAAAATTTTTACACGGGATACTAGTCTTATTATACTAATTCGCATTTGTGTGTCACACTTTTATTTTAGAGAGTGATATATTTACTCTTTTTTTACGGTCATCGTCCTCTTATGTGCGCGTAAAATCACGTAGATGCGAGGGACACTTTTTCACGATCATTCCAAAAGCACGTGGCATTTGACGTCAGTTTTTTTGTGATCACGGGGGGAATCATTGCATTGCACCCCAATCGAACGCGACGTTTTTGGGGAAATATATATCGAGAACCAATAGGGATAACTGACATTTTTTGGGGTCCTCGATACGGGTGACGCAAAATTTAGGCCTAAATTTTATTTGGTACTAAGGCTATGACGTCATCAAAATCTTTGATCGACGATTTCTCTGCAACGGTTGGTCGTAGCGAAATGATCCCATACACCTTTTTGATCAGTTTTTCGAGCTCTACAACATGGGTACTGTCTCTATTCGAGATTTGGTAATTTAATTTTTCGTCACCTGTTTTCGTGACAACGTTTTCGAAATTATAGCCGTAAAAAACTTTTACGCGAGTTACTAGTCTTATTATAATATTCCGCGTTGTGCATACCACTTTTATATTAGAGAGTGATATATTTGTTTAATTATTGCGGTCAATGATCCCATACAATTTTTTGTTCAGTTTTTCGAGCTCAACAACACCAGTACACTTTTGAGTTGCAATTCTATGATTTATATTTTCGTCACGGGGTTCGCACTCATTTTTTCGCGCTCTACAACATGGGTACACTCTTGAGTTGCGATTGTGTTATCAAAATTTTTGTCACGGGGTTTGGCACACGGGATTTCGGCACATTCTTTACGAAATAAAAGCCGTAAAAAATTTCACGCGAGTTACTAGTCTTATTATACTAATTCGCGATTGTGTGTCACACTTTTATTTTGGAGAGTGATATATTTACTTTTTTGTTCACGGTCAAAACCTTCTTATTTTTTCCCTTTTCATCGTAAAACCACGCAGAGCGAGAGACACTTTTTTTAATGTTACGTAATCTAAGTGTGACGTGTTTAAATTTGTTAAACCAATCAAAACGCAAGAAATCTTTTTTTCGTCATTTTGATTGGTTGACGATTTCAAAAAAATTAGTTCGTTAATAACCGATTTTCATTATCGCAGTTGTGAGTTTGACGAAGAAACACAGGTTTGTATACATGCTGTTTATTAAACTGTTTATTGTTAAACTTTTATTGTTATTGTATTTGCCCCCGCAGCGAGCGTAAGCGAGCGAGGAGGCATAGTAGTTTCACGAGATAGGCAAATGTCAGTTCCGATTTTGTTCTACATCATCATCATCATCATCATCATCATCATCATCAGCATCATCTTCCAACTTTCGTGTTGACGTTACACGGTGGAATACAAATAATTATTAGCTGAGTTTGCTTTTTTTCCCGTTTCAAAGCATGGTTCTGTAAGTGGAATGTTTTTTGGTATCTCTTTCCTAATCTATTATTATATTATACTATGTTATTTAGGAAGTTCGTATGCTAAAATTGCTTACACATTTTTCATATTACTTTTGTGTTGTTTTAGTGAAGTGAACGACTAGGATTTTGAAGCACAGCTTGAAATCTGACATTTTGCCAACAACATTTTATTTTTGTAAATGTTTTAGCTCCAAATAATCTTTCGTTCGATAAATTTTATTTAATGCACTGATTTTTGGCAGATCTTGCCTTAAAAAGATTTTAATTGGATTTCTGTGTATGCAAGAAAGCCTACAAATTGTCGTTCTTCGTATTTTCCTTCTTTGTCCTCCAAACCTAGTGTGATCATGATCAATAAAACCTTCTTATATTTTTTTCTTGCTTTTTATGTAAACTTTGGCTATTTCTTGTTTCGAATCAAAGTTTGAAACGCAGATTTCTAATAGATTTTTCGCTTTAATTTTTTTTGTGAAAAAGTTTTTTTTTTCTTTAGGCTCTTACAGAATTTCTTTAACAAATGTTTATCTTATTATTTTGATTACCAAATACGTAACCATGGTTTCAGTTCACACATTTCTTTTGTTTGTAGCCAATATTTTCTGATATTATTTGTTAAGCCTTAATTACGCTTTTTGAAAGGTATAAATTAGCATCAGTGTGACATAGGACCAAGAGATAACAAAAAGTAACAAAGTTTTCTTTGTTTTTGTTTCCGTTGTATAGCTTGCAATGTATAGCTTGCTGTGTATACAAATTGGAGTGCTTGAGGGCGGGGGCATTTTTAGCTAAAGCTACATGCTAGTTTAGATTAATAAAAGCACATGTGTAAGTGATTAGTGTTTGTTTACAATGTGAAAGCATAGTGAGAATACAGAAGAACGGACGAAGAACGAAGAAAGAACGAACAGGTTTGTACGAAAGTATTATTACAAAACTTTTATTGCTTTTTTTTAACATGTGACACATGCGTAAGTAAGTTATGTTTGTTTACGTGTTAGTTATCAAATATCGCTATACAGAAGTAAGAGCAGTGAAGAAATGCAGAAAAAAAACATGTTTATTTACACGGTAACGAATTGTTTTAAGTTTGCTTTGAATGATCAATGTGTGAGTGTAAGAGTCAACGTAATTCAATCGTTTGGATGAAAGCTGCATGAAAGTTTAGATGAAAGCTGGATGAAGGCGAAAAGGAGATGGAGCAACGAAGGGGGAGCGCAGTAAAAATTTGTTTTGGTAACGCGCGCCATTAGTTAGCAAAGAAGATTTATTTATTAGAAATGGTTCTCATGACTGTGTAAATGGGGAACGTGTTATGCAGTCTTATCTCATCTCAACCATGTCTGCTTTTTATTAGATTTATATTTTATTTTATTGACGATGTTTGGTTGTTTGCCTCTCTGCCTGTCTGTCATTTATGTGTTTTGCTTTTGTTTGCTTCAATATGGTTGTTGCAGTGTGGATTGTAGCAGCTGTTATTTACTGAAATCTTTTTCTTTTAGGTCAGAAAAGAATATAAACCATGAAGAAATCAAGCACATGGTTAAATTATGATGTTGCAAGGGTTAGTTAAGAGAGGAATGGATTATATTTCAGAAATTCATTAATTATTGCTGTACAATATGTGATATGACTGTGCTACAAACAAAAGAAGCATTGCATTGCTGGATGAATTCTTATATTTTGTCATGATTACACGTTATTTTCTGTTTGGTAATTGTTTACGTACTATGCCTGAGTATATAAGTTTTGAATTATGTTTTTATCTGTTTTTGTCTTTTTATCTTTTTGGTATTACATTATGGATTTGGTAGGGCATTTCATTGTTTCAATTATTTTTATACTCACAGTATTGGTTGCTTTTATAGACTTTCCAATCTAAAGCTTTACAAATTCTGTCATTGAATTTGTGTTTGTAATAAATTATTTTTAGGATAAATGGGTACCTACATGAATTTTCTTTTTGCTTTTTGTTTTGTTTTTTTTATTTCAACCATGTCATAGCATGATTATCTTTCTCTATATTTTTATACAATTGAAATAATTTTTAGGTAAGATTAATAATAAAAAAACACGTAAACTGTTAAAGAAATGAAACTCATGGTTTTTATCGTGATGTTGGTGGTTTTGGGAAGAACAGACTATATATCATTTCAAAAATTCATTAATGGTTGCTGTCCAATGTAACTTCCACACGAAAGAAACACAGTTGGAAGGTATCGATTTGTTTTCAATTCACATTTTGTAATGTTATTTTTTTTTTGGTTTTGTGTTCTGTATTATGAATTGCTCTTTTACATTAAAGTTACTTCTATTTTGCGTATACAATATATACTTCTTTGTTGTATTGCAATTTGTTTCTGCATTAAATCTTCTGCTCGTAAAAACATGATTTTGGTCTGAAACAGGGCATTTTAAGTGTTGCAATGTTTGTTTCACGTCTCCAGGGTAAAAAAACAATTTTTATAAGTTACTTTGCATTTTCTGCGTATCAAATGAATAGTTTTCGTCAATAGTAGGGCATTTTAAGTGTTGCCCTGTATGGTTATAATTCGCGTCTCCGGAGTAAAAATTTTCATTCTGATTAGGTAAATAGTTGGTAAATAGTTTTGCATGTGTTCTTCATTTCATCTTCTGTGTATAAAAACATGGTTTTGGTGAAGCAGAGGGAATATCGAGAATTTCGATGTTACATATTTTATTATTATTTTGATGTTTGATTCTTTTATGTCTCCAGGGGAAATTTAATTGACTAATCCTATCTCTCGGTTCAATTCACATTGACTAAAACTGTAAAATAATTTTTACCAGTTATATTCAACACTCTACAACATGGGCAAACCTATCATTGCCAATTCTTCAATTTATTTTTCTTGAACTGGACGCATGCTGAACATGGGTGGCAAGCGACGCCGCCTGGGCGGCTAGTTTTAATATATTTCTGAAAATTCATGTAGGTACCCATTTATCCTAAAAATAATTAATTACAAACGCAAATTCAATGACAGAATTTGTAAAGCTTTAGATTGGAAAGTCTATAAAAGCAACCAATAATGTGAGTCAAAACATTTAATAAAAATAATTGAAACAATGAAATGCCCTACCAAAGCCATAATGTAATACCAAAAAGATAAAAAGACAAAAACAGATAAAAACATAATTCAAAACTTATATACTCAGGCATAGTACGTAAACAATTACCAAACACAAAATAATGTGTAATCATGACAAAATAAGAATTCACACTGCAACAACCATATTGAAGCAAACAAAAGCAAAACACATAAATGACAGACAAACAACCAAACATCGTCAATAAAATAAAATGTAAATCTAATAAAAAGCAGACAGATATAAGACTACATAACACGTTCCCCATTTCCACCAGCCGAGAATCATTTCTAATAAATAAATCTTCTTTGCTAACTAATGGCGCGCGTTACCAAAACAAATTTTTACTGCGCTCCCCCTTCGTTGCTCCATCTCCTTTTCGCCTTCATCCAGCTTTCATCCAAACTTTCATGCAGCTTTCATCCAAACGATTGAATTACGTTGACTCTTACACTCACACATTGATCATTCAAAACAAACTTAAAATTGAAATTAAAACCATTCGTTACCGTGTAAATAAACATGTTTTTTTTCTGCATTTCCTCACTGCTCTTTCTTCTGTATAGCGATATTTGATAACTAAAACGCAAACAAACATAACTTACTTACGCATGTGTCACCTGTTAAAAAAAAACAATAAAAGGTTTGTAACAATACTTTCGTATACAGACCTGTTCGTTCGTTCTGCACAGCCAATTTTTAAAAACTTCACTGCACTTCTTCTGTATTCTCACTATGCTTTCCCATTGTAAACAAACAACTAATCACTTACACATGTGCTTTTATTAATCTAAAATACAATAACAATAAAAGTTTAACAATAAACAGTTTAATAAACAGCGTGTATACAAACCTGTGTTTCTTCGTCAAAATAGCAAACGATAATGAAAATCGGTTATTAACGAACTAATTTTTGGAAATCGTCAACCAATCAAAATGACAAAAAAAAATTTCTTGCGTTTTGATTGGTTAAAAATTTAAACGTCATACTTAGATTACGTAACATTAAAAAAAGTGTCTCTCGCCTCTGCGACGAAAAGGGCAAAAATAAGAAGGTTTTGACCGTCAAAAAAAACCTAAATATATCACTCTCTAAAATAAAAGTGTGAGACACAACGCGAATTAGTATAATAAGATATGCCACCTGCAATTTTTTGGAATAGACTTTCAGTGAACGTTTCTACCTAAAAATATCGATGGAATAATTGTATGGATACCTTTTCCAATTCATTACAGAGATGACTGAGATTAACGTTTGTTAATAAGAATAGGTGTGGTTTGGGGATTTTTGCGTATTATTTGCACATGCTTTCGCGTTCGAATGAACTTCATTTACAATGGAATGGGTTCTTTTAGAGATTTAGAGTCCTGTTTTACCAGGAAAATAAGACTTGTAAGTCATACTTCTTTGAGTCTTAATTTACCGCTCCGATCATAATTTCCCGGGAAACTATGACCCGTGACGTCTAAATTTCCCGGGAAATCAAGACTATGAAATCATAATTTCCCGGGGTCTTAATCTCCCGTTACACCGGGTTGGGACTGATAACTTTTTTTAGATTATATGACAAAATTCAACCCGGGACGGTCCCGGGTCAACACCGGGTTGACAAAACGAAAGCGCGAATTTAAAAATGTAGTACATGTTTATCCACCTTTGTTCAGTTCTTCTTTATACCAAGCAGATCGGTCTTTTTTCCGGCATTCGATAATGTTTTGGTGGTACTGCGCATGCACTGTTAGAAAAATTATATTTTCCAACCCGGCCTTCCGGGTTGGAGATAATACATGAGGCGAGCCAACCCGCCAAATCAACCCAATCCGGGTTGGAAAAACGAGCCAACCCGCCTTGCCGGGTTGTCTCGCCTCATATAATATGGAATATAATTTCTGGATAAATTTGCCAAAAGGCGGAGCTAGCTGATTTTCTTCTACCGAGCCGCAGCCGGGTTACAAACGGGTCAACCCGCCTCATATAATCAGGCTCTTATATTAAGAAATTCTGTTCTGGCCTAGATTTTTCTATGTTGGAAAAAATGTGTTATTAAGACTTTTTTTATTGATATTCTGACAAGAGTATAATTTCTTGAATCTAACTGTTTTTTTGTTCTTAAACTAAGAAATGGAAAATTTGCAGTGTTCATTTCCCCATCATAGCAATTAATTTAAAAGTCGCTTTTCTATAATTACCAAAAGTAAAAAGCTAAGCCTCTTACAAGAATGAGATATATGTGATGTATATATAAGATGTGTATAAGATGTATGATATACGTTAATTTTATTTCTTTATCTATTTTATATGGTTTGCTGATGAGATAAGAATTAAAACTACCAACTAATACACTGTTTTCATTTCAAATCTTCAATAAATCGGAAACATTGTCGGATTCCCCATCGGGCGTATTTGCCTATCGCATTACAGAGGTTTTTTTTCAGAAGAATTTTGAAAGGAGTTTTAGAAAAAATGCAAAAATACCGATTAAAGAGGTTTTTAAGATCTGAAAGAAAGAGGTTTTTAAAACGTTTTCTAAAAGAAGTTTTTAAAACGTTTTCGAAGAGGTTTTTAAGAGGAACAAGAGCCTTATGGCACTAACACGATTGCAACACCATTAAATCCTAAACATGCCTTTATGGAAATGCTGCACTCAAAGGTACTGAAGCACAAAAAAACTTTTCAAAACGTTTTCATCTTAAAGAGCAGTTTTAAGTTGAAACGTTTTCATCTTAAAGAACAGTTTTAAGTTGAAACAAAAGAAAGCTTACAGTCTTACAGTAGTATTTAAATTCATTAGCTTGGATATGAACTGGTTTGAGTTCATTTTGTCAATTACAGGTAAATTAACATATAAAAATGTCCTAAGACAATAGATAGAATCAAAATAAATGGATACTTTTGGAAAAAGGCCAAAAATATATATCCTTATTGTGGACCGGTTTCAAAAACCAAACAAGAAACAACTAAGTTGTTAAAAGATTTCCGTAACTTAAGCATGACATGCTTGTAATTTTAATTTGATAAAAGATGTTGTTGTGATTACTTTTCATTGTCAAAAATAAACTTTTTTCTAAGGGATTATACACTTCATTATGTATGTATGCTGCTTTCTCTCTCTTTCCATATATATAAGTCCTGTTAAGTACAATAACAAATTTGCAGAGTGAAAATAAATATATACAATGTAAAATTGCTTAATTTATATACATAAAAATTAAAAAAATAAAAATCGTCAAGAACTATTCAATAAGTCGACAGAAGTAAAATTTCAAATTCACTGGGCAATTACGTAATAACTTTTTGATCCTTATGTTCTTCCGTGGTCTAAAATACAGAGCAGTTTTCACACAGCCACAGAGGTTTGCTTTATTTGCAACAAACAGAATAAGGCAGGATAGGTGTGACCTTTACTCTTGTTGGCTTTCCTTAATATACTGCATCGTGATTGTTCATTTTGCTTTTAAATGACTTATTCAGCCATGGGCAAGGACGTCACTTAATTTTCTTTTCTATTACCAGGGCATAGTTATTAAAAATGATCTCATGAATTTGGTATGGTCTTGTTAATGTTTATTGTTTTGTATACTGTAAACCAATCGACATCTCGTAACTGCTTCAAAGTGTATCAATTTACTGTTTTTAAATAATGTCTGGATCATCATCGGTACTGGCACAAACTCTCTTCAAGATTACATCGTTTCTTTTTTCAAAGACTGCACAACATAATTAAAATCATTATTGAAGGCTTTTGACAGATATTTTGTTGTCAGCCAAGCAATACATGCAGCATGTAAGAAGACTAGGATGGGAATTCTCTTTTGTGAAAATATCTTAATCCATGATATTTTCATTCAATATCTTGTCTTCCCAATTTATTTGTTTCATATGTCAATGTATACAATTCATAACCATCGATTAAATACAAATCTTGAGATTCGGCATCAGATAAATGAGTCTTCATACACAGTATAATATCAATGTTATGATATTCCTTCTCTTGTTATTATTATCAACAACCTGTATATAAAATTCTCAAAATTCGACTGTAAATCACGTATATTTTGTTATACAAACGATAGTCCTGTCTCTTTACAAGTCACATGCAGTTCTTTAATTATGAAATGATCTGTACGTAAACTTTTCCAACATTTCCAGATAAAAGTACCAAGCACAAAACACAAGCACGACCTTCCACGCGCCACCATATTGTTTTTACATGCTTTCGGTTCAGCTTTAGCCTGTCAACATTTTACATTATCATCACAGCGGAGATATGAAAATCACAGGCTAGAGCATTACCCTGATAGATAGATAGAGAAATAGATACGCCGCCGAAATGAATAAGATTATCCATTCCATGGAAATCTTAAAAAAGCGAAACATAAAGTAATGAAATGAAAAATGAAAATAAACAGGAATGTAAAAACACATAATATAATGACCCTTCTGAATATTTATTTTCAATGACGAAGTTCATTTAATCTGCGCTATTTCTCCATCTCGGAGCTTTTAAATAAAGTAGTCGCGTTAAAATAGGAGGGGAAGTCAAAACAACACCATCGTCGGAGATCAGTGGGAAACTGAAAGGTTATTAGCCATACATTCAGCAAGGTTCTAGGACAATTTCCCCCTAGAAAATTGCCCCCCGGATGATTCCCCCCTGGAAAATTGCCCCCTCCCCACCGGAGAATTGCCCCTCGGATAATTACCCCCCGGAAAATTGCCCCCAACATAAGTAGCCCTAACCCTAACCCTTACCCTAACCCTAAATTGGATGGGGGGAAATTTTCCGGGGGGTAATTATCAGGGGGGCAATCCTCCAGGGGGCAATTTTCCAGGGGGGGAATCATCCGGGGGGCAATTTTCCAGGGGGGAATTGTCCTGACACCATTCAGCAAAACCGAACCAGAAGCAGTCACAATATTAGAGAAAAGAGAAAAATATAAGTTGTTTTTCAAATAAAAACTGAATTTAAACTTTGTCTCTTACGTAAAATATCATGATATTTTACAGTGGTATCACTGTAAATATTTTTGATAAAAGTCAATTCACAGTGGACATTTTTAAACAATATAATGAAATAAGTAGGCCATTATGATGTGCATGATTCTTCATGGTCCATTTTCACGCATTTCTGGTAGCTCTCTTTTTCTCTGTTTCATAAAACATTTAATTTAGTTACATCGCGTATTTGGGAAGTATGGATGTGTATTTTCACATCAAGAAACTTTGTTTATTTTTTGCATTCGAAATTAGAAAGACTATTCAGAATTAGGAACACTGACAGTGCTTCTTCTTATTAATCTCACTATATTATCTTATATATTACCAGAAAAAAATATTTTTCAGTTATATTATTGGACGAAAAAACAAACCTCATTAATATATTTATATATGGTATTACCTTATATAATACTCCTGTAGTAGTACAAATGATTGTCAAATGAATATGTTTATGTTTGTTTATGACTAGGATTGCTTTTCAGTTTGCGCAAGGTATTCTATGCTTACACAGAAATCTATTTCGTCTAAATCATTTTTCAGTTACAGTAATCCGTTAAAAATCAGTGCATTTTTGAATGAAAGATTTAGCTAAAAAACGGTTACAAAATTGAAGATTTCAAGCTGTGCTTCTAAATCCACATCATTTTTATCCACATTATTCCCTTCACTAAAATTCCACAAAAGCTAATATGAAATATGTCTAATCAATAATAATAAACGAAAAAGTATTCTGCCTCTTACATCTAGTACAACAGCAACCGTACCCCCATGTTTTGAAACGAGAAAAAGCAACTTCAGCAAATCATTAGCTCGATACGCATGCGTGACTTTCCCGTTTCTGGGGACACCCAGAAAACGAAGGGTATTTTAAAGAGGCATTGTACGGCTAAAATTGTAAATATTATCGTCACGTGATCGAACATGAAAAATATAAACAAATATGGCGGCAAATAATCAAGCTTTCTCTGTCGGAGAACAGAGATCTTCTTTATTTCGGGAAATCAACCTGAAACATAGTTTTGACACCTTTTAAACAATATGTTGGTGAATCGTTGTGTGTGAAGAAACACATGTCAGCACAGCTGTCTTAACTCAAGTGAGATTACTTTTATCATTATAAGAGAATGTTGTGGAAGCTAATTCAAAGTGATTTGCCTATTTCATTGCCTATTCCACTCAAGACAAAACTTTATCTTCGTTGTTTGTTCTCAACGAAACTTTAATTTGATTACATTGACTCACTCGTGCATTTTCAGCATTGTATATGTAACTCGACTTGCAGCAGAAAAGATGGTAAAAGATCTGGTTGCCCCTGCAAGACAAGGGAAGTAAAATGTGGAGAAGAATGTAAATGTGGGAAGAAAAAGAAGGGAGTTGTTGTTATTATCATATATTTAATATTTCTGTAAAAAAAATAAGAGTCTATCGTTGAATCGTGATCTAAAATTTACATTTTGATACAGACGAATGATATTTCACATCGAAAAGGTCATAAAACAGAACTTATTCGTATTCAAATGTTATGTATAAACCCATATCGTTTGAGAAACATAATTGTAAAATGATAGAGAAAAAAGTATGTAAATGTTATCCACATATATCTTCAAAATGATACATGGCTTTCGCATCAGAACCACGAAATTAATTTCTTATATAAATTCATAGTCTTTTGGTGCTTTTATTTTTTTGCAACTTGATAACGTAAGTGAAAAAATTGATTACAAAAACAGCAATTTTTATATTTATACTAGCTCATCTTGTTCGACATCGTTTCTTGTTTGGCTTTCCACGATAACCCAAATACAGATACGATTGTTTCATAAAGATTAGATGTGGGACATCAAGATTACAACGACCGCTTTTTTCGACAGCCCTATTTTTGTTGATTTCAGCCGTACAATGCCTCTTTAATAACGATTCTCACTTACGTTCCAATCGTTAATTAGGAAGAGGTTTTAAAGAGGTTTCTCAAAAGAGGTTTTGAAAGCGGACATTTAAGACATAAAAAACCTCTTAAAAACTGCTTCAAAAACCTATTAATAACCACTTTAAAAACACTTTTTGCCTGCTGAAGGAGATGTGAAAAGAGAATGATAGTTGTTGAATTTAATTTCAATGAATGACAAAACTGATATCATTACCATATATAGAAGAACATATGTCAATGAAGATTTCTCTGGACGAATGAAATACTGAAGACACTGTTCAAGCAAGCCAAAAAATTAAGTGAAGAATAGGTAAATATGCCAAAGTTATTTATAACATATTAATTGTTTGAAGTAAACTGACGTTTTTGATTACAGCTTCTTTTACATACAGTTTAACTGCCAATTTGAAACCATCAAAACTTGACAGTGTAAACCTTGTTAAATTTGTTTGGGATAGTGAGCATTTAGTCACGTGATGACTCGTTCTTCCAAACACTTTTATAAGAATTTTTACCAATATGTTTGATGGTCTCATATTGGCAGATAAACATACCCTTTATTGAATTGAATTTGTCAACTGTTAATAATACAGGATCCTAGTCTGCTCAAAGAAAAGATTCAACCTGAAAATATCAAAATATTTTCTTCTTGTCCATGTAACATTCGGGGTATGATAAAGAAAGTTTTGTTGGACTGCACGATTTAGAAGAAAAAAGTAGTTTCTCTTTCAATATTGGTTACATGAAAGAAGGGTGGCTAACAAAGTTCGAAGCTTTTTAGACAGAACATTTTCTTTTTCTGGCAGTACCTCTAATTAATAGACCATCGAGGGTCGTTAAAACCACGACTACTTTAACTAAAAAACAAAGTTTCGATACTTCAATTAAATAGGAATTAGAACGACCACAGTCGCTAAATCTGCGGCAAAAAATCAGCTCAATGACAGAAAGTAGTTCGTTTAGAAGTAACCTAAAAGGGAGAAGTGTGCGATGCATTATACTTCAGACACACCTAGTCATTGACTGATGACTGCACAGTATTTTAGAATACTCAATTAATGCTGATAACGAACTGCCGACAAAACCCGTATCCGAAGAATCGTGATTGCCTGTGGCTGAACCTTTCACCAGCGAAAACAAAGAATAAGCGGATATTTTCATTCTGCCGAATTAATTGGAGCCAAAATTGAAAGTTTGTCGCCAGGTTGTCTTGAGAAGAGATGTGATGCAGATCCAGAGATGTACCTCTTCACAAAAAACCAAATGATGTAGAAAAACACACTACCGCAAATAAATCAATGCCTTATTGACGGGAATTCACGCTACTAAAATTTGATGTCGTGTGACCAGGGATCATAAGAGCCATGTAAACAGCACACAACGTGACGTCACTTTAGGCAGTTTTAGGATCGTCATCATCATCATCATCATCATCATCATCATCATTATCATCATCATCCACCGGTAAACCAATATCTGCTATTGCTTCGCGCCGCAGATATTTATGAAGTTTTAACTCTCTCTATCTCTGATCTATTTCCTGTACTTGCATTTCATAAATCCAATGTTATTTACCTGAAATGGCGGAGCACTGTAAAGAAGCAAATATTTAAAACTTCAGTATATAAATGCACAAAACTTCAACAAAGATATAAAAGAAATGACTGGGAAATATCTTAAGCAATACATAGATCCAAATGTCATGTACTTCAACAATCTAAATAACAAATATTTTCATTTAAAAGTTTAACTCAAAAAGAGAGGAAAATATTACGCGCATAACGAGCACTTCTTTTGAAATGTTTTTCCTTAATAATGTGTCAAATATTGATTTTCAGACTTCTCTACGTGATCAAAAGAAAACATTTTTCTGAATTTGACCATTTTTTAATTTCGAAGGACGTCACGGATGACGCCATGTTGTACCCCTTTTTATTACAGACAACATTTTCAGCTACTTTTGACAATTCTTTGTTGTATGTCATTATCCTTTTTCAATATCGGTTGCCGATACTAACATCAATAAACCTGATATCCTACGAATATCCGTTTCATAGCTTGTTTCATATTCTATGTTAGTATTGTAAACATTTAATTAATCTTCGTTGCTACCAACCACTTTTTTTGTAAAACATATGACAGAAAAGAACTGGTACTTATAAGATTCAACAATGTTGAAATATGAATTTTCATACCATAAGTGTGATGACGATTGTTACAGTTTCATAAACGCAACGATGAGATTTTGGTTTCAAAAGATAGATCAAGTGGAATGTGTCAGTGTAATGGAGACAGAAACTTTCATATCGACGATATTAATACAAAGCGTTGACTTTGATATCAATTATAGAGAATTCTTAGCAATCAATTCTTCCTTATAGATCTTCTGAAGTGGGTGGGTAAATTACCAACAACAACAGTACCATCAGCATCAACAGTAACAACAACAATGGCAACAGATAAACGTTAGTGATTTTAATAGCAGCGTTGTATTTACTTTCATTTAAGTTTCCACAATATAACTTCACAATTTGACAAATAAAAACGAATAGAAATGTAATTTTCAGACAAGAAGGGAATGTTGTTGTGTTTTACTGAAGTTATGTTTTGTTTTAGTACTATACGCATACTTATATTTTCTGCTGATCACAACATTTCTTCCAACAGTCAAAACAACACTAACATCTTCCTCGACGTGTTCAATAAATAATGGAGGATGTGAAGATATTTGTACAAACATTGGATCATCAACAAGGTACCACATAGAATTTATCAATACTCTTAATATCGTGATATTAAAGCGATTCCATAGATTGATTATTTCCTTAATTTAAAAGGTGTTCCTGTAATGAGTTTGGAACGTTACAAGCAGATGGAAAAACATGTTATGTTGAACCTATGATCTTTGTGGTAATTGGTTCTAGAGACATTTACTTCATAAGAAGTAATTTGTCGCGAATAACATTGAGCAACTTCAAGTATACAAGAGTGTATGCGATAGCAGCCGACTATGATAAAAAAAGATTCTTCTATGGAACTACAACACATACAAAATCCGCTATTGGAAGGTTTACAATAAATGGTAAAAGACGAAATATTTTAATTGAAGGTAAGTCTTGAAACATTCTTTTCTATTCATACGTTATTCGTCATAAGATTGTTAACCGTTTTGAAAGATTTTACAACAACTGTGCCATGAATTTTTCCCAGTTTTACTAACAGTCAAAATCAGTGTTAAAAGAATCAATTGACCTTTGAAAAAGTCAAAATCCATTAACAGTAAAAAACCCTGATTTTGAAAATATGCATTAGGGACATATCAAGTATCATATCATAAAGCCATGCCTACTAAATTGTTTCAGTGGACGGCGAAATAACTGACATGATATACAAAAGCATCACACGCTCATTATATCTTGTACTGCGATATCCTGGAAGAGTGGCAGTGATTGAAGATGTCGATGCACAAAACGTGACCTGTAATACTTTGATTACCACCCAAAAACCAATAAGATTGGCCATTGATCCTAATCACAGGTATACTTGCAGCTTAAGTCTTCAACTGTATAATTGCCCCCGCAGCGAGCGTAAGCGAGCGAGGAGGCATAGTAGTTTCACGAGATAGGCGAATATCAGTTTCCGATTTTGTTCTTCATCCTCATCATCATCATCATCATAATCATCATCTTCCAACTTTCGTGTTGACGTTACACGGTGGTATACAATTATTAGCTGACTTTGCTTTTTTTACCGTTTCAAGGAATGGTACTGTAAGTGGGAGACAGAATTTTTTTTCGTATCTCTTTCCTAATTTACTAGCAAGTAGCTTTCGCTATGAGGGCGCCCGTGATTGCATTTCCGCTAAGGCCACTGTAAGGGCGCAAAATACATCGAAACAAATGACGAAACTTTCCGCGGATGAAATTTTTTTCCAATACGTTGACATTTAAGAAAGGATCAACGTGAATGAAATTAATTTTTAAAGGAAAACGGAGATCAAAAATGTTTTTTGCATAAATCTTTGCCAAGTCACATATGAAATCATGAAATAACATCCCAAAATGCATGGAAAATGCGCAAAAAGAACTAGCTAATTTCTTTTTTGAAATGCTACAACGGTCACCGCCATTCGCATTTCGCAATGACGTCACCTGGTGAATGGAGAAAGTGAACTGTATTTGTTTAAATAAAATTGAAATGAGTACGTCATATACCTATCTATGTTATTATTTCACCTTAAATATGTCGAATATTTCTTTCGTAGTTCACATACACGTGGTCGCTTAACATTCATAACAACATGTTTTTATTAAAAATAAAGAGTTGCAAAAAAAGATAGATGATCTAAAGTCGGCATTGTCTATTAAAATATGAAGACACGGTAGAGAGCGACCTTTTACCTCATTAATTATTCATAAGATGCAACACGTGCGTCGCAATGCAGTGTTGTTAAAAAAAAAGATGATGATGGGGGGTTTAACAATAATTTAATACAGCAATTATAAAAAGGATTTTTAATTTTATTCGCAATTTCTCTTCTTAAGTTTTTGAATAACTTAAAGAAAACATATATTAGTTTAATTTAAAAAGAAATAAGCTACACTTTAATCAATCATTCCTTTAATCTTTTAATAGCCCCCTGGTATTAGGCAAGCGAGATAAAAAAAACATCGAGAACACAGTTGCAGTCGAGATTTTTTCCAGCACAACAGCATTCTAACTAGCTAGTAGTTTCCACTATAAATGATACCGTAACAGGCTCTAGACATGATGAAAACACTTTCGTGTGTTGTGTATAAGGTTATGATATGCCACATTTCTTTCACGGAGAATTATTTAAGTAGAAACGGCTACTTTCTCGCGCCGAAATAATCCACCTCAACTTTTCAAAACAATGTGCTACCTTATCGGCCCTTTTTACGCCGGCCCTAATGTGGCGTTAATTTTGGTGCGCGGCGTTAAAAGGGCCGGCGTAAAAAGGGCCAAAAAAATGGAAATTTTTCAAAAAATCGGCGTTATTTTTTAAAGTTGAAATTTGGATTTGAAAAAATGAAACAAACTTTAGATGTGAAAGAACTATTTGGAGACAATGAGGAGTCAGATGAAGGGGAAGTTGAAGCAGAAATAGAGGTAGAATCAGATGACGATGAGAGAATTAGAGAAAATAATGAAGCATTAATGAAAAAGAGGACGAAATAGCTGTAATAGATTAAGTCTTACGATGTACTAGATGATATATATATTAGAAGACATTTGTAGTATAAGTTAAAATTTGAACAGAAAAAGTGAAAAATAGTGCTGAAAAATTTTTTTTTCTTTTTTACTTTTGAGGCGTAAATAACGGCCCTAAGTGGCGTTAAGGCAAAATCTTGGGGTGGCGGAATAAGGGCCGGCGTAAAAAGGGCTGGCGTTAAATTAGGGCCGGCGCAAAAAGGGCCGATAAGGTACCTCAAATTTATTCACTTTTGGATTATTCCGATAACTATCCAGTGGAAGAATAATCCAAGACTTTGAGATTTGCTAAAGTTTGGCAAGTAACTCACGTTGGCTATATTGATTATTAAAGTATAATACACCTTTCCCGAATTCATGTTTATATACTATATTTTGGCAGAGTTGTCCATACGGGCCTCGTCTCTGTGCTTATAATTACCGAAAATTTTCCCACTGCGGTTTGTTAATGATCAAAATCGCCCGTATGGACAATATAGCAAGAAAACAACATATAAAAACGAATTCGGGAAAGGTGTATAGGGAGACGCATTCTTGTGGAAACAATTATTTAGAAATACGCAAGTTACGAATTATCTTGTTGTTTGATTAGTAAAAATTTTATAACGATGAGTTTTATCAAACAAAACCATATCATTGTTATACCGAAAATCTGTTTATAGAAGAACAGCGACAGCTCAGCTTGTACTTTTTTATGTGTAAGTTTTTTATTTTTCATTGGGAATAAATAAATAGAATGAAACCATAATATCTTTTCTTTTTTTAAAAAAAACTCTTTCTTCTGAACAATAAACAAAGCTTCTTTCCAAAAGCAACAAAAGAATATATTATGTCAGTGTTGATGAACCTTTATAATAAAAATTAAGTGTGTGTTTAACCAGCGTGTTTTGGGACATCGACACACAGTAAAATTTGAGCAATCAAGTTAAAATTCTGATCAACTCGAGATTTTTTGTGGTGAACTCCTGCAAAACACGCGCGCGCGGCAGTCTATAAAGCGCCCTAACGGGCGCAATAATACACCCGGGGGCCCGTTATTAAAAGCGCCCTTACGGGCGCAGTTATTATATTATACTATGTTATTTAGGAAGTTCGTATGCTAACATTGCTTAGACATTTTTCATATTACTTTTGTGTTGTTTTAATGAAATGAACGATAAGGATTTTGAAGCACAGCTTGAAATCTGAAATTTTGCCAACCATACATTTTATTTTTGTAGTTTTAAATCTAAATCTTTCATTAAATTAATTTTATTCAATGCACTGATTATTGGCGGATCTTCCCTTAAAAATATTTAAATTGGATTTCTGTGTATGTAAGAAAGTCATATTTACAAACTCTCGTTCTTCGTGTTTCCTTTCTTTAACTGTCTTCCAGACCTAGTGTGATCATGATCAATAAAACCTTTCTATATTTTTTCTTGTTTTGTTATGTAAACTTTGGCTATTTTTAGTTTTGAATCAAAGTTTGAAACAGAGATTTCTAATAGATTTTTTTTTAAAAAAGTTTTTTTTTCTTTTGGCTCTTTACAGAATCTTATTTTGATTATAAAATACGTATTTGATTATTGCCCCCGCAGCGAGCGTAGGCGAGCGAGGAGGCATAGTAGTTTCACGAGATAGGCGAATGTCAGTTTCCGATTTTGTTCATCATCATCATCTTCTTCATCCTCCAACTTTCGTGTTGACGTTACACGGTGGAATACAATTATTAGCTGACTTTGCTTTTTTCCCGTTTCAAAGCATGGTACTGTAAGTGGGAGACAGAATGTTTTTCTCTTTCCTAATTTATTATTATATTATTGCCCCCGCAGCGAGCGTAAGCGAGCGAGGAGGCATAGTAGTTTCACGAGATAGGCGAAAGTCAGTTTTCGATTTTGTTCATCATCTTCATCATCATCCTCCAACTTTCGTGTTGACGTTACACGGTGGAATACAATTATTAGCTGACTTTGCTTTTTTCCCGTTTCAAAGCATGGTACTGTAAGTGGGAGACAGAATGTTTTTCTCTTTCCTAATTTATTATTATATTATTGCCCCCGCAGCGAGCGTAAGCGAGCGAGGAGGCATAGTAGTTTCACGAGATAGGCGAAAGTCAGTTTTCGATTTTGTTCATCATCTTCATCATCATCCTCCAACTTTCGTGTTGACGTTACACGGTGGAATACAATTATTAGCTGACTTTGCTTTTTTCCCGTTTCAAAGCATGGTACTGTAAGTGGGAGACAGAATGTTTTTCTCTTTCCTAATTTATTATTATATTATTGCCCCCGCAGCGAGCGTAAGCGAGCGAGGAGGCATAGTAGTTTCACGAGATAGGCGAAAGTCAGTTTTCGATTTTGTTCATCATCTTCATCATCATCCTCCAACTTTCATGTTGACGTTACACGGTGGTATACAATTATTAGCTGACTTTGCTTTTTTTTTCATGTCAAAGCATGACACCGTAGGTGGGAGACAGAATGTTTATTTTCCTAATTTATTACTAGCATGTAGCTTTAGCTAAAAATGCCCCCGCGCTCAAGCATTCCAATTTTTACACGCAGCAAGCTATACATTGCAAGCCTATACAACGGAAACAAAAACAAACAAAGTCTTGTCACTTTTTGTTATCTCTTAGTCCTATGTCACACTGATGCTAATATACCTTTCAAAAAGTGTAAATAAGGCTTAACAAGTAATATCAGAAAGTATTTGCTACAAACAAAAGAAATGTGTGAACTAAAACCATGGATACGTATTTTTATACTCAAAATAAGATTAAGATTTTTTAAAGAAATTCTGTAAGAGCCAAAAGAAAAAAAAACTTTTTCAAAAAAAAAAAATTAAAGCGAAAAATCCTTAGAAATCAGCGTTTCAAACTTTGATTCGAAACAAAAAATAGCCAAAGTTTATAAAAAAAAACAAGAAAAAAATATAAAAATGTTTTATTGATCAAGATCTTTGGAGGACAGAAAGAAGAAAAACGCGAACGCGAACGAACTTCCTAAATAACATAGTATAATGCAATAATAAATTAGGAAAATAAACATTTTGTCTCCCACCTACGGTGTCATGCTTTGACAAGGAAAAAAAAGCAAAGTCAGCTAATAATTGTATACCACCGTGTAACGTCAACATGAAAGTTGGAGGATGATGATGAAGATGATGAACAAAATCGAAAACTGACTTTCGCCTATCTCGTGAAACTACTATGCCTCCTCGCTCGCTTACGCTCGCTGCGGGGGCAATTACATTATACTATGTTATTTAGGAAGTTCGTATGCTAAAATTGCTTAGACATTTTTCATATTACTTTTGTGTTGTTTTTGTGAAGTGAACGACAAGGATTTTAAAGCACAGCTTCAAATCTGGAATTTTGTCCACCATTTTTGTATATGTTTTAGCTCTAAATCTTTCATTCAATAAATTTTATTCAATGCACTGATTTTTGGCGGATCTTGCCTTAAAAAGATTTTAATTGGAGAAAGAAAGAAAAGTGACCAATTTTTTGAGTGGGGTGACTGAAGATTTAAATTGGATTTCTGTGTATGCAAGAAAGCCTACAAATTGTCGTTCGTGTTTTTCTTCTTTCTGTCCTCCAAAGATCTTGATAAATAAAACATTTTTGTATTTTTTTCTTGTTTTTTTTTTTATAAACTTTGGCTATTTTTTGTTTCGAATCAAAGTTTGAAACGCTGATTTCTAAGGATTTTTTGCTTTAATTTTTTTTTTTTTTGAAAAAGTTTTTTTTCTTTTGGCTCTTACAGAATTTCTTTAAAAAATCTTAATCTTATTTTGAGTATAAAAATACGTATCCATGGTTTTAGTTCACACATTTCTTTTGTTTGTAGCAAATACTTTCTGATATTACTTGTTAAGCCTTATTTACACTTTTTGAAAGGTACATTAGCATCAGTGTGACATAGGACTAAGAGATAACAAAAAGTAACAAGACTTTGTTACGGTAGCAGCGAAAGCGAATACCGTATTAAAACACCCTTGGACTCCTACTACTACTCCTCCTCCTCCTACTACTACTACTACTCCTCCGGCCGAAACGGCAGTTTTTAGCCTACGATTTAGAGTATGCGAGTCCCCACTAAAAACTCAATATACATTCTAATGAACGAACGCAGCCTTTTGAATTTTCGAAGGTTTTCAATCACATACATTTAAAATACGTTTTCTTTGATATTTTATCACTTAATTGATGAAGGAATGGATATTAATGAAATAGGTCTACATAAAACTGGGACTTTTAGTTACTTTTATGGTACTGAATCAATGAACTTTGGCACTTGAAAATAGATATGTTTTTCGTGTCAGTAAAGCACAGATCAGACTTTCTTATTACTTTCTACGTTTGTTAGCTATCGGTTCTGTCTTTGAACATCAAGGTTTTCAAAAATCGAGTTAAAAAAAGGCTGTTATCTGTTTGAATTCATTTTCGGTTTCAAAAAATTATAATTCAAAACATACATTTTTTTTTTTCGAAGAAACGCGTTTTTTTTCTACATAAGTTAAAACGTACGTTATAAACAGCTCATGCATGTATAATTCTTTTGTCTTCTAATAAATTAATTGCTGGTGTGTTGCGATTAGACCCTATTTACACGAGTTAGTAATTTTAAACATTATAATATCGTTTATGCCTGTTTTCCACCAGTAAGATATCTCAAGAAATAACGTTTACAGAACGTTTAAGAACTTTAAGTAAAATTTCAAATTTAAAAGTATTCTTGTGGCAAGTACTTTTGCTGCTACCGTTTTGCGCCATCTGGCTCTTGTTTGTTTTTGTTTCCGTTGTATAGGCTTGCAATGTATAGCTTGCTGCGTGTACAAATTGGAATGCTTGAGCGCGGGGGCATTTTTAGCTAAAGCTACATGCTAGTACTATGTTATTTAGGAAGATCGTATGCTAAAATTGCTTAGACATTTTTCGTGTAACTTTTGTGTTGTTTTAGTGAAGTGAAGGACAAGGATTTTGAAGCACAGCTTGATATCCGAAATTTTGCCAACCATACATTTTATTTTTGTATATATTTTAACTCTAAATTTTTCTTTCAATAATTTTGTTTAATGCACTGATTTTTGGCGGATCTTGCCTTCAAAAGATTTTAATTGGATTTCTGTGTATACAAGAAAGCCATATTACAAATTGTCGTTCTTCGTGTTTTTCTTCTTTGACTGTCTTCCAAACCTAGTGTGATCATAATCAATAAAACCTATATATTTTTTTCTTGTTTTTTTTATGTAAACTTTGGCTATTTTTTGTTTTAAATCAAAGTTTGAAACGCAATGGATTTTTCGCTTTAATTTTTTTTTTGAAAAAGTTTTTTTTTTTTTGGCTCTTATACAGTGTGTCCACCAGAAAGTGGGCACCTTGTTTAAAACACAAATAACTTTTCGAATTTTCAACAATACAATGCGGTTTTTATACCGTTGGATAGAGGATTTTTTGAGCTTTCCAAAAATATAAGTTGTTACTTATAGAAATTTTTATTTTAAAGAATATTAAGTATTTTTTGTTTCGACACGGTTGTTAATTTTGTAATGATCAATAAAACAGACTTTTAACGAGCAATTAACCTTTTGTTTCGATGAAACAACCGCTGTTGTTGGTACTGTGCTAATTTTGTCACGAAACTTTTTGAAAAGACACAGACTTTTTTTCATTGTGTAAACTTACCTTAAAATTTTATTATGATTTAATAATTTCATATTCCTAACGCATTGCCAAAATCTTGATAAGCGAGAAAACAAACTTTTTATGAAATTCATTCAATCATAAGAAGAAAGTTTCATGAGTCAAAAAGTTATGTAGCTGTTAGTCAGGATTTTAGACAACAGTTTCTGGGTAGAAATCCACCAACAAAAAGCACGGTTCAAAGTTCTTAAGGCGTTTTAGAAATGAAACTTCATGTTTCAAGCCTGTAAAAACGTAAAGTTTCCCTTGTATAAACGCAGCTTTATTACAATATTTTAGCTATTTATGATTTCCCATGTTAATCGAGTCATTAACTCCTATTCAAGCAAGCGTTAATTGATCATTATTGATTTAATGTCATGGTTTCATGGTAAAATCCATTATATTTCCCGAAAAATTGTTTTTTCTATGAAGATATTTAGAAAGAGCAAAAAATTTTCTTTCTGTTAATATAAAAATTGAAAAAAACAAGGACGAAAAACAAAAGATATACTTATTGAAAGTTAGGTGCCCACTTTCTCGTGGACACACTGTATACAGAATGTTTTTAACAAATCTTATTTTAATTGTAAAAATTATAAAATATGTATCCATGGTTTCAATTCACACATTTCTCTTGTTTGTAGCAAATACTTTCTAATATTACTTGTTAAGCCTTATTTACACTTTTTGAAAGGTATATTAGCATCAGTGTAACTTAGACCTAAGAGATAACAAAAAGTAACAAAGTTTTGTGCATATTTTCATCTTTTTAAGTGTAGATCTATTTGGTTTGCATTTTGCAAGTTGGTTTTAAAATGTCAAAAACCGATTTTGTCGAAACATTTAAGCATATAACTTTGCCTCATATCAGGTCCCAAATCAACCCAAATATTTTTTTTCGGCCAAAAACTTGTTTTCGTTTCCGCTGTTAATGTATTGCTTGCTGTCTGTATAAATTGGAATGCTTGAGCGCGGGGGCATTTTTAGCTAAAGCTACATGCTAGTAAAATACGTATTTCATTATAAAATACGTATCCATGGTTTCAGTTCACACAAAGTTTTGAGCAGATTTTCGTCTGTTTAAGTTTAGATCTATTTGTTTTGCATATTCCAAGTTGGTTTTGAAATACCCCCACTGATACACTATGCCAGATGGTTACACTACGCATTAATCTATTTGTTGTATTGTAAAACTTTTTAACTATTGTTTCATATGACAGTTAATTGTTCTTGTTAATGGAAAAGTTATCGTAAAGAAAGTTTAACTCAATTCTAATGTAAGTGAAAAACCGTGAAGACCTTCTGTCAATGAGTTTTCAAATCTGATCTCCCTTTTCAAAATCATCATGCTCACAATTCTTCTTGTTTTTATTGTGTTTATACAATGTTATCAAAAGATAAAATGTATATATTTGTTACTGTGAAAAGTTTTACAAAAGCATCCATCTTAATTTTTTGATCCCCCTTCACTCTTGTTCTTTCAAAACAATAGAAATGACGTCATAAAACATTGCTTGTTCTTTAAATGACCATTGGTTGATTAAATAGTTTTTCAATTATCGAGTTTGTCCTGAAGTTCAATTGATGCCATCATGTCAACTCTTTGAATGAAGGGTGTCATTGTATGCCTGTTTCGATGCATGTTACAAAGTAAATGTTAAATGCTACTCGTCTCGTGATCATAATGCGAGACAGTTCTAAAACGAATTTGAGTGAGTGTTGAGTTGCTTTGAGGCTTCCTAAAAAACTGGCTTTGTCGAAATATTTAAGCATGTAAGTATGCCACTTACCAGGCCCACAATAAACCAAAACATTTGTTTTCGAACAAAACTTATTTTTATTTCCGTTGTATAGCTTGCAATGTATAGCTTGCTGTGTATACAAATTGAAATGCTTGAGTGCGGAGGCATTTTTTAGCTAAAGCTACATGCTAGTATGATATTTTTATCACCCGTAGTGCTGATATGGTGATAAGGTAATATGTTATGATTTGTTATTACTTATTTGAATTTGCATAAGCCTTTTCAGTATTCTTTGAATTTTCAATATCAATCTCATAATTTAAGTTTTTGCTCTTTAAATAGATTTTCAGTGATCTCTATGTACTTTTTTATTGCACTTAATTGTTTTCAGATATTTGTTTGTATCAACCGAGAGTAGCCCTGCTCAAGTGCTTCGATATGACCTTCACACGCAAACATACATTGCAATTTTCAACACCAGCCTAAAAATGGCAAATGCTCTTGCAATTCACAATCAAAAAATTATTTTGGGAGACGCTGGTACTAACAAGTAAGTTTATTTTATAGAAACAGAAAATGGTTGGTAAATATAAAAAGTACTTGAAATGTTTTTTAAATCATTCCATATGCAACAGGTCATATGTGAGGTGTAAAGCATTCTAAAAATCGCAGAATGATAAGGAACAATTCATCAAAATTGTTCAATTACCATATTGTCGATAGCATTTCAAGGTGTTCTTATAAAGTTGAATATTGTTGTTCGCTTATCCTATTAATGAAAGATAAACCAAAAGCATTCTCAATGGATAAAACTCTTACCCTCAAAGAGATGAAAAGTGGAATAAATAAACTAGATTTCATAGTGTGATTGTCATCCAATTTAATCTTACATTTAAGAATTGAAATGGCAAATTTCGATGGATCAAATAGACAACTAGTTTTATCGATACCTTCCACGCGTATGTATGATATGGTTATCTCAAATGGATCTCTCTACTGGACTGATCTGCGTACAAACACCATTAAAAAAACACAATTATTTGATGGAAAAACATCCGTATACATGCGGCTAGTCCACCAACCTCATGGAATTGACTTTTTTGGACACAATAACAATGGTGCACTGATTAAATATACTTTTAACATCAAAGAGGACATGAGTAAATATAAAAGTGTAAACTTTCTATTTTTACAGGTTCAACGACATCAACAACAACATCAACAATGATAACAACAATTCCTGTCACGGTAACCAAAACTGTAGCAGATTGTTCAAAAAATACCCGAGAGTCATTTATAGTCCCATTAATTGGATCCACAGCAGGATTTTTAGCTTTAATAGTCATCATGATGATAATTATCATTGTCATAATGAAGAGGTAATAACATACTCTTTGAATTGAAAGCATGTAAGAACGATATCAATTTTATTAGATACACCTTTTTATACGCAAAGTATCACGTCAAGATTGCATCAAGATTCCCTGTTTTTACTTTCATACATCATTATGTTTGACATCTCTGGAAATATGTATTTTACAGTAATAAATGTTGTTGTTCTTTTCAGAAAGATAACAAAAATCAGGGAGACATCAGAGAAGGTAATTTCAAATTGAATATAAGTTACAAAACAAAGCTGTTTTTTTCCAATTGACTCCTTAAGACCAACATGAGCATATTAATCAAGTTGTTTGTTTCGTCAATAGGATAATGGGTCTAATGAAGCATTGGAATATGCCGAAATCATATCAAATCCGACCGCAATTGATAGAAATAATGATGGTCATTACCAGGATCTGACGGTGAAACACCAAAATGATGAAACTCTTTACAAATCACTTGATTTCGCTGAGAGTTCAGCATATGAAATCACACTTACAGGATAAACAAGACTAGAACGTGTAAAATATTAACGTGCAAATTATCTTGATATTATATGTACTTTAAAAAAAGAAATAATTCAGGGAAGAAAAATTGCAAATGTTGCAATGTTATTCCCAGTTTAAAAGAAAAAGTTGTGTACATAAAATGTTGTGAGTGAAGTTAAACTTACGATAATGTTTCTTGTCGTTCCATGCAACTGAGGGTTTGGACACTCAATTAATTTCGAAATTAATAAAGCTGATAAAAGCCATGTAAATTATTATAATGTAAGATATTTGTAATTGAGTTCCTAATCACAACATAACACAACTTATAAAATATATTCATAACTATTGGCGATTTTATTACTACATTATTTTGTTACGGAATAAAAGTTGGTGTCATAAAAAATGTCAGCTAGCGGCAAAGTGTTGTTGTATTATTTTAGGAACACTCCAGAGTTTGATGGCTGAACGATAAACAACGAGACAAACATGAAATAGAATGTAATGTATGTAATATACACGTACTTTTTGTATAAGAAACCCGTTTATAAGAAACCATATACTGGATTTCAAAATCGTTAAGAAACTTTCAGTACTGAATGTTTTGGGCTGCAAAATATTAAGAAACTGAGTATTTTATGTTTTCATAAAATTAAATAAAACTCTTTCTTAGAGTTTCAGTTGATGTATAAACATTTTACTAAACAAAGTTTTATTTATTTTTTTCATGCGTTGTCAATTTCATTGTGTGAACGCGGTTAAAATTTCGAATGGGAATTCGATTGTCAATTTCGAGTTTTGTAAAATATCTAGTTCATATTTAAGAAACCAGTGAAGAGACTTTCAGTATACAAACGGAAAGTAATTAAAGTCTGTTCAAAAAATATGTGCACTAATTTCAGTTACCATGTGGAAACCAGATTTAACAAATTACATAAATTCCCTTGAGCCTGGTTTTTATATAAAAGCTGAAATCAGTGCATATAATTTATGAACAGACTTTAAGACAAGATGCCCGTATGGGCAGAAAGATTTCTGCAAAATCTGTTGAAGCATAAAAAATGAAAAATGTTATGACAATTATGAAATTCGACAAAAAATGTTACACGATCAAAGAGGGCTCGAACCACCGACTTTTCGGTTAGCAGCCAAGTAACTGCGCCACAGAACTACATATGTCTCTGTAATGTATAAACTGCTAGCTTTAAACAGTAAGAAAAAAATGGAGGTGAAAAGCCGGTTGTAATGTATTTCTTGCTTTCGCAAAAATCCAAAATCGAAATATTTTATGACATTTAAAAATTTCATCAACGCGGGATCGAACCACCGACTCTTAGGTTAGTAGTTGCTGTACTAAGCAAAGCCATGCACGTTAGCATAGATATAAATATATATAGCTCTTTTGACTCTTCTGTTTACAAACCGTTGAGAACTTCTTTTTAGTTGAAAAAGAATGATCACAGTCCAAGATAATTATAAGCTTCTTTTATATATTTTCTGTTTTCACCTTAAAATATGTACATCTTCTTTAAAATCCATTTAATATTGATCAAAGAAACTTTCGTAAATCTTTCGCTGACATGCAATGCACGGTGCTTTGGTTTCATGTAAATGCACGCACGAAATTTCAAAAAACCGCTAGGTTTGGACAGTAAGAAAAAAACGAAGAAAAAACAAGATGCCCTTACGGGCAGAAGGATTTCTGCAAGATCAGCTGAAAAATGAAATACTATAACAACTTTCTTGAAACTTGAATGATTTTGAATCATTGAATGGTGGAAGAATTTCTACAATATATATTACATTCCCAGGCATGTATAATTGACACAATGCGAAACTTTCTTATAATGTATATACTGCCAATAAACTGAATGATATATTTATTAATACAATTAATATCAACAATATATTGATCCTTTCAGATATCCTAATGAGTATGCTCGTAACTCATAAACTCAAAACATTTTTCCAAGTACACATCAATTGTGGGTATGCAAAATACATTCATATAGACTAAAGAAAATCAGCATATATTTATATATAACTTACATTGATAAACAATATGAAATGCACTTACATTCTTGATCTAAGTTGACATATGTGACATGTTTAAATTTTTCTTTTTTTTGAAATTAAGGGAAGTTGAAAATAACATTACGTTTCTGATTACATATGCACCTCAGGGCATTGCAAAATTGTTATTGACACTATGCGAAACTTCATTTCATATATATATACACCACCGATAAACTTAATTACATCTGAATGACATAAAACATCCCTTCTTTTGGGGATGCAGAACAAGATTAAGTTCATATTAAACTTTTCAGATATCACAGTGGTTACGTACGTAAATCATTTTCTTTAAACACTTAACATGTGCATGTACTTAATTCCGTACATAATTCCCAATATTGCAAACACAAAAAGTAAACCAAAACTTTGATCATTAAAAATAAATACCTAAGCTCTAAACTCACCACACACAATTTTATAACTGAAAGGAAAATTTTCTTTGTGTGTTTCAAGATGTACTGGTGTATTGCATTTACAGGCAGTTGGAAGATGTTTCAATTTGCTATTGTGATTAGGAAAGGCTATTTGTAATAAAGGACATTGGCAGTATATAAAACTTAACAACTGATCAAGCATTAAAACATAAACATTAGCATCAAACATTAAAAGTGTAGTACAGAGTTGACACACATTTTTAATGATGGAGCTGAGGAGGACAGTAAGCTGAGCAGTACGTATCCACAGCCTAAAAAGCCCACACATGAAACAAACAACCATCTTTTTTTAGAAACAATCTCAGGCATTTAATCTCAAAAACAAAGGCATACCTTTTTCGTTCTGTTTACAAAACATTAAAAACTTTTCCTTGGAAACGAATGATCATCATTGAATCATTTCAAGATAATATCAAATTAATGCTAGATATATCATTCTTCATCTTCAGTTATGGAAATGAGGATCTTCTTTACATTAAATCCATTAAATACTGACTAAAGATACTTTCGTATCCTGTCGGTTCATTATGAGTTTCTTTGCCTGAAATGCGTGGTTTTGGTTTCGTGTAAACATTAGCACGAGATTTCAAAAAACCGCTAGGTTTAGACAGTAAGAAAAAGAAGAAGAAAAACCAAAGCCGGTTGTAAGGTATTTCTTGCTTTCGCAGAAATCCAAAAAACGAAAGCCGGTTGTAATAGCTTTCTTGCGTTCGCAGAAATCTAAAAATGTCATTACTAGGGCCTGTCACTAGTTTCTTACAAAAAAGATACGTGTATATACACTCACTTACAATAAGTAACAGGTTTCGAGAACCAAAAGCATTAAGAACAAGTTTTATTACTAAAAATTTGCTTATTTATTTCGAAACAACTACAATATAGAAAACAGAAAATGCCTTTCGTGTGTAGTCGTCAGCTATATAGTAACCCGAGTTTAACTGAGGAAAGGATGTATCATATTCGCATTTCCCTTGTGCGAAGCGCGTGATGAAAATTTTAATTACGAAATTGAAAGCGGAAAATGTAACCATATTGTAGAGGTCGAAAAACTGATGAAAAAAGTTTATGGGATCGTTTCGCTACGTGTGAGAGAGATAGCCGATGAAAGATTTTGATGATGTCATGGGTGCACCACCCAAAAATACTTAGGCCTAAAACTTTCGTCCTCGCATTGCCTGTATCGCTGACCCCGAAAAAGTCAGTTATCCCTATTAGTTCTCGAAATACATACCCAAAACGTCGCGTTCATTCTTACCAAGTTCACCACGTATAACTGAATAAAATGTTTTATGAAACAGAGCAAGAATAATTACCAGCAACATGTAAAGAACGGACTGTGAAGAATCGTAAATTGCCTATGTATCTATTTCAATATTTATTAAGAAGTGTTCTCTACTGTGATTGACATACAACAACTTTTTTATTTGACTGCCTGTGGTGCATCATTTTATGTTTGACGTTTCTCCTCTAGCTATTTTAGCTTATTTACTTGTATAGTTCTTGGCTGTATTATCAATGTCCTGAATTAGGAATGGGGACTTACTATTTACTTACTTTGATTGTCTGTAAATTCTAAATACTGGACATCCTTTAACGAAAATTTCTGCTTTCAGTTATGTTTGCTAATTTTGGTAAGTTTAGGTCATATTTTCCATAATCCTAATCTTTGTATACTTTTTGTGTTTGGAAAGTCTTAGTAATAAGGATGATTGACCGTACATACGTAATCGCTGTGATATCTGAAAGCATATAAATTTGATGTTATTTTGTTCATTAAGTTTATTCGGAGTTAATTAAGTTTCATATTGTGTCAGTTATCCTTTCATAATGCCCTGGCGTGTATACGTAATTAAAAATGTAATGTTTTTAAATTAAGAAGATAGCAATGACATAGTGTTACTCAAATTAAAGCACAAATTTCTGTTTTCAGTTATGTATGTTGATTTTGTATGTATATAGATGTATTTTGTATCATTAAAATCTACGCTTTCCTTTTTGTCCTTGTGAATTAGGAATTCTGTTAGGAAGATTGACAAGACATATTGAATTCATAAATTCATAACATTTACATTGACTTACATGCGTACTCATTGTTTTATCTGAATTGATCACTTAATATCATTTCGTACCAACAAAATAAAAAACATTATGCCATTCAGATATAATCAAGTTTATTGGTGTTTATTGGTATAAAGTTTTGCATAATGACAATTATGTTTTTCCAGATTTTTGGGGAGTATATACGTGATCAGAAATTTTATAAATATTATATATTGCGGAAATGATTAAGCCTTTCTTAAATTTCAAGAATGTCATAGTCTGTCTTTTTTTATACTTCTGATTTTGCAGAAATCCTTATGCCTGCAAGGGCATCTTGTTAACTTTATTTTCATTCCTCATCTAATTTTTAAACATATATTTTCGACTAGTCAGAAGCCCTCTGTTCCATACAGATGATATTACATACATTTTATGATGGAAGTGACCATTATTTTTTATCTGTAAATACGGCCACCATTGTATACAGAGCTCGCAAAATTATGCATGGCTCTCAAGCGAGCAGTCAATTTTAATAGAAACTATTTTAAAAGAAATCTTTAAAATTTAGAAAATTCTAGCTGCATATTGGTAATTTTCGAGCGTTGAAGTAAATTTTATTGACTCTGATTTGGGAGTTTTTTTACTATGGTTTGGTTGACAGTATGGGATGCGCCGTGCTATATGCAGTGATATCTGTTAGGACATAATAATTCACAATTTTTGAACGATTTTTACACTTGTGCTTATCTAACTTAACAAATTAACTCACAAAAATTAAGTCACACCAACTCGTGATAGCTTTTAGTGAGAACCAATCTTAAAGCATATTTGCATATTTCTTAGCTGATTATCGAGTTAGCTTGTTTATTAAGATACAACAATGTAAGACATGATTGGATTCATCTATGGTGCTCATTGGAAACACAAACTTTTTACAAACAGCCTTTCTGATTACTGACATAAATCAAAACATATTGCAACATAGCAACTGTGAAGGTGAATGTGCATACGTATTTTCATGACCAGAAGCTCTGTTTATTTACTGTGTACACGATTAAGAGGAGCCATTTGTGTAGAGGAAGACTGACAACATGTGAGTACGAAACAGTACCTTTATGGGAAACATTCAGCTGCCATTTAGTAAAAGCGTAAGCATCCTTTCTAATATCTCTGCTACCTATCTCCCTGTGAAGTGAGTATGAATAGAAACCTTCAATATAAAAATAAATGTATATTCATAATAAATTTTAAGACCTTGTGATCAAGCCCTTTAAAACAAAACATCATCCAACACTGGTAAGCAAAAAGATAATTAAGCACAAATTTTACTTTTAGGTAGAATTTAATTAATCAGGCCGTACATCAAAACGGAAATAAACCAGGGTTTTGAGTTGAGGTAAGAGAAATGTTATTTGTAAGATCAACCTATCACCCATGGAGGTAACCAAGTATTTTTTAATTGCCACAAACCAATCAATATATCAGGAGTATGATGCAAACTTACGTAAATTGATGCCAGAAGATGAAGATAAACGAACACTATCATCTCAAAAGGATGATGAAGACGATGCATAATGCCACCCCAGGCATGAATGAAAAGTAAGTTTTCTTTGATATGTTGTGGAATGTTGGAAACTGTTTCTTTTATACTGATGAGCTAAAACTACGTCACTCATTGATGGTTGCCAAAAATGAAGTAACATTACCAGTATATCAGTGTCATCAGCAACAACTGTAGTATGACGTCCTTGTTTAGCTAACCTAATCCCTTTTGTGACAATTGTTTTATCTGCATCATCTTCACATATTAACACACTGTGACCACTTCTTCTCAGTGCACTTGATAACAGCGTGATCAACAATGTCTTGTTGTTGTTGTTGGAAATTAACTCTGATTGCTTGCAGGTGACTTGGGCTTTTGGTCGAACCACAATATCAGTGAATTTTTTCTCTCGCCGTTGATGCTCATGATCTTTCGTGGATGACTGGTAACCATCGAAGACAATGTAAATGTCATCGCCATATTTCTTTTTGATAAATGAACAGTACTGGTCAAAGATGTTCTCGTAGGTTGCTGGAAGATTCCAACAAACTCTGTGTAGTAAAGCTCCACATTCAAGTACATAACTTGTGTTGACGCTCATTTCTGAATTGTGAAGAATTGTGGAATCTTTTATCAGAGTTTTGCCAAGCAAAGCCTTGTTAGCCTTTTTCATTAGTCCATCCTTAAACAATGATGTTGGTTCTGGAGTTAGCTCATACTGGAAGTAGAAGGTCATGTCTTCTGATCTTTCAATCACCATAATGAGTCTTTGAAACAACACAGTGGGGTCAATGTGAACTGCTTCGTTATTTATTTTGACACTGGGACGTAACGAAGCAAGGGTCTTCACTTTTTTAGAACGTTTGATAGTGGCTTTGTTTACAACAATATCATCAAGATTCTGATGTATTTTCTTGCCAATCTGTTCAGCTTCGTCACAGTTGAATGCATCGGATTCACTTGCAGCTATACCAGTGAATATACACTGGACTCTTGAATCTTGACATTTAAAAGGATTGAACTGACGGAGGCGTTCAATAATAATTTCAAGATCTTTTTTATCTCTTGCTTGTCTTGCTTCTCCAAGTTCAACATGTTAATCACTGGTCAAAAAACGGTGCTTAGTCAATTTTGACATGGATTCATGCACTGATTTACCGTCATGCATACTGTTAACCCAAAGATACCGAGTGCTTTCAGTTATGCCTCTTCCACGTGTCCAGCCTCCACTAGCTTTGATAGCTCTGATCATGCACTGCTCAATTACTAAGTCAGGCTATAGACCTGCCCAGTACCGATCACTGCGTCAAATACAACGATAACCTGATTTGCAAAACTGAGTGTAAAGCCATGGGCGCTCTGTCTTCAGTGATTTCATATTTTGCAGATACAAGCGAGCACTTTTAGCATAGCTTATGTGACCTGTTGCAGCAAACAGATTAAGCATACGTGTTATAATGCACATTTGATGAACATTTTTGTGATACTGATGTACTGAAGATACTGTATCCAAAGTTTTGCAGTTCTTGACTGATTTGCAAGCTTTGATTTTGCAATTTTTCAAGAGCTTTTCTACACAGATAAGAGTAACATCTTCGTTCACTTGCTCCAAATTTATTCTTCCATTCTCAAATCCTCGTAGATACTCTTGAGTGAAGAAAAATCAAATTTTTCCCTCACAGCTTTCAGAAGAATCGTTGTTAACGCAGATGTAACTAAGAAGTGTGCTTGAAGTGCTCTAGATACAGCTTTACCAGACATGATTTGAGTGATGGTTTTTTTTGCATAAACAGGCTCAAGTAATCGATCTAACCCAGATCCCCCAATAACGGTGCCAATGCTTGCTAAAAAACTCATCAACGTGTGAAATCCTCCCAAACGAATAACTATGTCAACATTTTAGATTTAGTAATTTCAAATGCTTTTAACCATAAAGGTTGATCAAATGTTACACTTGCGGTCCCAACGTTTAATGCTTTTGCCTGATTTTCTATGAACAGTAATGTAGAATAGATGCAGTTAAAGTCTGATGGATTGATGTTGATGATTGGGAGAATGAAAACTTCACTTTTGCCAGGGTGGGTGATGTTCTGATATTGTGCTTGCATAAATCCATTCCACTGTGGTCGGTTGTTTTCATTGCCGAAAAGAAGCGAAGATTGCCAAACAAGGTCATTAACAAGAGATGGCAAGAATGTGTTTGGTAAATGAAGTTCAATGATGGGCTTAAATGATATTTTTATGTCAGGAGCTTCATACCACATAATGGGGATTTTAGGTTTTGAGGTAATTTCTGCTGCACTGAGGAGAGATTTTATCCTTTTAATTTGCAAAGACCTGTGCAAAATGAAATTTTTACCATACATTCCAGCAGCGATAATGCCCATTCCATGAAACGTATCTCTACCGTCCAGAGTGCAGATGTCGTGGTCAACATTATCCGCTACCCATTGAGTGAATTTTCCTTTGAGAACTTCTTCAATATTGCTTTCATTATTAACCATCACAGACTGTTTGTATCGTGTTATTTCAGTTGGACTAATGCAGAATCCCAGTTTAAATAACTCATTTGTCAGCCATTTGGAAGCAAACTTGTGATCTAACTCTATCCCTAATCCAAACAGCAATGGTACGACTTCTGTTTAATTAATTTTGTTATTGCTTAACATAAAACGTTCAAGAAAAGTCATGCTTCGCTTACACGAAACTATTCTTCTTTAGATAAAAGAAAAATAAAAAACAACAAGTTTAAAATTAAGCAAAAGCTTTTCGGTATAAAACCATCATCAGTGCATACAAAATGTTACTATGTTACATGTTTAGATTTCATATATACAAAGTTAAAAACAAGAGACACGAATAAAAGAAATAATTTACAAATCACGGCACACCATTGCGAAACAATAGCAGCTTTTTCGAATCAAGTTGGTCGTTTAATGAAGGTTTTTTAAATGCTATAACTGAAACTTCCAGATTTTTGCGTATTCTAGTGTTCTGTGGTGCTGATAGAATTATCTTCCATGTAAATGCATGGCCCGGATTGTTACGCATGTGTTTAGCAGGCTCTGAACCCTTGCTAACATTGTCATGTTCGTTGAATCGCGTGATCACATTGTGTTTTGGTCCAATATAATTACCTGCACAGGAGCACTCTCCTTCGTAGATTTTACACGAAAGGTTAGAATTATGTTCTTTTAGACTGAAAAGTTGTCTGATCTTCTTCGTTTTCCATGTTATAGAAGCATCGAATTTGTGGTTTGTGAAATCGTGAAACTTCTTCAAAAACCTCTTAAAAACACTTTTGTTTTCTTCGCAGTATGGTACTTCTATTAAAACAAAAGGTTTTTGATCTTTAAAGAAATCAGGTGGGATGATAAAATCGTCATCAGATGTGGCCATACGATCTTCAAATTGCCTGATCACGCTGCTGATGAATCTGGTTGGATATAGTGCATCCATCATTCAGCACAAAGAATAACTTATCTTCCATCGTCTTATCACCACGAGAACTGAGACAACTTAAACTAGGTCTTGATTACAGCTTTATTGACAAAAACAAGCATGTTAAGTACTTAGCCGCAAACATGGAGACAGTTGCTGATAAAGTGGATAAACACCTTGATAATGAGAAAAGGGAAGACTACCCAATTTCCCTCACATGCCATGGGTCGACCCGGCGCTATGGAACATTCACTCGCACATGGTGAATCGCCGCCAAGGGGAATTGAACACCGATCTCCCGCATGAAATACGAGAGTGATAACCACTATACTAAGTTAGTAATGAATAAAGCAGACTACACCAGACTACACCAGACTACACCAGAAAAATGTAGAAGATGATTGATGACGGTATGGAAAACAAGATCTATGAACCAACACATGACAACACATTGAAAGATTTGAAGCGCATTCAGGATTTTCTTTAAAGAAATTTCAAAAAATATAGCAAATATATGACAAAATGCTCCCATCATCCAATCAACCAGCACAACTGTATGGCACTGCTAAAACCCATAAATTCGCAAATCTCGACGATATAACCATGGAAGCGTTAAATAAACAAATGTCCAGTGTGTGTGTTGTGTTTGATTTATACATATGAACAGTTAAAACACATCTTTTTACAAATTTTCGATATTTACATATCTTTATCAAGTTAAAAATGATACAAATGTTGAACGTTTATATAGAGAAAAAAATTAAAAATTAGAATTAACAAGAGGTTAGGTTTGAATAAAGATCCTGATCAATTAAGTAAAGAATGTGCGGGTAGTTAAAATGATATAAAAGACTCAAGAGTGTGACGGCGCAAAGGATTGTATAAAACAATGGTACTCAAGAACGAATTGCACGTAATTACTAAAAAAGACTTGAAAACACAGAACGAGAAAAACACAGAACGGAAAAGAACGTTTAAGCAACAGAACGATGTAATACAGAATGGTCACTCCGACCTACCCCGATTCTTCGTAAGAGGAGAGAGGAAATGAACCTTACACAAGCACACTTGAAAACAAATAAATACACATAGAAGTACTAAATATAAGATGGTCTACCAGGTAAACTCTCTGGACCTGACCAATGTCAAAATAGGTTCCCTATAATGCATCGGAGCAATCACGCTCCGTAATATATACAATACCTAAATGAGCTTCAACACTAGAGAAAGTGGAGGCCAAAGTATGAATTTGTTAAACAAAAGCTATTTTAACTAAAATATTTTAAACATGTAACAAATAACACCATATATACCCGCGAAAAAATAAATTAACCATAGTCGAATGTTACTTCACGCTCATTTAGTCCGTTAGGCAGAAAAGTATTCAATTTATGTTGCCAAAAAGACTCTTTCCGCCGTACAGAATCAAGTGTGCTGGCCTGGTCTATCAAAATAAACTCCCAGTCTCCCATACCATTATGACCCTCCGTTTTAAAATGAGCATGAAGTACCTCCTGTGGAACAGTTTTTCCTTGCTCGTGTTTTCTACTACAAGATTTATAGTTGTTGAAACGCAATCTGAATTTAGTAGTGGCGCTACCCACATACTGTTTCTTACATACTTTACATTGTAGTAAATATACAACATTCTTAGAATTACAGTTTAAATTGTTTGCTTTTATATGGTAATGATTCTCTGAGAAACAGTCCGAAAACTTATCAGTCTCCTTGATGACAGAACAAACTTCACAACGTTTACTACCACACTTGCTACACCCTGCCCAGAGGCGTAGCCAGAGGTCAGTCAAAATTTGTGGAGGAGAGTTAAGCCATTTAGGATAGAAAAGGAAAGCGTGCAAGTAACCTAATCGACACTTAAGACTGAAAAGAAATATCATAATGTTGAACTCCTCCAGGTTTTTTTGACTGACCCTAACTACGCCTCTGCTGCCGTACCCTCTTTAGATTTTGGGAGCTGCGCACGAACTAAAAGGTCCCTTAGGCTTTTACCACGTTTAAAACCCACCATCGGTATTTGGTAGAAAACTTTGCGGTGTTCCTCATCAGGAGTTAAAAGTAAATGTATATCAGAAAGAGTTTTCTTAAGACGAGAAAACGTAGGATGGTACGTAATATTGAGAGTCAAGACTGAGCCTTGACTCTTACGAGCCCACAGATACTCATCAGTATTTTGAGGCTACGTCATGTCATGTCCCACATTCCATCAGGGGAATTCCTTATAGTCAGGCCTTAAGGCTAAATAGAATTTGTTCAGAGAGTATTTATTTTGATAAAAGGTGCAATGACCTAGAAAAGTGGTTGGGAGAGCGAGGTTACAGTGACAAACTTGTTAGAGCTCAGATCCTTAAAGCAAGAAAATTCAAAAGGGATGACCTTCTTTACAGAGGGAGTCGTAAGAGTCAAGGCTCAGTCTTGTCTCTCAATGTTACGTACCATCCTACGTTTTCTCGTCTTAAGAAAACTCTTTCTGATATACATTTACTTTTAACTCCTGATGAGGAACACCGCAAAGTTTTCTACCAAATACTGATGGTGGGTTTTAAACGTGGTAAAAGCCTAAGGGACCTTTTAGTTCGTGCGCAGCTCCCAAAATCTAAAGAGGGTACGGCAGGGTGTAGCAAGTGTGGTAGTAAACGTTGTGAAGTTTGTTCTGTCATCAAGGAGACTGATAAGTTTTCGGACTGTTTCTCAGAGAATCATTACCATATAAAAGCAAACAATTTAAACTGTAATTCTAAGAATGTTGTATATTTACTACAATGTAAAGTATGTAAGAAACAGTATGTGGGTAGCGCCACTACTAAATTCAGATTGCGTTTCAACAACTATAAATCTTGTAGTAGAAAACACGAGCAAGGAAAAACTGTTCCACAGGAGGTACTTCATGCTCATTTTAAAACGGAGGGTCATAATGGTATGGGAGACTGGGAGTTTATTTTGATAGACCAGGCCAGCACACTTGATTCTGTACGGCGGAAAGAGTCTTTTTGGCAACATAAATTGAATACTTTTCTGCCTAACGGACTAAATGAGCGTGAAGTAACATTCGACTATGGTTAATTTATTTTTTCGCGGGTATATATGGTGTTATTTGTTACATGTTTAAAATATTTTAGTTAAAATAGCTTTTGTTTAACAAATTCATACTTTGGCCTCCACTTTCTCTAGTGTTGAAGCTCATTTAGATATTGTATATATTACGGAGCGTGATTGCACCGATGCATTATAGGGAACCTATTTTGACATTGGTCAGGTCCAGAGAGTTTACCTGGTAGACCATCTTATATTTAGTACTTCTATGTGTATTTATTTGTTTTCAAGTGTGCTTGTGTAAGGTTCATTTCCTCTCTCCTCTTACGAAGAATCGGGGTTGGTCGGAGTGACCATTCTGTATTACATCGTTCTGTTGCTTAAACGTTCTTTTTCGTTCTGTGTTTTTCTCGTTCTGTGTTTAGGGAAAAATCGTCATTGTCAAGATCTTCATTGTCAAACAAAAAGAACTAAATCGTTGCCAAAATTTTAATTTCTTTGAAATGTCCCAGTTCAATATCGGCTAAAAGGAGAAAACAACAGTTTCCAATGATAAGATCAATAAACTGATCTGCTACAACCATCCATTTTATAAGTTTTTTCATAATTTTATGTTTTATTTTGTATTGTAAACTTGTAATTATTATTCGTTACTACCAACCACTTTTTTTATAAAACATATGACAGAAAAGAACTACCACTACTAAGATCCAACAATGTTGAAGTATGGATTTTCATATCATTTTTATGGGGTCTGTTACAGTATACTCGAATAGACTTTCCAAAACATGATTTCTGCAAGGATGATAGTCAAAAAATATTGAAACAAACAGTTATCGTGTCGGATGGACAAAATGATAATACTTTTGTAACACACCCAAACCAACAATAACTCAGAAATTATGATTATGATTTTGGATGTTGCGATGGAGCAACAGCATTTAGATCAAGTGGAAGGTGCCACTGCAATGAAGCCAGAACCTTTTATATCAACGATGTTAATACAAAGTGTTGACTTTAAAATCAATGATGGAGAACTCTTAGCAATCAATTTTTCCTTATAGATCCCCTAAAGTGGAGAGTATATTACCAAAAACAACAGCACCATCAACAACAGCAGAAACAACTTTAACCAACAAACGTGATAACAACGATGACAACAGCTAAACGTTAGTTTTTGTAATGACAGCTTTGTATTTACTTTCATTTAAGTTTCCACAATATAACTTTACAATTTGACCACTTAAAACGAATAGAAACGTAATTTTCAGACAAGAACAGAATGTGGTTGCGTTTCACTGAAGTTATGTTTCGTTTTAGTACTATACGCATACTTATATTATCTGCTGATTACATCATTTCTTCCGACAGTCACAACAACACCAACATCCTCCTCGACGTGTTCAATAAATAATGGAGGATGTGAAGATATTTGTACAAACATTGGATCATCAACAAGGTACCACATAGAATTTATCAATACTCTTAATATCATGATATTAAAGCAATTACATACATTGATTGTTTCCTTAATTTAAAAGGTGTTCCTGTAACGACTTTGCAACGTTACGAACAGATGGAAAAACATGTTATGTTGAACCTATGATCTTTGTGGTAAGAAATAATGAAAACATTGACATCATAAGAAGTAACTTATCGCGAATAATACTGAGCAACTTTAAGTATTCTTTCGTGAATGGGATAGCAGCCGACTATGATAAAAAAAGATTCTTCTATGCAAGTTGTGAATCTCGAAAATCCGTTTACAATAAATGGTAAAAAACGAAATATTTTAATTGAAGGTAAGCCTTGAATATTTCTCTCTACTTTGTTCACCATAAGTTATTTAACCATTTTGAACCATTTTACAACAATAAGTTCCATGAATGTTTCCCAGTTTTACTAATAGTCAAAATCAGTGCTTTTCTTTATTTGATAAACTTATGTTAAAAGAATCAATTGACCTTTGAAAAAATCAAAATCCATTAACAATAAAAACACTGATTTTGAAAATGTGCATTAGGGACATATCAATTATCATATCATAAGCTATGCTAACTAAATTGTTTCAGTGGATGGCATAGTATACTTCATGATATACAGCAGCATCGCACGCTCATTATATCTTTCACTGGGTGATCCTGGAAGAGTGGCAGTGATTGAAGATGTCGATGCACAAAACGTGACCTTTAATACTTTGTTTACCGCACATTATCCAAGAGGATTGGTCATTGACTCTAATCAAAGGTATACTTGCAGCCTAAGCCTTCAACTGTATAATTCAACTATATTGCTGACATGGCGATAAGGTAATATGTTCTGATTTGTTATTTCTAATTTGAATTTTATATGCATAAGCCTTTTCAGTATTCCTTCAATTTTCAATGTCATTCTCATAATTTAAGTTTTTGCCCTTTAAATAGGTTTTACTTGGTCTCTATGTACATTTTTATTGCACTTAATTGTTTTCAGATATTTGTTTGTATCAGTCTGGAAACCTGCTCAAGTGCTTCGATATGACCTTCACACGCAAACATACATTGCAATTGTCAACACCAGCCTATATGCGCGTGCTGCTCTTGCAATTCACAATGAAAAAATTATTTGGGGAGATGCTGGTATTAAAAAGTAAGTTTAATTAATAGAAACAGAAAATGGTTGGTAAATATAAGAAGTACTTGAAATGTTTTTTAAATCATTCCATATGCAACAGGTCATATGTGAGGTGTAAAGCATTCTAAAAATCGTAGAATGATAAGGAACAGTTCATCAAAATTGTTCAGTTACCATTTCGTCGATAGCATTTCAAGATGTTCTTATAAAGTTGAATATTGTTGTTCGCTTATCCTATTAATGAAAGATAAACCAAAAACATTCTCAATGGATAAAACTCTTGCCCTCAAAGAGATGAGAAGTGGAATAAATAAACTAGATTTCACAGTGTGATTGTCATCCAATTTAATCTTACATTTAAGAATTGAAATGGCAAATTTCGATGGATCAAATAGACAACTAGTTTTATCGATACCTTCCACGCGTATGTATGATATGCTTATGTTAAGTGGATCTCTGTACTGGACTGATCTGCGTACAAACACCATTAAAAAACACAATTATTTGATGGAAAAACATCCGTATACAAGCGACTATCTTTTCCACCTTATGGAATTGACTTTTTTGGGCACGATAACATTGGTACACTTATTTAATGAACTTTTCACATCAAAGGTGAAATGTGTCATTATAAAAATGTAAAATTATACTTTCTATTTTTACAGGTTCAACTTCTTCAACAACAACACCAACAATGATAACAACACATGGACACAAAACCATTGGTACACTGACTTAATATACTTTTAACATCAAAGAGGAGATGAGTAATTATGACGTGTAAAATTATACTTTCTATTTTTACAGGTTCAACAACATCAACAACTACATCAACAATGATAACAACACATGCAGTCACACTAACCACAACAGTAGCAGATTCTTCAAAAAATAACCAAGAGTCTTTAATAGTCCCAATAATTGGATCCGCAGCAGGATTTATAGCTTTCATAGCCATCATGATAATAATTGTCATTATCATAAAGAAGAGGAAATAACATACTCTTTGAATTAAAAACAAGTAAGAATGATATCAGTTTTATATTAGATGCACTTTTTTATACGCAAAGCTTCATGTCAAGATTGCATCAAGGTTCTCTGTTTTTACTTTCATACATAATTATGTTTGACAAAACAGGGAGAAATCCGAGAAGGTAATTTCAAATTGAATATAAATTACAAAACAAAGCTGTTTTTTTTCAATTGATTCCTAAAGACGAACATGGGCATATTAACCAAGTAGTTTGTATCATGAATAGGATAATGGGTTAAATGAAGCATCGGAATATGCCGAAATCATACCAAATGCAACTGGTATGGAAAGAAATAATGATGGTCATTATCAGGAACTGACAGTGAAACACCAAGATCATGAAACGCTTTACAAATCACTTGATTTCGTTGTGAGTTCAGCATAAGAAATCACACTTACCGGACAAACAGGACTAGAATGTGTAAAATATTAACGTGCAAATTATCTTGATATTATATATACTTTAAAGAAAGAAATAATTCAGGGAAGAAAAATTGCAAATGTTGCAATGTTATTCCCAGTTTAAAAGAAAAAGTTGTGTACATAAAATGTTGTGAGTGAAGTTAAACTTACGATAATGTTTCTTGTCCTTCCATTCAACTGAGGGTTTGGACACTCAATTAATTTCGAAATTAATAAAGCTGATAAAAAACATGTAAGTTATTATAATGTAAGATATTTGTAATTGAGTTGCTAATCACAACATAACACAGCTTTTGAAATATATTAATAACTATTGGCGATTTTATTATTTTGTTACGGAGTAAAACTTGGTGTCAGAAGAAAATGTAAACTAACTGCAGAGTGTTGTTGTATTGTCGATTTGTCTCAAATTGCTTCCAACATTTTAGGAACGCTCCAGAGTTTGATGACTGAACGATAAACAACGAGAAAAACATGTAATATAATGTAATGCATGTAATATATACACTCATATATAATAAGTAACAGGGTTTCGAGAACCAAAAGAATTAAGAACAAGTATTATTACTAACAGTTTGCTTATTTATCTCGAAACCATTACAATACAAAAAACAGAGAAGGCCTATCGTCTGTACTCTTCAGTTCAAATATATATATAGTAACCCGAGTAAAACTTTTTACCGAGTTTAACTTCGAAAAGGATGTGTCAAATTCGCATACGGAATTGGAAGCGGAAAGTGTACCCATATTGTAGAGCTCGAAAAACTGAATAATAGTGTCATGGAATCGTTTCGCTACGATCAACCGTTAAAGAGACTTCGCCGATGAAAGATTTTGATAACGTCATAGGTGCACCCCAAAAATATATTTTGGCCCACAACTTTCGTCACCCCATTGCCTGTATCGCCGACCCTCAAAAAACGTCTGTTATCTATATATTAATAGCCGATTCTCCGTCTGTTTGTTTGTTTGTTTGTTCGTTTGTTTGTTTGTAAGTCACGCAAAATGGTAGATGTGAACTGCAAAAGAGAGTCAGCAATGTAATAGGGTAACTTGGTAACTAATAGGGATAACTGACGTTTTTTGGGGTCCACGATACAGGCGATTGGGTGACGAAAACTTTGGGTCTAATTTTTTGGAGGGACGGGTCTGTGAAGTCATCAAAATCTTTGATCGACGATATCTTTGTAACGGTTGATCGTAGCAAAACGATCCCATACATTTTTTTTGATCAGTTTTTCAAGCTCTACAACACACTTTCTGTTGCCTATTTCTAAATCTAATTTTACGTGAACTCAACGCAGGCGGAACAAGAGCGGCGAGCGACGCCGCCTTGACAGCTAGTTTATACTAATTGTGCAAAAAGTGTCTCTCGCCTCCACGTGATTTTACGCCGACATAAGAAGATCAACTTGACCGTAAACCAAAACTGAATATATCACTCTCTAAAATAAAAGTGGGATGTTCTTACGCGGTCATTATAATAAGGCTAGCAACTCGGGTAAAAATTTTTACCGAGTTTAACTTCAAAAACGATTGTCAAATCCGCCTTTCCCGTGTGCCTACCCCATGACGAAAATTTAATTACGGAATTGGAAACGGAATGTATTTTCATATTGTAGAGCTCGAAAATCTATCAATCAAAGATTTTGGCGTCAAATTTTCAAAAACACATCTTTCTCTGAGTTAAATGTGTTGCACACAAAGCGAATTAGTGTAGAGCGATGCATTTCCTTCACTGATGTGTTTGCAATATCGTTTTCAAGTTATTTTTTGTCTTATTTGTTGAGTCAACAAAGACCATAAACACTTAGATATGTAAATAAATCAATTTATTGATTTTCCCAGAACATCTTTTGGTGCTAATTTGGGATAGGCTTTGGGTTCGTTTTTATTCCTAAAAGGTACTTAAAATTTCAATACTTTGACAAAACCATATTTTAGAAAGTTCATTTGCACAAAGTACAATTCAAAGTTTCATTTTTCACAATTCCTTCTGTTTTTCAAAGATGTCTTTCAGAAAACCTTTCAACGTTCTCCGATTTAATGAGTTTATCAGCAGGTTGATCACTGTTCCAACACCAGCGAGAATATCGTGTTTTCTTTTTCTATGGAGACCTTTTTACGGTGGCTCATATGTGCCATGGTAATTTTAAAATTAAGTTATAACTCCAGGTTAGAACTTCTAACTCTAGGTTAGAATACTAAGTCGAGGTTAGAACTTCTAACTCGACTTAGAAGTTCTAACCTCGACTTAGTATTCTAAAGGCGGATTCACACGGGGCGAATTCGCCAGCGAAGTCGCCGCGAAGTAAATTTGAGCATGCGAATTCGCCGGCAAATTTACATACGAAAACATATTAGCTGACGAATCAAAACAAATTAAAATAAAGAAAACGCCATCTTGAACGCAAAATGTGTTTTGCAATTTTTGCACACACAACAATTTTTGCAATTTTTGCACACACAGCATAAATAGTTTATCTCTGATTGGGTAATTCTTTATGACGAGTTATTTCGCCGAGAAAAAGTAGAAACGGCTTCTACTTCTTCGCGGCGAAAGAATTCGCCTCAACTTTTCCAAACAAACAAATATGCGCATGCTCAAATCCACTTCGCGGCGACTTCGCTGGCGAATTCGTCCCGTGTGAATCCGCCTTAACCTAGAGTTAGAAGTTCTAACTTGGAGTTAGAAGCTCTAACCTCGACTTAGAAGTTCTAACCTGGAGTTAGAAGTTCTAACCTGGAGTTAGTATTCTAACCTGGAGTTATAACTTAATTTTAAAATTACCATGGCACATATGAGCCACCGTACCTTTTCAATGATTGTTTCTCTTTACATTGTGGTTGCTGTTCTACACATTAAGAAGATTATAGCATTTCAGAAACGGCAAGTTGGCCATACTGATCAACCTCGTTTCCGGGGCTTCTTGCCTTTTTTATATACGCCGCCGCCGTCCGTATATCAAAAAGGAAAGAAGCCCTGGGAACGAGGTTGGCCATACTGATCTACCGTTATGATTCACCAACATGACCCAGAACCAGTTGTTACATAAAATCACAAAACTTTTCTCTGAGAGCAAACAAATATGTATGTAACTTTATGTATGTGTCTAGTACATAAAGTAGAGTTCAACTCTTCCACTATTTGATGGAAAACTAAATTACATTTGACTGTATTTTCCCTCAAAAGAGTATCAAATCTCTGATAAAAAAGGCCTGGTGCAAACTTAGAAGTGTAAAAGATTGCAAAAACTGAGAGGAATCACTTTAAAGCTCGATAGGTGATTTCTATTTTAAAAGATGCTTCTTCAATAATTTTACAAAATGTAAATTCATACGTTTTTAAAATTTAAAATACATGACACATTCTCAGGTAATATATGCAAAACTTCATCGTCATACATTAGATTCAAGCGAGTTAAAGTCGACGCCCTCAGAACTTTATCGTGGTTGTCATAGGATACAAAGGAGACTCTTACAAAGGATTCAAAGAATACGCAACAATAATCGAGAGTTGTTATTTGTCATTTAAAATGAAGTTGTGTATTTTCTTTAATCGTATTTGGACAAATTGTGTATGCAATTGCAAATAATTTGTAATTTAAAATTTACGCCCTTAGAACTTTATCGTGTCAATAAAAAACAAAGGATGCTTACAAAGGATACAAAGAAAGCTCTACATCATAACAAACACCTCAGTCTTCACAAACCAACTTCTTCGTTTTCCACTAATGAAACCCTCTAAAGAATGTTCTCTATTAATTACACAACTCTCTCCTCTATAATTATAATGAGGATATTTTTGTTGCAATATAGAGTTTGTTATATCGACAGGTTATTGTAAGTGGCAATTTCATTTTCATATCTTCTGTAAATAACGAAAAATAGAATTAATAGTATAATCTCGATAAGTTGTTTTCCACTCGTTTTCCAAAATTTTGAGCATAAAAATATTGCTTATTATTGTATGCAAATAAAGTATTTTCTAATGATCTTTTATTTACAAAATATTGTCTATCTCCACCTCAAACCCAGTCCTTCATATTTGTAGATGAGCTTTCAAACCATGAAAACGGAGGTTCGAGGTTGAATCCTATTATTGTGAATGACTTACGTACATTGTTTATGTAAAAAAAATTCTATTATCCGAACACTGGATGCCATTTTTCAATTTTGCAATCTTGCTCTGAAAGCGTATCTATGTTTGCGCACAGTTGTTCGTTATATTACACGCAGCAAGATGGATGGCAATGCGGAGTACAAAATGAAGAACATAGTGAAGGACAGGATCCGCCTGGGAGTGGTGGTGACGCCGGTGGCCCTGGTAGCCCTGGTGCGCCAACCTCACCAGGTGGTCCGGGTGCTCCTGGCGGCCCTGGTAAACCTGGAGCCCCTGTTGGACCTTCTAAACCGTTAAGACCAGGAGGACCGATAGGTGCGCCTGGTGGACCCGGTGGACCTGGAAGACCTTCTGGACCTGGTGGGCCTGGTTCTCCTGGTGGTCCATCTGGTCCTTTTGGTCCCATTATCCCTTCCACGCCCGGTGCACCACTTGGAGGTAGCGGATAATAATAAAACTGTTGAGGCGGTGGAACCGGTGGAGCGGTGTCTGGAGGAACTGGCGATGGCTGGCAACACTGCGGTAAACAGTCTGGAGCACAATTAGCTTCACATGGCTGAGGACAAGCTATCTCTTCCTTTTTCCAAGTTGGTCCTAAAATAACATTGAGGTAAATATTTGGCATAAGTAGTAGTTTAAAATAAGGATATGATAAGAGGGTTGTTGTTGAGTGCATTCTAAAGTTTAGAATGCACTATGTGTTTAAAACATACAGAATCTTTTTCACCTGTGTTTGCTGACTGAATCAGATGGAGTATCGACAACGAAAAGATTAACTGTGTCAAAATCTGTAAATACATGGTGTAAGATCTAAACGCACAAAAGTATAACAATAATTTTCAAAAAGATTTTGATGGTGCAACATTATGAACTGAGGTATCGAGGGCGTTTATCTAATAAACTAGAGGGCGCTAATTTGTACCACACGGTTAATCTATACGGGTAAAATATTGAATTTTATTTCGATAATGTACTACGATCTCTTTTAAATATGTTTTTTTTTTAAAAATCTTTAACATTTTGGGGTAAATTTCAGCGTGACTAAATATATGTTTTCCATTTGGTTGAACTAGGGAGATTTTATATCTGCCTATGTTTGAGAGAAAAATAGAAAAAACCTTACAGTATGAGGTGAAAGAACGTATTCATCTTCCACCAGAAAAATCTGTAGAACTGAACTAATGTGAGTAGTCTAAAGATAATCAATGGACCAAAATCTTAATTTTTTCTTCGTAAACAATTTGTTAACCAGTGATTTGAATCACAATTAGTTGGGAACTATTGAATGTAGGTCTTCACATGAAGAAATCAGTAAGGAAACTCACGAGGGTGTTGCCACAGCATCTTTGAAATATAAGAGACTCCGAAGCACTTACCAATAAAGGATCTCCTCGGCAAGCTGCTCACCTCATCACTATCTGAATCAGCAAATAAAATTTCTTCTTAAAAATATAAATTGGAAATTTTAAACTAGGCCGGTTTAATATGATGTTTCGAGAAAGTATTTTTCTTTCTTTCTCTTGAGTATGATTTGAATCAACTTTAAGTTTCTTTAAAGACCTGCGGTGTAACTTTTGATCTTAGAAATATGTTTATTCAGCATGTTAAAAATATATGTTTATGCAGAAGCATTACACAAAGCAAAGGAAACCACCTACCATATACCGATTATGAAATTGGTTTGTTGTCCAGTACAACAGACTAGAAACATCATTCACCCTTATTTGGAACAACACCTGGCAAAAATATTAATGTATTCGAGCTAGAGTCTAAAACAGTATATGAAGGTGATATTAAACAAAGTGGTGAGGTTCTTTACAACCGTATGAACAACAACTGACGACTTCTTTTGATGGTACAAACAGGGATAAACGAGATGGCTGCCCTGGTATAGATGAACAAAAGTTTCAGAGCATTTCTTTGTAGGGAACAGTTCTACAATATTTGCTAACATCAAGAACAGCATATGGAAATGAAAGAGAAGTAAGAACATCGAGTTAACGCGGTATAAAAACAATGGAGGACACAAGCAAATATTTATGTTTATTAAGCTCTTGCTAATTCCTGTGTTCGTGTCATTAAGACGTTGCAACCGACATGGTGAAACGAAATGACACATAATCTTACAATTCCCAAAAATTTTGCAAGGCTCTTGAAAAGACCGAAGTCAAAGAAGTACTTTCAACACTGGAAAACAATCGGAATAACCTTTTCTTACTTTTTGACAAGAATCAAAACTTTATAAAAATGTTGAAGGGACATTTAGTCATTGTAGTTTTTTCTTTATTGTGCCTTATGAAATTTTTCATAAACTTATACATATACAGTACACTCCCGATAACTCGAACCTCCAAGGGACCAAAAAAATAGTTCGAGTTATCGAATGTTCGAGTTATCGGGGCATTCGATAACTCGAACTTTGGCCGATATGTGAAAATAGTTCGAGCTATTAAAAGTTTTTTTTTCTTTTCTATTCTAACAAGAAAGGTATACAGTACATAGCTATACATCACTGAAAAAAAGTTCTAATGTCACTCTGTTTCATTGTAGTGGTAACGTCTCTGTCAATTGAAATTGAGAGTGCATTGAGCTTTTTCTTGAATATCTTCACAGCATAGGCTGAAGGGCATGTAGTCATGCAGCACTTGCAATGCCTCCCGAATATCACTAACTTTTGGGCAAACTGGGTCCAACAGAACATCATCATCATCATCATCTTCGTCACCGTCATCTCCATTCACTGCATTCATCACCTATTAACTCTTCATCTGATAGTAAAGGTTCTGTACTCATCACGTTTTGGTCTGTAGAAATGACATCTTCAACTGTTGTACCTGGAGGGTAAAAATCACGAAGTTTTTAGTGAAAAACGTTAAAAATCGTTAAAAATCACGAAGGTCTTTAAAAGGGTCATCGTCATCCGACTGGGCAGATGCCTGCTGATCTTTCGAAATTCCTGCTTTCGCAAAACATATGACGACGGTGGAGGTTTTCACTTTATGCCATGCAAGATCGAGCATTTTCAGGACAAAAACAGGAAGGTCCTTTCCTTTATCCTTTTCAATGCTAAACTGTTATAATGAGAGCGCATAACTCCTTGATCCATTGGTTGGTGTTTAGATGTGGTATTAGGTGGTAAGAAAACAAGCTCAATGGATTTGAGATTATCGATTGTCGGATGTGCTGGGTAGTTATCTACGATAAGCCCTACTTTCTTCTTCTCTTTTGTAACTTTGTATCCATTTCTCGTATCCACTCTTCGAAAAGTATGCTATCCATCCAACTTTTATTTTGATTTCTGTATTAGAGGTAAGTGTTTAACTCCTTTGAAGTAGCGAGAGGATTTTGATTTACCAATGACAAACATTTACAAGTTCCATGCATTTTACATTTTACAGGAGAAAAAAAAGTTTTTGTCAACTTTGGAAGAACAATTTATATTATTGAAAGAAAAGTAGTCACTTTTTACTGTGTTTTCATTTTTCCTCTTAAATTCGAGTTATCGGGGGTTCGAGTTATCGGGAGTGTACTGTACTTACATATTTATACATTTGCTGTAATTTAGATATCTAGCGCTGACCTTACTGCCTTCTTCTAGGGTTATTTTTGTGTCTACTCACGATGATGCCTGTCTTAAATCTTTATGATTGAGTGGAATTGTAAAGTGCTTGATCAAGAACGTTCCTTTAAAGATATTTTCACAGTGTAAACATGCATTGTGCAACCTCATCGCTCAATAGCTTATCGCTTCAATTTCTTCTCCCGATGACCAAATTGGCTGATGATCGCCTAAAGTGCCAAAATTGATTTTTGTGTAATTGTAAGCGTAGGTACTGCCAAACATAGAAGTTTGAATTCTATTCGATCATTGTAGCCTAAATGGAAAATAATCAACAATTTAGCATAAGGACTTTAAACCCCCAGTAGATGCATAGAACATGTTTGATTTTGTTTATTGGCTGGTTGATTTGACCAACAAAAGTTTAACAAACAAAATGTTTTGCACATAACTTACACTATTTCATAACTATTACAACTATTAAAAAGTAATTTAATTTATTGTTCTCTATACTGCATTTGTGAAAGCTTTGAACGGCATCTTCCGTTTATTACGGTCGGGCAACGGCATAAAAGTTATCCGGTATGTAACCAAATGCTTCGAAGTCAGCATAATACAGGCCGTAGATAATCTTCAAATAGTGTAAAGGTACAGTCGCGAAATAATCCATCATAAGTGCACTTGCTGCGTTATCGTAACTATCCGTTGCATTGTACATGAAGAAATGATGTTCATCCACTCCGATTTGTCTCAAGATTTCACCTGCATCCACATGGAGAGTTTCCATTTTCCCTATGTAATCATACCTGGTCGTGCATGGAGCACAAAGTCTGATAGCAAGCTGCCAGTGTTCGTCTAGGCCTTTGTTTCTTTTGCTGGTGAAAATAACAAACTTCAAGAACTCAGTGAAAGTTACACCTTTACCTTGTTCATACTGCGCTGATGTTAATCCTTTGCGATACTTACGAAGGATTTGACTGCCGTACGCTTGTTGGTACGTCGTATCAAAAGGATTAAGAAATTTATTTCTGTACGCCGAGAACAGCCTCTCGAAAGGATGTCTGACAAACATGAAGGTATAGTATGTCTTCAGACGATGTCTCCTTTCCAAAGAATTTAAATTTACGAAAGTGTTATTTCGAAACGTGTTTATATTTCTTTTCGTGTCCCTCTTCAATTTCGATCCCTCATTTATCGTCATGTTTCGGACGCCTTCAAATATCTGAAGCGTTCTCTTCCAGTTCGTTGACGCTACTTTCGGTACGGCACAATAGATCAACTTCCGTCTCTCACTGAAAAACAATTGTTCCGGAAGCGCATGTTTCTTGATGTATTCCGGTTGGTGTTTCCGGCAAAAACGATTTAGCCGCTCTTTTCTGAAGAACTGTTTCAATCGAAGTGCACCTGACAGACTTTCTGCTGGTGTTTCAAGTCCCTTTATAGATGGATTTGTTTTAGGATGTGATGTAGATGGCGCAGATTTCATGGACTTCGAGAAAATTTCAAGCGTCTAAAACGATATTAAAATAGATTGCTCCAATAACCTCATTTTGTATCATCCATCCAATCTACATTTTGTAATTAAACACTAAAGCCTTCCTTATGGTAGAGAAACATGTTTTTATACATTCTTATTGGATCTAAAAGCTCGTTTAAGAGGCTCTAAAAAGAGAGAGAGAGAGGGCTCTCCTACCACTAGAACGTAGTTTCCGTCGTCATGACTCCTGTTGGCACCAGTTTTTCGAACTGCTCTGAAGGTCACTAAATATAAAGCAACTATTGATAATAAGAGAGTCACGATAAAATGTGAACGACAAGTATTTGTGTCAACCTTTACAGTTTACTTAAATATTCTCTTTTTGGTTCTCTGTGGAAACGAAGCAGAACAACATGGTTGACGGTGGAACTTTCTTAAATGTTTATTAAAAAAGAATAATTTAGGAAAAGAAAGAAATTGATAGTGACAACACCTACCCACAGGATTATACATACGAATATAGAAGTAGAGTAGAACAAGAAGCGTCAAGAAATGCAGGCAGCCATGATTGATGTTGATGCGAAGGCTCATGTTGACCAAACTCTTAAGTATCATCAAGACATTCAGAAACTTTCATTCATTTGAACAAGTGTCAAGCTGGAGGTTTGTAACAGATTAATTTTTTAAGATTACATTTGCAATCGAGTATTCATTTGTGAATATGTGTTTGAGTATTAATATTGTTACTTTACTCTTACACTAGATTCATAGCCGGCAGTTTTTAGTCCTTGGGCTTCCATCCATAATGGTTGGTTCTTCCGCCCGCCGACTTGCAACTAATAGTTAACTTACTGCCATAGATACTTGCCCGAAGGCCATGACGGTGTCTCTTAATGGGCTGATACGCTGCTTTGAAAGTGCATCAGAGTGGAGTATCGAGATACGACATGCCTGGACTCGAACACGGGTCGCAGCGGTATTACTGAAAGGTACTTAACACAAAACCATCGTTGCACATCACTACAACATTCATATTTTAATGGAACACTTACCAAGTTCTTACTTAACTTTATTTACAACCGGTTTTTATATTAAAACAGCAATTTTACCCTGTTTTTTGACAAACAAACATTTAGAAATTCAACCCGAACAGTTACCTGTTTGGAAAGACCATCCATAAAACACAAACGTTGATGACTTTCGCTCGCTCCTTCCTTCATTCCGCCGTTTTTTCCTTGCTACTGTATCATTTCTTCATTCAGCAAGAAAAAAGTCCATAAACATATCTGCGTTATATTTGTGTAAAATCAACATGGGTGATATAGGGTTGATACCAAGCTTTAACCCAGGGTGTCTTGCCTTTTTGACATACGGAACGCGTCTGTATTTTAAAGACCCCAGGGTATTTGGGAATTTGGGTTCCCTACTATTCAGACAGCGTGTTTTCAGATGAAAATAACTCAGACTTGAGCTTTGTGATTCTTAAGAATTCCTCAAAAATCATCCTCTTAAGTGATTCCAGATTTTCCACTTCAAAAAATCATACATAAAGTGATTCTTGAAATGAATTGTGAAGCAAGAAACACTTTGAATTTTTGCAATGGAGAAAAATTGATACGAGTGATATTGAAAATTGTAGGCACCAAATCAAATTCAAAAAGTTTGAAGCACATTGAAAATTTGCTCAAAGTTAGACCTAAGTTTACTTTTTCTGACAAACTCATGAAACAAAAAGCATAGCCTCATTGATGTAAAGTTTTTAAAAACATTGAAGGACTTTAACAAATGGGTCCAAATTAGGACCAAATTTCTCTTTCTTCGCCAAATTATGAAAATGTACGAGGTTGATAACAAAAATCTTATTTCGGGGAATAAGATTTTTGTTATCAACCTCGTACATTGTCGGTGAAAATTTCGTCGTGTTATGCTTTGTCGGTGGATCTAGCCATCATTTTTTGCCGATGTTGTTTAGATTTACGTCGGCAATGCCAAATAGTTGACATGCAATACAATAACATACAATTAAGTTATACAATAACTATCTGAATCAATGAAATCCCTGAATCAGTGAAATTTTCGTCAGTTGAGAAAATCTTGGTTGAAAGTACAACCTCAGCTAAAACATATGTTTGTGCATTGAAATTCACTCAAGATTTCCAAATTTTTTGATCAACCATCTTCAAACAACTTACTTCCCAGTCTTCTTGAGTCTCTAAGTCTCAAAACTTATCTTAGAGCGTCAATTAGGAGTAGGAGTGTCAAAAACAAGGGTTACCATGTCAAAATGATTGGAATGAAGAGAACTTTTAAACAATTTTACGCATTTTATTCAACGACAGGATTTGACAGTTTTTCATCAACAGTTTATTGTTTGGCATCTTGTTGGCATGACACCATAAAAGATTTCAATTGCTCAATCCGATTTTCCGTTTTGGAGATTTTCTCGTTGAATTCTTCAGGCGTTGAATCGACGTCATTATATAAGTCCAGAATGGCCTACAAACAAGACAAGGAAAACATTCTTCACTAAGCTGGCACGTCACACTGAAAACCACACACAATTGCTTTCTATTCTGAATAAGCAAAGTTTTTCGAAGAACTTCGGTTGACCAGGGGTTTTTTTGAAATCGACTTTCAAATATAGCTTATTCAACGGAAATAGTCTAAATTCTTGTTCGCCATTTTTGAAAAGTTCTCGAATAATCATTTGTTCAACTTGAACAATAGCTTTATCGCACTCACCTTCTTGATTTCACTCAAATAAAGACCACCTTTAATGGCAGGAAAGTTGGGTAAGTGTGACCTTTTATAGGCATCGATACCATTCGTGTGTAGTGTGGCCACGTATTCTTCAATGGATGCTTCTTTCTGTTTCTTTAAGATATAATCCATTTGATTCTTAAAAGCCAGCAAACCTTTCTTCTGTCCCTCGATATAAATGGCTTCGGATTTCGCATTCCATTCTTGCAAGCCTATAAAAATCATTCATATGTTCATCTATTAAAAATGAAATTGAAGTAGAAAACAACATCACTCATTATAAACATTATGAGCAATAAAGTTTTATTTATCATATGAACGTACTGTAAGGTCTCACGAAGTTTAGCGTAGAAATATCTTCCCGCTTACTGAGTAATATTTATCTATATGAATTCACAATTGAATAGCATAATATACTTTCTATTCAAGTAATACCATTACAGTATATCTTTGTTGACTGCAACTCTCAAAGGTCCAACGAAATCAATGAATGCCCTATTCTGAAAATCTCTGCGGGGTGGCTACAGGAATTTTAGTGTAAGAAATAATTCGGACCCAAGAGGTCCCATCGGAAGCAAACTGTACGTGCGAAATGATTTTTTAGTAATTTTTGGCTTTGTATACAAGGTGGCTCTATCTGATTGTGTTGTTGCAGCAGCTTCCTAAAAGATTTATCTCTATGAGAGATATTTACCGTGTCGAATTTTGTTGTACCAAAAAAACAAATCTTCCAAGTCAGCAACAGACAAATTTCTCGAAAGTTCTGAAAAGAAAAAGGGTAATCATTTGATTGGCATCTTATCAGGAACAAGGGAATAATTATGAGTGTTGAAGCACAAAATCATATTTTTCCATTAGAACGACTACTGTCCTTCATTTGTCTCAACACACACACAAAAAAAAGAACTTCAGTGTTAAACATGACATTGAGACCAAAAAGAATGCTTAAAATGGACCAAAAATACCTAAATTGTTGATGTCTTTCTTCATTTCCTCTAAATCCTTCAAATAAGATTTCTTGGTCTGTAAATACATCTGGCGCTGATATTCCGACGAGTCGGCAAACCTTTTCATTCCTTGCGTCAGTTTGTCGTACTTGTCGACGACACGTTTCATCTGTTGGCAAGAATCCAAAGCTGCAACAGAGATACGTAAAAACAGAAAAAATTGTAAGAAGTTACCAGGAAAAAACTCAGGATAACTCAGGGTTCTTTTTCATTACCGACTCAGAAGCAGACAAAATCAATAGAGGCCAGAAGAGTTATCATTAAAGAAAAATTCGTGGTGTTAGGTAACCTAAAGAGATTTCGTTATTCTGTGCATTATTACGTGTATGACCATAATCATAAAATCATTTAGGGCTTTCACAAAGTTTATTAACGCCTTGCTATCTCAATCATCTGTAGTGAAAACTTCGTTAGTTTGAGTTGAAATATCGAGGTATTATACATAAAAAATGTCCCTGCGAGAAGATAACTATTCGTTAGATAGACATATATGTTTCCTTATTTCAACACGTTATATAAAACGCTTGTTTACTTACACCGAACCTCAGTGACTTCACTCTCCTCCTGTGTGCCAGTAAACAGTGGCACGTTATTCATGTCGAAGTTAAAACCCTCCAACAAGTTCCACGGAGAAGCGCGGTGGAACGCGTGCATGCTGTCGGCGTTCATATGATCGTATATGATCGGATCGTCGACAATAGATCGATAATACGCCTCTTCTTTTGACGATACTGTCGTTCTTGTTCCTTTTCCCTAAAAGTATGAGAAAAAAATCTTCATCATCTGATGTAGGTTATCCTTTCTTATTCTTCGTTCTGTCTTAACCTGCATCCGAGGATGTCATTTCAAGTAAATGCCTATTCCAATGGTTATGATTCTTGACCTAGAGATTTATATTTATGTATCTATATTATGTGTGTATTTCCACTTCTATTACGTATAAACCCTTTTGACACAAACACATTAAATGGGCAGAAAGTGAAAAGCCGTTATGACGTAACGATCTGGGATGACCCAGGGATTAATTACAGTTCATGCAAATCTTGGGGTGCATAGCTCACTTGGTAAGACGGTGGATTTGTAATACAAAGATGTTAGATGATAGTAGTTCAAATCCTGGCATTGAATGCTAATGTGTGATATAAACACTTATGCTAATGATGTATGCAACAGAAACCTATATGAGATTGTACATGATGTGATGTGATGAGCCAGTGCTTAAAATTGCATAGTAAGACCACAATCATCTATCAGACTAGTATGTGCAAGTTCTCTGCCTTAAAATCTGAGGAATACATTCTTGGTGGAGGCCCAAATCAGTGAGTTACACTGCAATTTCCCACTGACCTCGGTAAAATAATAATAAACAAAAATAAAATAAAAAATGTGTTATGAATAATTTTATTTTTGATGTTTCCCATTTTTTTCATTAAGTTTTTTTATACTATATCGCATTATTATCGGTGTATTTTACAAATTCAAAAAAAATCAAATTCTTACTTCCATCCCTTTTCGAAAATACGATCTACCAGAAACAATATCGTCGATTTTCGATTGGATGGTTCCTTCCTGTTCGTCCAATTCCATTTGCCGACGTTGTAGATTTGATATGCCACCTAAAAGCAGACGTTCCTCGATTAAAAGTCGTCGGGTTATAAAAATGTTATCGGGTTCTAAAACATCGTCGAATCCTGCAGATGAGTACCATTCCCTGTCTGACGGTACCTTGATACTTTACAAACACGCTCTTTAAAAGACAGCACCCGCCTTACTTACTTAAAAAAGATCATAGAGTGACTGCATGCTGGTCTTTAGACATGTTAAAGCAATGCTACCTCTGGTGATAAATTATACAAGTAAGCGAGTGAGTTTAAAATCGGCGAGTAGAATGGATGAAAGTCATGAAAACTCGCGATTACTCGCTTACTGGAAAGGTTTAATTAATCCAAACTTCAATGTATACTGAAAGCTTCTCCCACATCAATGGAACCATAACACGAAGTTTCAAGTTATAATATAAACTTTTATACACACAAATTCTGAGGTGGTACAACTCTGATATAATGTAAAACAAGACACGAAAAAAAAAATATACCGAAAAAATCATTCGGAAGTAATCCGTCGGGATACATTTCCGGAAACCTCTTATTTATCGTTTTCTCAGCAATTTTTCGGTGGATACTTGCATCGATAGAAACATCGGTCTTCCACTGAATTGACGTATTATATAACATTCCTTGTACCGAAAAAAACGAAGATGTCTTCCAATACTAAACGTAAAACAAAAATAGAAATTACAGCAACGAGGAAATAGAATATTTTCAAAGAAGAAAATAAGGAAAGATACGGAACACTCCCCTCAAAGGGAATTACTAAGGGCAGTCTTTCCGTTTATCCCTCAAAACACGAAAACAAAAATGGATGACGGGTGGAACGCAATAGATTATAAGAACTTAACGTATAAATCTAAGCACGTTTGCTGGTATGGAAACCAGTTAGACATTGGATCAGGAAACGAATATGAAGAATGAATGTATCGATCCAAACCACTTTAGCCACCTCGTTCAACCATATGACAATTATCTACGCGTTGGTTTGAACTGCTTACCTGTTGGTCTTAAAGTTATCCAATCCGGACTTAATGTCATTCCAATTCAATAGGCTATCCTCATGGAGCTGGTATTGAATAGTTAAACCTCATTCGTAAATAAAGGAGATAAAAATCAAGGAAGGTAATCACCTTATTGAGATAACCACTGGTACAAATTGATCTGAGTATGATGGAGTTATTTGTATAAACCTTCCCAACGACCTTTTTCACGTCAAGAACAGGTTTAAATGTAGAAGTGACGGTTTTTAGCAGCTGCTTTGACGCGTCAACTAACGTCTGGTAGCTTTTCACGAACTCGGTACAAGTGGTCCGCAACGACGTCAGCATTTGAGTGGAACCAAAGATGGCCTGCAAAGACATTAAAGGAATCAACGGTGTGGATTATTTCGAGTGCTAACATAAACACATACACGATATTACAATGATACACTACTCACATCGATCCCCACCGTGTCCCCCCACAAGATGATCTTTTTCCCCATTTTCTCCAACTCACAACGTGCTATGCAAAGTATGTCCTTGACTTTCCACTTGCAGTTGTCCCAGCCAGGACAACCGACCCAATTACCCCAGATCTTGTAACATTGGGTATTCCAACCAAAGAACGGCACGCATACTATAAAAGCAACGATAGCAATTTGAAACCGACAGCAATATTTTCATGTTCATATCAAAAGTTTTCCGGGGGGGGGGGGGGGGGGGGGGGGGATGTGTTTATTCAGAATGAAAAAATTGTAGGCTTATCCACCGGGCAAATTTATTGAAAAATCAATACCCAAAGTTACATTTCAATGGAAAAGAACTTCATCGCATTATCTTTTCTGACGAATTTGCCCAATGGATAACCTTATGACGCCCGTTAAAATACTTATCATAAACAAAAAAAAAGAGGGGTTATTTTATCATAAAGCAGGAACAAAGTATTGTCCAATGAGCAAGGGACTTTGTTTTGACAACTATCCATTTACCATCTCCACACTCAGCATCGCAAGACTTTTTTAATTCAACTTTCGCTTCTTTCATCTGTTCTAAACGCTTTTTCAATTTGTCCAAGTAGCCTTCTATGCTGAACTTCCACCCGTCCAATCTACGCTCAGCCGTCTTGTAACCTAAAAAAATAAAAATTAAATAATTTATTGAAGGTTAGATTGTCATGAAGAACGAAAAAAACGGGAAAATGTGCTAACTTGAAGATTTTGAACACGTTTTTTCAAACCATTAAAGCAATTTTATAGGGCGTTAAATTTACGCCCACGTTGGGCGTTTTTAAAGGGCATCACATTTTTTATTAAACAGGGGTTTCATACTATTTATCAAACACATAGAACTTAATTTCTTTGGCATAAACCTCCAAATCTTGCCAAAATTTGACTCGTTCTTTCAAATCCTTTTATTAGAGATAGCTGTACTGTTATATCTTGAGAAAGCTACATAGAGTTTACCTCGTTGGGTGTTTTTAACAAGGGCGTTACATTTTCCTATGTTTTCGCCCGCTTCGACGATTGCGTCATTAATTAATTTGACGACAGCATGCGTGATGATCGTTCGATCACTTTCTTTTAAACATCCTTCGAACTAATGAAAAGATGAAGATGAAGAAAAACAATGTGGAGAGATGTATATTAACGTCATTGCAGACCTAACGTCGTTTCCGATCGTAATAATTAGCAAGCAATTCATAAAAAAGAAGTTTGCAAAATAATTTTTTCCTTAGGTATTATCACTTTGTGAATGATTTGAATGATTTTGAAAACGAGGTCAAAGCTGGTGTGATATAATTTGTGAATGGGAGTATTGTGGGAAAACTAAGAAAAGTTCTAAAGTTTCTAATAAGGAGGGATCTACACGAAGGATTTTTAAGAGGGAAAGGAAGTGTTCGTAACGAAGCAAATATTCGTGGCGTGGAAGAACAACAGCTCTGTACGCATGCGTTAAAGTGACGACGCCAGTATTAACAGAAGAACAACATAGAATACTTAGACTATGTTTGCTGACAGTTTAGGAAGTGCATAGTAAAAATAGCATAGCGTATCTTTCTTAATAAATTGATGGAGACCTAAAAGTAAAAAAGAAGAAGCCACCTGGTACTCAGTCTTCAGAATCTGTCCAGACATTTTCCCTTTAAAAGATATATCCATATGAAATATATCGTAGAAACGGCCCGTAATGTTGAACAGGACATGGTCGTCGATAAAATCCATTGACACGCTTGAAGCAGCACCAAGTGTATGGAGGTAGCCTCGAAGTATGACCTAAAGTTATTGTAAACTGTTACTGTCTAGTGTAAAGCCTCATACAGATTTGATCATCGTAATAGACGTTGGATTTCGCACCCCATTGTTGATGTTAAAAACTTTACATCAGAAGGCACCGATAAAAATTTTAGGATTAAACGCCCCTAGAACATACACACAGCGCGCTAAATCGATCATTAAAGTATTGCACACACAACAAAAATAACATCACCAGCTTACACTTGAGTCTTGGCTAGACATTATTATATCAAGCACCGGACCTTTGTTGGGTAGATTTCGTGAGTACCGTACTTGAGTCAATCCATTGAGAATATCCAACGGTAACATTTGTATACTGCAAGATATCTTCTTGTCGGAGAGAAGACATTTTATTGGCTGATAGAACTCAAAGATTCTCACTTCACCTATGATACTGTAACCGTAATCAATATGGTAGCCAAGAGATTTGACATCGACACCTATAATGAGGAAAAACACATACAGTCGTATACTTTACAAGGTATAGTACATGTTCAACAGTGTAGGAACAACAGCCAACTGGAAGTCTTGTGGTAGAATGCTCGCTTCCTGTTCGGTAGGTCGCGGGTTCAATCTCCAACCGAGTCATGCCAGCGACTCTAACAGTGTGAATCACTCCTCTCTGCTTAGCACTCAGCAAGAAAGTAGGAATGATGTCTAGGATGGTTGTCTAGTTGAGCGGTCATTACGGCTTCCGTAGCCCATAATGCTGAAGGGCCTCCCTCACAGGACCCTCATTGATAACAGTACTTTAAAGAACGGAAGAGGCCATTCCGGGAAATTAATCGTAAATGACAACCTTTTTTTTGTTTCAGTGGAGTCTGGGTAACACACACAAACGCTAACATTGTAACCATTATGAATTTTCCCAGTCTAATTGAAAAACAACAGTTTTCGTGGCTTTCTTTTCACTATAAGTAAACTTTTATTTTGTACTCTTTTTCGCCTACATGACAAATTTTTAACCAACGCCCCTAGTTACAATAAGCATCACGTAATCAAAAAGCATACAGAGAAAACTACAAATAGCAACAAATCTAAACAAAGTCTCACCTTCCTGGTTGGACGTAAACAAAAGCTTAGCGCCTGAAGAGAAGGTGGTTTGACTGACAGCTTTTGGTAATTTCTCCTTATAGCCCAACGCATTGGCAACAGCTTGGAGAGTAATGTCATTAACATCAGATATTAGATAATTATTTTGAGGTGTTCTTGCATCGAAATGATAAGTGGCTTGAAGTTTTATGTTATCCTCTTTCCGAGTTGGGTCTACTTTACCAAGAACTATCGAAGCAGACATGGCTAAAAGACAGGGAAGAACTTCCATATTATATTTATTCTCACACCAAGTAATTACATCTAAATCCAAAGGTCAACTAGCTTCCCTACCTTGACTTACAAATTACTGAAGAAGAGTTAAAGAAAATTTCAGCCAAACCTTAGAAGATTGGAAAGTTTATTAAGTCTCTCGCTAAGTCTTTTTTATATCATAGTTGTCTCAACAATCCTTATTATTTCTTACCAACAGATGTCATGGTATCCTTCTCAAGATCAACGATCGAATGAAAGAGAGGCTCGGTAAACTGAAGTTTCGAAAAGCCATAAGCTTTACTAAGATCCAAGTCATCACTTGTTTTCAAGCTGGAAACAATTTGCAATTTACCACTAGCCGCTTCATACAAGTAACCTAATGAAATAAAGGATTTCCAATAGCATAAACATATTCTTTCAAAAACTACACAGATCTTTTCAGAGGTCCAACTACAATTTTGAGAGTTAACACAACGTTTTACCTTTTTGACCCTAACCCTTTCCCTAACATCTTATCTAGTTAACTTCTTATGGTTATGGTTTCTTAGCGCAATCAACAGCCAATCAAATTATCCATATGGGTGAAAATAGAATTAACAAAAATGAACAGGTGAAATATTACCACACCTTTGACAGTGACCGCTTGTGGAATCTTGATGACCATACCAAGTCTGACGCGAACTAACGCCTTCTGTTGGTCGTTTTCGTTGTAATTGAACAAAAGTTCAGAACTGTCGATTTTTACATTCCCATCAGTGGTAAGTAATTCTGACATATGTAGCTTGGAAATCAAATTTATTTTTGTTTGTGATAAGTAACCTAAAAACAAGTAACATTGGTATAAATAAAAATAATGACATAATTGAGAGTTCAAAGTGCTGGAAGCCTAAACAATATTGATAATCCAATAAATTTTATTAGTGTCATTATAAAGCTAACTTCTTTCTTAATTATGTTTTTTATCATTCTTATTCATTGACTAGAGATATTTGAAGTCTACAATCATTATGTCTGTTCAAGCATCACAAACCAGTTAATGTAATCTTCACGTCTTCTGCTAATCTTTTCTTCAGCCATCTGCACAATTCATTTCGCTTGCAATTGTCAGGCATTCCCATAGCACATGATAAACTCAATCCTTAAAAAATTGTTCAAACAACAGATCTTAATTGATATATATGTTCTAGTGTAATTCTATATAAAAAGAGCCAGCATAGTGTATCTAACCCTTTCGGATTTTGATGCTTCCTAGGTCTTCAGCAGAAAAAGGTAACTTGGTTGTAGTGAATTCATCTTCCCATTCATCAGGTACGAAATCTAGTAAAATTTTAAAAAAACAAACAATGTAGGTGTGTAACTAAAGAAATATGAGTAGCATATCACCTCTACTTCAAAAAACTTTACGTACCAAGCATCTCACTTTGCTTTGTACTGTTTTCTAAATTCCGTCTGGCAACATAATGTCTCTTCTGTATAATTTCCCCAGTGGTGTTCAACAGCGAAGTTAAGATTGCACTTCTTTTGAAGACAGACGCTTTCTAGAATTCAAGTACTTTCCGATAACATGGTCTTTTTGAATTTTTTGAACAGTTATCAAAATATCGAAAAAAGAATTTATACTATTGGTTCAAACCTAAAGCTTTATCAAAAGCAAAAGAAAAAAAGGTGACTTTGCCACACTATTGGATATCCCAGACTATAACAAACATCTCCCTTTTATGAACTAGTCCTCTTGTTTTCCTCTTATGAAACTCTTTTGAAAGTCTTATACATGAACAAACTCTTGATATAACTATTTTCATGTTCCTTATAGCTTTCACAGTTCAGTATCTTTTTAAAATGTATATACATAAATTTTTTGTGTAATAGTTTTTATCTTTTAGGAATCGGAAGTTAAGGAAGAATCACAAAACAAACTATCTTACATCAGAGAATTTCTGGTGCATGGGTATGTCTTTATCTGTGTTGCTAAAGATTATTACTAAAACGAAATAGAGTGAATGGGGATAAGCATCAGAAATTCCAATGCTTAAGAATTGAGACTTGTTTAGATTTTTTAAGAAAAATACATATCTAATGTCATAACTAAAGGTTATATATCTTTACAAAACCTTAATCATGATTTTAAATATTTTCTTTTTCGTACATAAATGCAGGAAATTTTGGTGAAATAAAGTCAGAATTTCCGAAATGTCTTGGAAAATTTTAAAAAATAGCAGGTTACCTATCATCATATTATCAAACCAAGCAGCTGAAGTTATCCTCTTTCCATACATGTTTTCGAGCATATGGTCCAATCTCTCATTTATAGCTGTTATGCCCAACACTATACTATATTTGGTGATAGAATTTACAAACGGCTTGTCAGGTAAGGCCCTTCTTCCCCGTGATGAGTACTTTGTTCTGTGCTTTTTCTGTTGAAGTCCATGCGAACGCTTCTCATGAACGACGTTATTTTGCAAATGACGTGCATGAGACCTTTTAAGATTGCTGAAAATATTACTCAATTCTGCATTCACATTTAGAGGTGATGAATCACTATTCAGTGTATCTTCTATGCTGTGAGCATTCCCTAATGGGTTTGTGTACTCACTGTAATGAGATACTTCATCAAAGTATGGATCTTTCTGATCAACATCAAGATCTAAACCAGGCACGCCATGCTTATCAAAACCTTTCGTAATTGAGCCAACATGGACATTCTCAATTTGTGATGTGTTCGAAGATTTTGTTTCATTGCTACTTTCTGTAGTGATGTTATGATGATCTTCAATACTGGACGACCCAGATGAAGTTTCGAGAATGTAATCTTCGTCAGGAGAGTCTATACTTCCGAAAAATAAATGGCCATTTTTCTTAGAACTTGACGTGTTTAAAAAGAATGGTCGAAAGAAGAAATGACTAGCTTGTTTTGTTTTTTCAACTTTTTTAGAACTGGCTGCATGGAGATCCGGTAACTTGATGTTTTCAGTGGTATTCTCAGCTGACGATTTTATATTTGATTGTTCGTTTTTGTCAGCATTCGAATCAAGAGAAAAGATGTCATTCTTGTCCTCTTGTTCATTCGCTGATGTTTCATGACTCTGTTGCCCGGAGTGAATATTAACTGTAAAGTTACTTCGATGTGGCTTTTTGTCATCTGTTAGTAGTTTTTCTGCTAATGTGTTGCTTCCTTTCCACGCAACACCTGCCAACTGAAGGTTTGCACCAAATAGAAAGGGAGAACCAGATATTCTGAAAGTAAAAAAGTCCATATCAGCCAATAGACTTATTAACCAATTCTCCTTGTTGAGTTTTTCTTTTGTACTGTTATTTAAACTGGCAATCAATACAATTTCATGATACCTAAGGTGATCATGGTCATACCAAATTGATGAACTCAGCATACTAACATTTTCTTACAATAGGATTTGGGCAATTCGGACATAAAAGTTACTGTACTCAAAGTAAACTGTAAAATTTTACCTGTAACCGTTCTTTTCTTCTGTCAAAACAAGATCACTGAACCCAAAATTGGACAAATCAGGGAAAGAATTTGATAAATGAAATTCATCTTTATCAAAACCAAGAACCATCAACAGTTCTTGAAGGTTAAGATTTTGCACCGTTGCTTTAACCGTTTTTTCTATTTTGTCAGATTGAAAGATCTCCACCGAGATGTCATATTCTTGACCTTTTTCTTTTGATACCATGCCAATACTTGTCACAGTCCATTCTTTTTGATCTTTAATAATTCTGACATCGACATTTTTGACTTCCAAAGCAGCATTGAACAACCATATGCTATTTTCAACTGATAACCTCAAATCTGTAATATTAAAAACACACCTAAATGATTTGAAACTTGATTTGAAATAAGCACTTCACGTAAAAAATATCTTGAAACAAAGAGAGTCTAAAACAGGCATGCTTTGCACCATATTTTTTAATGACCACACACAATAGGAATCATAGTTCAAAATAGTGAGGTTAAAGTTTTACATACAAAATGTTTTCTTTAACAAAATACATACCATACTCTGATGTCTTTGGATCACAATGAAAGTGAGATATATTAATTTTTGCAGACGAAGTAAACACTTCACTTGGTAGCTTAATTTCACTTTTCTTGTCGGCTGAAATACATTCCAAAAACTTCTCCATGTTTGGATTTAAGCCATTGGTCATCTTGTACAAATATCGACCATCAGATTTCACTTGCAATTCAATAGAAATTGCTTCAGGAATGTCTAGAAAAAAATGATCATTAAATTTAAGAGTGTGCAGTGAAATATTAAGTGATAAAAACAAAAACTTCAGGTGGCGCCGTAGTATAGTGGTTATCACTCTCGTATTTCATGCGGGAGATCGGGGTTCAATTCCCCTTGGTGGCAATTCACCATGCACAAGTGAATGAACCATAGCGCCAAGTTGACCCATGGCATGTGAGGGAAATTGGGTAGATGATACATCGGGTGTTGCCGGAGGTAATCCAGAAGAGCACAGGCCCTTGATTGGGTTCCTGTCACTCATGAGAGTGTCAAATACTTCGGAGCCTCCAACCTAAGCCAGGGCCACTTCTGGAAAGCAGATGCAATTAGCAATTGAGCGAGGCTAGCCACGTAAAACAATACCAAGTAAATAAATAAATAAAAAAGAGACCTACCTGAGCTTGTATCTTTACAAATCTTCTTAAAATCATCTCGTGATAATTCTGTTCTGGCAGACAAACCAACTGGCAAAAGCATCGGTTCTGGAGCAGCTAAGGTTATATCATTCCCTTCTGAAAGACTCAGAGCCCAATCAAATGTAGATATTTTTCCAATCATTGGGAAGGAAAATTTATAAAAGCCACGTTCACTTAATGAAGAAAAAATCTGATCCATCGATTTTCCTAAAAATAAGGCAGAATCGATATTTTGATATCGATATGCTATGTCATTGCACAGCTTGTTTTTAGATCCAACCCCTGCTTTAGTTTTTCCATTTTGCTTTAAAAAATTAAGAAAGTTCTGAAATACTGGCAAACATAAAATATTAGTTCTCATTTAAATCTTATTTTTTTTTACAAGAATAAGTAGATTTTTATTTGTTACTTACCATATCAAAATCAAAACAAAAGTCTTTTTGGTTTACAACATCTTTAGTACTAGTATTTATTATACTTTAACTTTGAACAAGGAGTGTCATTGCAAATTTATTTCAGCCAGATACTAACCTTTTCCAATATTGAAGACCAAAGCAATTTTAGGATTTTCCCCTCTTTTCTTATTGATGACCACAAACAGGTTTTCTTTGCCAAAAGATAAATTGTCATCATTCGCTTCAGCATTTGCGACCACTTGCATCACACCGTCAGTTGTAAGCTTCCCAATAATTGTTGGATTAGACAAAGAGATCGTTTTTATATCATCTGTCTTAAACTTTTTGCCAGACTTCAAAATATTAATGTGATCAACACTGGCTTTGAAAGCAGTTGCCAACTCTTCCACTGTTACAGATCCAGCATTTTTAATTGTAACATCAAACGTGCTAGAAAAATTTCATTTTCAAATTAAGAAAATTGGGTATTGTGGGATCCTCATGTTTTGAACTTATGTCATTGTAAGGGAATTGCTAAAATGAAAAAGTGCAGAAGAAATCAATAACCTTTTTCCGAAAGTTTTATCTAATTGAATCATCAGCTGATCACCGTTAATCTCAATTGTGCCTGTCATTTCCAACTTCACTTTGGAGAATTCTTTCTCACCTTTTGAAAATACAAATGGAGTGTGGAGTGAATAATTTTAAACTAATGGCACTGTTCTGTATGACTCATATTTTTCCATGATAGTTATGAGAATAATTCACTGATTTCTCAGAACAAGTTAAGTTTACTAACATCATACAAATGTGCATGACAGGTGTTGTTACAAACCGTTATTTTATCAGTGTAGGCCTGGTTTGAATCCAACATTGGTTATTATTGACCATGCTCTGTCGGTCATGGTCAACCACTATATAACTCTGTCAAATTTTGAACAAAATCAATCCCTTCCTCTTTGATTTCTATTTTTGGTTTTTTTCATCTGAGCACACAGTTGATTTTATTGTTTTGTTGTTTTATAAAATTCTTCTTAACATTTTACTTGGTATTTACAAGAGTCTCAATGTATATGAATGCCACACAGTTCAATCAATATTATTTGGAAGTTAAAGAACAAGAGATTACCTTTCACGAACTCTAAGTTTTTTATCTTCACGTCAGATACGGCTACATTACCATCAGCAAAGTGTATTGTATTCAGAGCAGAGCCTTTGAATTGGAACAATTTTTTGTCATAATTGATTTGTTTGAAATTCAGGTTATCTTCATCAAGGACACCTTTGGTTAATTTCTTTAAATTAACACCAACAGACGAGGGTATAGTTCTTCTGGCAACGTTTTCACTTTCTGATGATTTATCTATGATTCAAAGCAATAAAAACTTAAGATCAAATGTGATATTGCACTGAAAAAATCATAACAAAATGTTGAGTTATCGTATTAGTGTATTATCAAAACCTGTTTGAGCTTTGTGTTGTGATATTATTCATTGTCCTCGTTATTTTATGTTATATTATGTTACTTTATATGTTTTATCTTTTAGACACAAACAACATTCTTAAACTAAATAACCTGTATAAGAATAACAATCAATACTTGTTCACTTTGCATTAAGGAACCAAAATAAAAAATTCCCCTTCATTGCTCTATTTTCTTGTAACAAATCAAAGTGGGTGAAAATATACTATCTTCGTTAGGAATTTCATTGGAGTGCAAAAGATTTTCTTGTATTACCTAAACTTTCATTGAAAAGAATTTTTGCAAAGCTTATCAATATTATATAATATACGATGATAATAATAGATGAATCCACTAGTGATGTTCATCATTTTGATATGTCTTGATAATTAGGTCTTATCTAACAAAAATGAATACCCTACCTGCTCCATTATCATTGATAAGTTGTGCAAATGACGCTCCTTCGTCGCATTCTGCAACCAATTGCACAGTATCACCTGCATTTCTTGTAGTTATAGGACAACCTTCAAGTCTGTTATTGGAGTATAAATCAGTGAGCAATATATCTAACAAGAAATTGGAAACGTAAACTTTCAAAAGCCTAAAATTATCTTCAGACGACAAAAAAATATGTTGCGTCTTCTTCTCCTCAAGGAACACGTGCGTTTTTGTTTATTCTCCAATATTAACAGCCAGGAACACTCTCAATCTACATTAACAGAAATATTCCGTGCCGCATCGTGTAATTTCACAGGAGAACAAAAAGGTGAAACATTTCACCCAAGTCCAATGGCAATATTTTTCAGAAGAAAAGCAGGCGACGTAAACTGCGACAAAGATGGAATGCAATTGAAAAACATATTGAAATTGAGTGAAAAAAGACTTAAAATTTTCCTTGTGATTCTATCAGAAATACCCCATAACCCAGAAAAAGAAAAACGATGTGTGCATAATAATTTTTCGGGTGTTACGCTTTATTTGCTAAAGTATTCTATATTCAAGACCAATTTAAGCTTAAAGACATCACCAACAGTTACCTTGTTAAACAAAAGAATCTTTCAAGTGTGTTGCGAATGTGACGGAAACAGTGTGTTGTGAATGTGACGAAAACACGAAACCGTTATATCGCAAGGCAAAAAGACGACTATCTCTTTCTTACCCTTTCTGAATAGCTCATTACGCTGAACGAAACTTTCACATTTGCACAGATAAATTTGAAGCAACAATATTTTAAGCATAAAAAAAACTCGCATCTTGTCAAACCTTCAAGCACATGCTCTCATCCAACAACGAGAGATAACAAAATTTGTGGCTCGTCGTTAACCACGTTAGTGCTTAGTAATCTTTCACTATCGAGAAGTTAAAAAGAAAGTACTAGATGTTAGGAATCTGGGCACTAGAATGTTTAAAATATCATGCTTAATGAGGTGTAGAATGTGAAGAGAACGTCGCTGTGCTGAAGTTCGGCTGAAAAACGCTCTTTGAACATACTTCGTTTCTTTTTAATCGGCAGCCAAAAATATACACTGGTGTCTGCTTTATTTAAGAAGAAGAAAATCAATATTCTGGAATCTTGAATTCAATGAATTTCTTTTCAGATCAAGTGAATAAGCAATGCTTCAGTGAAACGTTTAAACCCGACCTAATTTCATATTAAGGTCGTTTTTTCATGGAACTAATTCATCGACTGCAAAAACACTAAATATTTGAATCATGAAGGCATACTATTTCTTTGGGTGTTTTCTCGAAATTCAAATAAATGTTATTAAATTTCAATAGTTTGATATTGTTAAGAGAGCGAATTGCAAAAAAACCCCAAAAAACAAAAACAAAAACAAAATACGTAATAGAGATGAGAAAACTTTTGTTAGATTTTTTTTTTTAAGGAGCACTCAAATTAACGCCATCCTTCTAATGTTAATTATGTTATTAGCTTTTACTGCATGCATACCTGTGCTCACTGAAAAATCTGTAAGCGAAGTATGATTAAACGAACCACCCCGATCAAGAATTCAGCAGAAACGTTTGGAAGTTTCACACAAAGAATTATTGGTATTTATGATGTGCTTTTAAGGCATCCAAAAATTATTTAAATTAAATAATATTTAGATCTCTGTAAACTTCACTAGAATATGTAAGTAGGAAGCTTACATGGTTATGATTTGAATTCCAGAAATGTCTTTGACATTGGTAAAGAAATATATCGTAGATCTTCACATTATCTCTATTGTTTGATTAGGCGTTCAAGTTGAAGTTTTCTCGCAGTAGAGGCGCTTTTATGAACAACGGAAATAGGGGAAATCTCTTTCCGGAAGGGGCAGAAAGGGGACGGTACAGCAATCACATTGGTACTGTATTCTTTACAGTTCATATCGGATTTTGCATTAAAAGACATTTGTGGAAACTACAGTGCGACATATTATTTTCTACTACAAAACACGCCACACTGAGTTCACGCCACACTGAGTTCACGCCACACTGAGTTTTACAACAAATCTGAAGTGGATCACTTTACGAAAATGCCCAATACTGTACAATACTGTGCATGGTAGGATAAACAAAATGGTTGAACTGTGGGGAGAATTCAAGCAAAGCATGGGTTACACTAGCACAAGGCATAACATTTAAAATTGGCTCACAGCAAATAATTTCTCTGTTGTCTACAATATTGAACCATTCTGTTGAATTCACTTGTCTGACAATTTTTGCTTTGACAGTCGAGCCCTGCGCCATCTCGAACTCTCAATGGCCAGGATAAAAAGTTCGAGCACATTGTTCGAGATAACGAGAGGCAACTATTTGTTTCCATTGCAACTTGATTTTCAGTTTTCTCATTTTTGCACAGACCTCTTGCTGATAGCAGTTTATTTGACTATGTAAGGGATATATATCACTGAAGAGTAAAATGAACAACATTAAAAAAAACAAGTCGCAATGAGGTAATTTCTTTCTTCCTCTATACAAGGATAGTTCCTAATACACTATTACAATCAAACAGAGTCGATATTAAACGTTTTAATGGTGGTGGTAACGTATTGCGCCATCTGGGTGTTGATCGATCGAATCGCGATATCATACATTCGTTTCAGGATGATATCACATTTTTCTGAAAAACGTAAAAACAACAATATGGACTTGCACCCCTCAACGAAAAATACCGGAGTATTCCGACTATAAATGAAGTCTGGTTGAACGAGTTCATCAAACGGATTGGGTGTCCCGATTGTTTATGATGAAGACTTTATAATTTTGATCTGGGAAAATAAGGCCATGCTTACATCAGAGCGAAAAAGAGAGTTTCCGGCGAGACGTTATGACGTAATTATTAGATAGGAAATCTACCATCACGCAAAAATCATGCCGAAGTTGACCAAATATGCTTCCTAAAAGCTTTCAAAGCCTATATCCTAATGGAAGTAACAAGCACCATAGCAAAACTGACGGTTCCGAACAAACAACATACCATCAACGAGAAGAAGTGATTGCGAAATATATTTAGCGGCTGTTAGCACTACGTCAGGATTTTCCGAATGTAAACAATCCAAATACGTTTGGATCAACAAACAGGACTTCCTAAGAAAAAACAACAAAACAAAACAATAAAAAAAAACAATGAAGCGGAAGAGGAAACTCTCCGATGAATAATTGTCGTCCTATTCCAACCTTATTTGACAAACACATTCTCTGTTTAAAACAGAAAGCTCGATAATGAATACCTGGGATTTTGTTTGCAATGGCGAACAAGAAGCATATGTGATTTCTCCCTTACATCTTCATGGGATGATGTTGCAAGAACAGACAACTCGTCCTGAAATCATATGAAAGCAAGAATTGCATTCTTTCCAACAACATAAACATGTTATTCCAACATAGGAGGTGATCAGGTCTTTACAAGTACGCCTTGATTATTCATCCGCCTTTATCATATTGCTCAGCAGAATAAAATGAGACAACAGAGGTAACTGCCTCCATAGAAAAATCAGCAAATGTTTACAATGGCTTGTCAACGAATGTCCATCATTGTAAGAGAATCAAGTAAGAAGTTCACAAGTTTCACAAAATTCCGCTACCACAGTTTCTTGGATCCCGAGTAATTCTGGCGTCTTTCCTTAGACCAAACATGCGGTCAGTAGAACTAGTTTAAAACAGCTGGTTGGCCTTATTGAACGACAACAATACCATGTTGAATGGGTAAGAACACAAGTGGAAACAACCGAGTAACATAGGTACCGTGAAATGCTCAATGATGTCTGTCCGTCTTTTCGATGTTTCGTCAAGGTCCACAATAACAGCGAGCAAATCTAATGAAGAAAATCACTTGTAAAAAACTCTCTCGATTACTCGAACCTACAAGGGACCGATCAGCACTGTTTGAGCAAACGACTGTTTGAGATATGGAGAATTATTTTGTGGATAATATTGGCTAAAGAGGACATGTACTATCAGCTTTGTTTTCAATGCAGTTGTAAAGGACAATCAGCAGAACGGACAGCCTTCATCAAACATAAAGTTCTTTATCAATAAGCAACATTTAGCAAGACTCATGAAAAAAAAAGAAATAGTTAAGTGGATTTGGCAAGTCAGCATAATATAAAGTGGATTTGGCAAGTCAGCATAAAATAAATAAGAAAGCAAATCCATAAACCAAAAATATAAATACTTAAGGAGGCATTAACTTTACAAGACATTGCAAGGAATGTAATCATGGCACCTTTGTAGTGATGATCGACAGACAACCGACGTTTGAATGACGCCAACTGCATCTCACTCAATGGTGATTCGTGAATGGCGACAAGTGACGGATTTGACGTCGACTTTGAATTCCAGGCCGATATGAGTGTACATATAGACGTCAATCCTTGAAAGTTTGGGTATTCGTACATCAGGTCACTAAGAGATGAATATATGGAAATGCTCACATTTCATGAAAGAAAATAGCAACTGTGGCGTTCTTCACGATGGGCAGTCATGTGACTTTTAACCAATAGAATAAGTTAATTTATGAAGAATGACAAACACCACGGTCAAACAGTCTAACACACAAACGCTTTATAACTGCTTAAGAAAACTTAAGTGAATGTCCTGTTCTAAATACAAGAACGCATGTAAAGAACACTGACGTCAACAACAACAAAAGTTAAAAGATCCAAGTATAATTAGGTAAAGTTTCGATTACTTGAATATGTATTCGTGTTTCTGTAGCACAGATCCAGCATCGATGTTGCCTGAGGAGATGTAGTGGTTTAAGAACTCGACCAGCTTTTTCACAAACATGGAACATTCGTCTTTGGAAAGACATGACGACTAAAACAAACAATGTAAATGAGTTTGTGTTAAGGGATTCAATTTCTTTACAGGCTAATACACTAAACTTTGTCGAAACTGTAAGTTTCAAAACGGCGGCGGCAAAAAGTTTGGAAATATTGGACAAGATGGTAGCAGTTGAAAAACAACAAAACACTATTAAGTCTGGAGTAATGTCCATATTGGAAACCGCTTTATTGGACGACGAAGTTCAGTTGAAATCAATCTATGGTTCATGACCAAATTTATTGGCTATGGATGCATTATAATTTATGCAGTAAAACAACCAATCATTTTCTTTGTTTACAATACCTGGATTAGATCTAAAAACACATCAAGAAACAGCGTCATCGTGCTTTTACCAATCTAAACAAAATCGAAATGATGATCATAATAAAAAAAACAATAAATCAACACCGAAAGAGTCTGGTATCGACACGAATTAACTTCTTGCCTCGTTTTCAGAAAAGACGTGCGGTCGCAGCAGATCAAACAAGCCGAAAATGTGTGTGCAGAACATCAGCTGATTGGTCAGTTTGAAGGTAGCTGAAGACAGTCGGTTTTTACCCCTTAACATCGATAGGATGATAGGTAGTTGCCTAAAGGATAAACAGTAAACAGATGACAGACCTATGTTGTCACAACTGTACAAGAATGTGGGTCGTAATCAAACTCTTCATCTTATCAACTTCAATATAACCGATTCCCTCAGCCTGGTATTACAAGTGACTCAGAAGATCAGCATGAAAGGCAGCCCTTGACCTTTCGTAGCCTAAATGGGATTTTTCAATACTCAAGGACGTCTTTCACAGGAAACCCCATTGGTAGCAGTTCGATCAGGGCGCTAACATTCACATAAACTCTTGATGGCGCAACAGGTCGAGGCAGGACAACGGGCACCTTTTCATTTGCTGTGGATATTTATCTACCTGATAAATGCAAACGGATGCTTGACAGCCAGTCGTCTATTCACGTGACTAACACTTCTGAATTTCTCATCCCACTCCGGCAAACAGGACGGTTCGGATATTGATAATAACAGGCGATGTATGATGTCATCCATCTACGGGGGGAAGGCATTAAATATAACGTCATTGGGACGACAGAACATTCCAGGGGTTTTAAGGAGATCAAGTATAAAAGTAGCATCATAGAGTGCACGATCAATGATGGGCAAGTAAGGTTTAAAGATGCCTCAGTGATGAAAGCAAATATTGCGTTGATTAGCAAATAAAGAATATATTACTTCGGTGCTGTTGTGCGTTGGTAATCCCAGGAATGATTTGTCACTTTCAAGAAGTTCTTTAGATAAGTTAGGCAAAACCGTTGGTAGCTTCATGTAGAAATATCTCAAGAAACAGTGCAAGGTCTTGTTGCCATATCTGAAATACATTAATGATGTTATAAGAATGCTGTCAAAAAAGGGGCAGTTAGTATAGGAGAGTCTCTCCAAACAACCTTCACCAATATTAGCGGTTACTAGTTTTAATAGTTTTGATAATGATAATACAGGATAAAATTTTTACCACATCTAACTTTGAAAATGATGTATGCAAATTCCGTGTCGAAAAAAGGTGACAAAAAAATATAATCAAGGTGTGCAAACCCCGTTACGAAAATTTGAATCACCTAATTGCGACAAAAAAAAACTGACGTCACAGCATGTGTAATAATCGTAAAAAAAAAACACATGCCCTAACGAAAAATATGACCACGATTAAGAAGATTTTGACCGTAAATGTTTTAAAAAAAACATCACTCTCTAAGTAAAATGTGTTGCACACAACGCAAATTAGTATAAGAAGATAATATTTTAATAAAGATAATGAAGTGTTTCATATAGAGCAGAGATTTCAATCCTACAGTTTATGCTTGATGTCAGTAATGACATTCCTCAAGTACATACAGATCATGTGAGTTCACCAAAACTTCACAGTGAAAACTTTGTTAAATTTGCTTGGGTCAGTGAGAAAAATTACATCATGTCTCGCTCTGTCAAACATTTTTGTAAGACTTTCCTGCCAAACGCTTTGATGAACTCAAATCATCACATGACCCAGTGGGCAAAAATCATCAAAATATCACGGCCACGAAGTGCATTTTCATTGAAATTATCTGTATATTTCTGTATAAAAGTACTCCTCCGCAGCGATTTTATGAGCATGTTGGAGTCCATGTGATCTGGAGTGAGCAACTTACTGACGTCATAATGGCAAACAAATGTAACGTGGACAGTCCCTTATAGAAAAATATCCACTCTATAACAGTATTATTATCTCTAAACAACCATGTGACCAGTAAAATTATTCCAGAGTAATCGCTACACATGGGTTTATTTAGTCAATATACTTCAGTGTAAAACAGATTTCACTACAATTCTCACTCTACGCAGAACTCACTTATTTTTCTGTCTTGCTACATTAACAGCTTTCCGCAAATCTTTTTGTTGCCTAGGTGACAGAATCACCAGTAAGGATAAACGTCTTTCCATTAACGCGGTCACACTGTCGAAAGTAATAATAGAAAAAACGTTAAGGTAAACAACATGGTGAAAAATGACATAGAAAAACAAAAATAAAAATGTCTAACCGTTGATCATCAATGTCACCATCACATTCTAATATTGAAGATATAAAGAACAGTAAAATTTTCAGATATTATGCCATGTGTATAATGAACAAAACAAAACAAAAAAAACCCGTGAATTTTCATTGAAAAAATAAATAAATAGATACATAGAAATGAAATTGGAGACAAAAGGAAAAATTAGTGTCAGTTAATTTATATTTCAGATTTAGTACATGATAATATAATTTGTTTTTCAGTGAGACAAAGAAAAAAGGAAAAAGAAATTCTTCAGCATTTAAAAACAACAACAACAAACTTTTTTGCTTCATGGCTAAAATAATGGTAGATACTGCTTCGAAGTATGATGAGACAGATTCAAAAATATATTTCTTAACAAGTTTAATTTGAGGAAAAAATTCAGGTGAAACATCTCTTTTAAATCTTCATAAAAATCTTGGTTAAAACTAAGACTCTGAACTAAGTAAGTTCAGACTACTGACCGTTGAGTATGGTGTTCAGTTCAAGTAATATGATCTCCAATAGGTTATACAGATGGCTCATATGGATGGTCACTCCGATTCGATCTTGGTCGCACTAGAAGGTAAAGGTCGCAACATTGAATTCAAACTATAAAGTGAACAAATTTGTTAGAAAACCACTGCGAAGGAGTACATTTCTAAAGAAATCATACACATAATATACAGACATTTTTGCCAACTGGAAAATTAATAATTTTTAAAACTGCATGCCTATAGCAAAATATTTTCGCGGGCAGAAACTCTTTCGGTTCATTTTTGCAAAAGTTACACGCTTTGGAAAAATTAAGTTGAAGAAAGTTTTTCATGTAAAAAAAATCTTTTTCATTTGTAGAAATAAAAATTGGAAAGCAGGCAATTAATTTAGTCACATTTAAGTACAATTTTGGTTGTAACACAGAAAAACAAAAATTGGTCTTATATATTACAATTCGCGAAAAAAACTTTATTTGCTTTCCACGAAAGTTATTTCTGCAAATTTTTTACGGAAAACCGTGATTAAGGATTCTTACATGGCGCTGACATTTATCTTTTAATTCGTCTTGTTTGTTTTCTCGCCCTTGCCATAAGCGCGGATTGTTGAACATGGCGTGAATGAAGTCCAAACAGATTGATGCATCTAACCTTAAAGATTTGACTCATATTACATGACATGTAACACTAAATTTCATCCACTTATAAAATGCATAAAGAGGTGTGGATTACCTTTCGATATTAGGTTGTGAGTTAAGTAACCAAGCTAAACAGTCTTGCAGGGTTGCATTTCTTGTCTGATGTATCAACACAGATGTTAAGTACAAAGTGGGGTGATTTGAAGTGTGTGCAACAGATTGTCTTTCCATAAACAGAAACTCTCTTTGCAAGATAGGATTGAGATGTAATATTTCTGGATCCAACATTGTCAACCAATCGATAAGCAAACCGCAAACTCTTGCATCGCTCGACTTGAATATCTCCACTGCATACAGAACAATAGAACTTATCAAAATTCTAAAGCAGACCTTAAAGGTGTTGACTTTTAAGAACGGAGTTACATTTATCAGTGAGAGTTTGAAAACGGATTATTGAAAAATAGGGTTGCCACTAAATGGGGTGATTTAAATTAAAACTGGAGCACTCTCGTGCAAGGCAAAGGTTCCAACTTAATTTTGAATCGAAATGAAAATTTTCATGAGTCAAGAATGATGGGCAATTATTTAAAAACACCTAAAAATTATAAGAGTACAAAAGTGCAACAAGAGGTTAACAAAAAACACCTATTACCTAATATTTCGATACAGGTTTTGGACATGTGTGCATTTGTAGCGTTCATGCACATCGCAGAAATAAATGGCTCACACATCACTTCACATTTCTCAAATATGATTCCACAAACTAAAGATAAAAGAAAAAAACAAATTTCAATTCAAATGGTTTGTGGAAGAATAGTTCTATAGAGGCAACAACAACAAAAATGATGTATGCAAACACATTTATGCATAATACTTGTCATGTTAATAAAGTTTGCAAACAAAAACAAGAAAAACAAGAAAATTTAAGCGAAGCTTTTCGACTGATGTTGACAATATAGTCGCAAAGCTTCGCTTAAATTTTTTTGTTTTTCTTGTTTTTGTTTGCAAACAAATTTAAGTCATGTGTATATATGAATCTCCATGGTACTCACTTTTAGTAAGTTGTTCCTTTGTTATTGAGTTTGGAATGCTGTTTTTCAACAAGGCAATGAGGTCTTTGATGACATCTACAAGCTCATCACCACTTTTCAAGCCGTCAATTAATTTCAATGTTTGTTCAATAGTTCTTGTTTGAGATTTCAACGTCATGCTGTCACTCATCAAAGGCTTACTTTTCTTCGAAAAGGTGGTCAACATTGGTTTTAAAGCAGCAGGTACTAGATTGCTTGCTAACAGTTTTTGGAAGAGCTTTTGCACATTAACACGCATTATTCCACCTTTAGATAGGTAATTCAACAATAACATTGTCTCCTTTGAGCCTTTGCAAAATGCGTCCAAAAACGTTTTGTCATCGCAAAGTTCAAGCAAGGCAATACACGTGACTTCGATAACATCAACAATATTTGGTTTTGCAACGTGCATTGATTCTACGGCCAGTTTCTTCTTCAATAAGTTCAAATCCTTCACAGACTTTGATTTCTTATTGATGAATGTAGAAAGCAAAGTTTTCTTGATGAATGCAACTGTAATCTCTGATGAGCTAGAGTAGCAGAAAACCACACTTATCAATATTCGTCTAATATCCTATCAAGGATTTCTTTATCTAATCACAACTTTAGACAAGGCAATTATAAATATAGCAGACTCCATTTAAGTTGTGACATTTTCTTGGAAGCAACCTACTCTCGTAGAAACTCAGTCCAAATGCCCTGGCAATATCAGAAGGACATCAGCCATACGAAAATAGAAAATGGACCAGAAGTAAATGTGTGTAAACAGACTTCTAGCATACTAAGGAAAGTAACAACAAAATACAAAAACATCAAAGCTCAAGCAAAACTACCAAGGACTTTTCACAATCAAAATAAGAATGATTGATACATAGTATACATAGTTTTGCATGGATTTTTATTGGATATAAATATTATCATAAGTAAATCTTTTCACAAGTAAGGAGCCCTTTACTGTCAATAACAATATATATTTAATGTAATACATACGTACCTAGTTTGGACATCACTTTTCATTTCATAATCTGGCTCAGCGATCACCTGCAGATTGTTTTCAATATCACTGATATGATATTTCTGTTCTTCTTTCTTATAGTCTTTGTTGAGGAGAGTGCATAGTTTTTCTCCTCCACATGCACCTCGTGATTGCGCAAGTTCAACTAACTGGATTATGTAATCTAAATTAAATGACGAAAACATCAAAACATCAAAAGCTTCTCAAAAACATTGACGAAATGGTAAGATATTTACAAAAAATAAAAATCATGGCAAATGAGAAGTTTAGATTTAAGTGACTTAAAATACATGCAAAAATTGAGACTTCTTGTCAAATCAAAATCAAACCTGCATCAAATATATCTTGTAGCAATTCCTCGGGCTCATTTTCAGCTGCTTTGTCCAACAATGTCAACAAACGATTTAAACTAGCCACTGGCATGCCAGACGTCTGTAGGAACAACACAAGTTGGCCACATGGCAGATTCTTCAAACCTTCACAAGAAATGATTAACATAAAGCTGCTTATAACCAAATTTAACTGATAAACAATTTTAACAAAGCTGGTTTGGAAAAACCATAAAGTAAATTCAAAGGTGAAATTTCCATTTCCAGTAGGAAAAAACAATCGACAGAAGGATGGTTTCATTTGCAAAACTATTGATTTACAATCAAATTCTTCACCTGCTTGGACCAAAGTATCAATATTAGACTGAACCATAAACATCCTCAACCAATGCTGTAAAATCTCTGTCTTTTCACCAGTATCTGCTTGCAAGATCTCATAACTGCCTTCCTTAGGAAACCAAGTCTTCTGTAGGAATAAACAACTTTCATAATTATCAAGTGCTGACTGGCTGAACGTCAGCAGTGCAATAGAAGCCTGTGCAACTCTTTCATGCAAGATGGCACACTTTCCAGAATGCAATGTATTTCCAGTCCAGCTGATGGAGATCTTGTGTGGATTATCATGCTGGAAAACAAAATGAAATCATAACAACAGTGGAAGAACTTAAAAAAATTTCACTAGAAGAATAGCAGTGTTGTATCTTCATGGTTGACTGACTACCGAAAAAGAAACATTCCTCAGGCAACTTAAATTGTAAAACTTACATTTTGGTTGCTCGAATTAGAGAGAGCAGAGAAAGAGAGTTAATAAAGAAAACTTCCGTTGCTTGTAAAAATAATACTTACCCACTGGTATTCGCCTCCAGCCGTTTTCATATGCATCTTGAAGTAGCAAACAAACAAATCGAGTAATGAACGGTATGTCTCATTACTATCTGGTAAGCTTCTTGACAAGAGACTTTTGGCAATAGTCTTGCGACAAGTGATTAACTGAGACACATCTTCTGCAAGGAGCTCACAGAAGTCTTCATCCAAATCTTTATAGTGTTTTGTGAGGAAACGTATGTACGCATGTAATCGAGGAATATTTACTTCAACATTTAGAGCCTGGTAAAGAATATAACGTCAAAGTACTCAGTTTAAATTGACAATAACTAATTGAATCAAGTATGTCATTAGGCCAGTCATAAAGTATCGTCTACTGATACAGAAGAGTTGTCAAAGAAGAAAATAACACAACAGTACCTGTCTGAGGGCTGTCATAAGAAGAGGCTTAACAGCAGAGAAAAATGGTAGATTGGGAAGCTTTTCATGAAGCCACGAGTACGTATTATCCTTCACAATTGTCATTTTCGATAGATGCTTCTTGGATGGTTTCATTTCTTCGTTATCAACAAGACTTTCCTCCGAACCAATACTCATTCGTGAAGACTTTTGTAAGAGTAAAATTGATTGGAAGCCATCGACAGCTGCCTCTCTATCTCTCATTTCTCTTGAGGACCAGCGTTGTATAAAATACTTGATTAACTCTGTTGAGGATTCCTCAGTTGCATCGTCACCAAGTAACAGCTCTTGTAATCTAGCAGCAACTTTTGGCTTAATTGGCTTCTGTTTAACATGCGACTCTGTTTCAAATGCATTGTATTTCATCAATAGGAACTCGCAGAGACACTGGACAGGCAAAGCATTTAAAGAACTTTCACTGGATTGTACCAAGTCTGCCAACCATGGCATACGTGATGAACCCTATAAATTGCGAAAATAAGCATAGTTGAGACAGCTGTGAGAATTGATCAACCAGTGCATAACATAAAAAATGTTTGAATTCCATTCTATGTTTTCCAAACAACAAACATACCTGACTCCGTATGATTGACAACAAGAAGTCCGGTTCTCGACTGTGACACAGCATTTTTCCAAGGCCGTATGTTTCATTCAGTGTTTTCAGTTGTTCAATTATATGCTTCGGGGGTAACCGAGGAGGTCCAGATGGATCCAGACTAATCAGCTGATTAATTAACAGGCTAGAGCTCTCGGTAATGACTAGACCAGTCGTTGCCGCTGCCAAATGACCTTCAAATACAATGATGTCATCTTTTTCAGCACGTTGAATCTAATATCAAATAACGTACATTATTATGTTTTCGTTTTTTTTTTTTGCAAATCATTTATTACTAACTGCTACATCAATTGACAATTGCTGACAAAGGGAACAACATAAATTTATTTTTTGTGGATTATGTTTGTGTTTAGCTGGCCGCTAAAATATCACAAAAACTTGATGAAAATGATAGAAAATTTAAACAGCTGGTAAGTATTGACTTGAGAATATAACTGGATGGATGCTGTGATAAGTCTTGGAAGAGATGAGGTGAAGTAGTAAGAAAACGCAACTTAAGAAAAGCAGCTTAGTGTAGTTCAGTATAAAAACTTTTTCAATGATTGTTTATATCCTAGTTAAAAATGGAAAGGCATTACTTGTAAATCATTGCCACGAACTTCTTGGGGAGACAACTCTCCAATGCCGAATGGAGGAAAATCATAAGATCTAAAGAAAACAATTCAACATAATTCAATAGAACTTGAAGTTGTCCAGGGCCCCCATTGATACGCTGAAGGGGTTACCCTGGTGAAATATGTTTTTTTTTTTTAAATAAATAAATAAGTAAATTGAAGAAGTTAATGAATGTTTTCAGACAGTACCAAAAGAAAATGCAAAATCACAAGGATGAATGTTACCCAGTGATCAGCATCTCCATTAGGCAGTGACCAGTTGGATACATCTCCCAAACTTTTAAACCTAGCATAACAAGCAGTTAACTTAGAAAAATACTGAACAATCCATGGAAATCCATAGACCCGTGTAAATGGTCCATTCACTGACTAATGCTATGAGTCCACTTCTATCCTCATGCTTCATAAACAAATACATTTTAGTTCATTCAGTACAAGTCTCTGTAAGATAATGCTGGCAGTATGGAACTGTTAGCCAAGATTGGCATACCAATTGTCGATGGACTGCCAGCAGACAGCACCAACAGTATCAACCAAGATTTCCAGTACAGTGCACTGATGGCCAGAGATGGAGGATTGTACCTTTATAAAAGGAAAACAGGTGAAATGGATCATTCGCCAAAATGCAAGACCGCTATAGGAAGTTCAGGCCTGGTTGTAAGAAAATTAGCAGACGTGTGGTCATCGCACGCCTTAATTGACGATATCAGTTATGGCGTGCGCTTGTGTAAATTTTTGACGGATGTGCAATCAATTTTTTCCAGTTAAGATCAAGAATCTTCATTCTGTATGATAATCAAGTCAAATTTGAAATGTGTCATATTATGTAAAAATAAGATTCAATACGTAAAAACTTAGCCATAAAGATTACTTTGACTGCAGATAAAATTTATTCAAACATTAATAAAGAGGAAAAATAAAACCTGAAATAAAAAATTTGTATTACTCTCCATCGTTTTGGCTTGAAGTTTGAATTAAATTAAAGACGTTTCCGTTCCATTAACTCGTCACCACCTGGCTGGCTATTTTTTTAAATAAAAGATTATTTTTTCGACACTGCAACCTTGCGCATACTTTTGTAACTTAAAAGAATGTTAAAAAGAAAGAGAAAACTACATAATACAATTAAATAATATAATACATAATAAAATGGCGCGCACAAAGCTCCTTCTTCATTCCTCAGCGCATTTCGCTGAGTAGACTTGTTTTCTACTAACAAACGAAGAAAATTTTTGAGCACTGATTTTTAATTCAAAACCACTACCGTATTCGAAAGCGGTCAGAGACCTCACTTCTGAAATGGTAGCAAAGTTTCGTTAAATTATTGTAAAATTTAATCGTAGCACATGAACAATTTCCGAAGCAAAACTTTCAACATTTTAGGACAGATTTTTGTTGACTTTTAAATAAACATTTGTTATCACACTTGTCATTACAAGCCAGGCAAGCAATTGCCACACATGTAAATAAATCTTGGTGTGTGCGGAGGCATGCGCGTGCGATCGCACGCCTCTTACGATCAGGCCTGTTAACAGACATGTTGAATTTACTCTCACCCTTGTGGCAGCCTAATGTCTTTAGGGTGAGTGTATGCTGCCAAACTCAGTAACATCTTAATGACATCAGTCCGCTCAATTTCCAGTCCTTGAAGTCCTGAGATTATGCATAGTTAGTTAACAATAATTAATTAAAAATAACCAGCAAAATCTTTTATGGGAAAAAATGTATCAACTGGCTGGAGTCATCCACAGGAATTTTGATAAGCAACCTTAACTAATGTAATCCAAAAAAAGACTCTCTTTACCTAATAATAAAAACAAACTCTAATTTGGCTGGAGAAATCGAGAGGATCATTGAAAAAAATAATGATATGGAGGCAAACCTGATTTTATTCTTGCAGCACGAAATACAACTCTTTCAACAATCTCAAGGACATCTGCACAATTGATTGGGACATCATCCGAAAACCCTAACAAGTGAAGCCGTAACAAAGCATCTTCTGCTAATGGTACCTCTCGAACAAGCTGCAGGAGAACACTACAAAAACAAGTATGAAAAACATTGCAGCTATAAGAAAAAGCAACAATATTGCTCTAAAAAGATGCCTGAAAAAGACATTAACAATGATAAAGATGTGTATTTGAAGTAAAAGAAATGGAAGAAAGCTTGGCGTGATTTTTCAACTAAATTTTCAATTAAATGCTTCTTCATACCTTCGTTCAGATTCTGGTGGCCAATTATCTTTGGAACTATAATGCTCGTTACCGTCAAGAAATAACACTCTATTTAACCTAACAAGACGTAAGATATTGTGATAATGATTAATCTATTTACTTTCCAAAATATTCTTACAATTCAAAAGAAATCGTGAATTCAAATTCGGACAACTAAATGTGTATGAATGATGACACACCCCATCACTAAATCCTTTTCGGAACAGCGGTACATAGGCATAACTTTGGTGTGAAAAAACCACACTGCATCACGCTGGATGATGGATATCTGTGTTTGGAAAGCTTGTAAAACGGAATAATCTGTATAAAAAAAAAATATGATAACAGCATGACTAAAGGACAATGGAACTCAGTGGGCATCCAAAGTGGTTATCAGTAACATAAAACTGAATTACCAATCATCTATCACTTTTTATGTGTGCATATGAGGACAGCTTAAACATTATCAAATGACATTGATTAGTTCTACACACGGTTGAACAGTATATCGTTGCTTGATGTCCAGTTTGTGATTGAAAGCATATTTATTGGATATTAAGATTGAAGTCCAAAATTATATTTCATGAAGCTTTCACCATCAATTTAAACATTAACCAAAGTCAAGCAAAAATCATTTTATTATGAACAACAATCAAAAAAAAAAAAAAAAATATGCTCAATCATTTAAGGTTAGTTAAGAGGCACAAACCTTATGAAATCGAAAGATTCTGACTAAAACAAACTATCTGTTACCTCGTTTTTCGTTCTTTGATAAAGATATTGCTAACTCTTTAACTGCAGGAGATACAGAAAGCAGGCAACCCAAACAAATTAAGTCAAGTACTGATTGAAACATGCGATCCTAGAACAAAGAAATTTTCATATCAATATTTTTGTGTGCACTTCAATAAAAAATTATAAAATTATAAAAATTATAAACAATAATAACTGACTATAATAACGACTATAATAATAATAACTCAACATAATTCAATATTGTTAAAGTCTTCGTAAGTGTGTTATCAAAGTCTTAGAAACACACTGTAAACAGAAAACACATGGTTTGTTTTGGTTCTGGAGATTTCTTAGACTTTTTAACAATCTATAATTCATTCTTAAAGGTTTATTTCACCTTGTATGTTTGCTCAAGTTCTGCAAATACATATTCCTTTCTCTCCTGCATCATTCCACGACAAAACTCCACGAGATTGACCTCGTATTTCAAGGTACGCACAATTTCTCGAAATAACGCACGCAATGCTCGTAGGTAGTCCTCTCTATAAAAGAATGAAGAATGCTGTTTGAAAAAAAACATCATTGTCAATTTCTTGTAACTTCCACTAAGGCCCTGATCACATAGTCTCTTATCATTCCAGCTAGCATGTTAAAACCTAGTCTTTAGCCAAGTATCATGTTAAAAAGTCCTAGCCATTAGATGAGGTGCATTGTAAAAACAGAAGAAATCTTCTTTACAAAAATTGTGCTACCCACGCATGTGTACAAGCCAATTTTTATTTGACAAACCAAGATATTCTGATACATAGATTGACGATTTTTTATATCAAAAGTGGAACCAAAGCAGATATTAAGTCATAATATCAGATGTTTATGCTCAATTGGTATATAAAATACGAAATGAAATAAAACGAAAAAAAATGAAAACACATTAAATTTCTTCAGAATTATGATTGGATTGCCTTAGCTTTAAAACAATATCTGAATTATAAGAAAGCAAACAAAAAGGCTGAAACGAACAAATTCCATTGGTCAGGGGTTTTTTTGATAAAATATTATCAGATTATAAGATTATCCCCAGGCTTCGTCATGACAGCTGCGTGATCGCGTTCCTGCACGCTGTCGCGTAGCAAGAGCTATGCAATGGAGGTGTTTTTTCACGTAGTTACAATTTAGCTTAACATGAAAAACCTTTTCTTGTTGTTTATTAGATTTTTGCGTAAGCAAGAAATCTATTAAAACCTTTTGTGTTCAATTGGTTCAACTTTCTTACTGTCGAAACTATACGTCTGTGGCACTTGTTTATGTCTAATAATATGGCACGTCATCAAAATGTCAATTCCCGTAAAAGAAAATGGCGTACATCCATTCTTAATTCAAAATTGTATCCGTATCTCAAAATATCTTTTAAATCGTTGTGAAATAAATAATCAAAATTTCCAGAAACGTTAGTGTTGTAATAATGTTATTATTTCATTATTTGAATTATACCAAGTGGGTATTATTTAAGTACAAAGTATGAACAAAAAATGTAGAATCCTTATGCCCTTAAGGCTCTTGTACAATATTTGCGATGTTGTTTTTCATAGTACGCGATCCCCTAACTAATGTATTCTAGCTATGACTTTTATCCCGCGGTTAGACATTTTTCATGGCGAAGCCTGTATCCCATCTTGTGTAAACGTTTTTTAGGGGCCTTAATTTTGAAAAGGATGTTGCGGATGTCCCATATGTCGATAAAATAGGTGACAAAAAATTAAAGTTGGAATTGTATTGCAAACGCAATGCAATGGTACCCCGTGATCATAAAAAAAACTGACATTAAATGCCATTAAGTGCTTTATACTTATTGTGAAAAAAGTGTCTCTTGCCTTGTTTACTATCAAAACCCTATAAAGAAACACGATTTTTCAATACATACCTGTTACATAACAAATCTTGAAACACCAGAGATAAGTACTAAACAAGAGATAAGCAGATGAACAAAAATCTTGTATCATCAATAACATCAAAGCAATTTGTTGTCAACAAACATTGACCTACAAGATACCTTTGCAGCTAAATCCGGCTCTGCAGAAAATATAATACCAAGTGTAGCCATGTTATTTGGATTCCTCTGTTGACTTAACTCATTATATATTACATGTTTCAATGTTGTTGCTAGATTATCAGGATGTTGTGATATTAGTTCCCTGAAAAAAAAAACATGTTTCCAATTAACGGCACCATTCAAACTATTATAGAAAAATGCATGACGATAGATTGTAATAAATATCTAAAAATTAAATTTTATCATTGCTTAAGGGAACTAGAACGATTATATTTAAGTGTTTGACAGCTTTCAGCATAATGTTGGAAATTGGTAATGCATGAAGTGTTTTTAAAATAAATACATACTGAATAATTGCAAGTAAAGCACTTGTCAGCCAAAAAATAGGCTTCATGATTATATCAGTACATGACTGATTTTAAAGTTTAAATTCTTTTTATCTACAATTTGATGAAAATGAATTCTAATGATCCCTTTACAGGAGAAACAGACATCAAACTGTCATACAGGAAGTTAAATACTTCACCTCATGCAGTTGGTGTAATGATTAGCCACAGGCTTTGATTTTAATCTCATCTTAACCATGTTAGCTATTACTTCAACATCTTCAGATGAATGGGTATTACAGTTTAATGCCACAGAGATTAAAAGCTCCTGCGCAGGTCTGGTTAGCTATAAAAGGCATACAGGAAACAACATTAAGCAAAATACAAAAAACAGAACAGAAAATTTCTACCGGAGACGTAAATATGCTTTGACGTACCTTTGGATTCTGTAACCAAGCTTCAATACGTTGCGAAGCCAGTAAACGAACCTCACTATAGCCACAGACAGCCGTTAAGAACCGCAACAAATTCCTGGACACACTGTCTATCATTTGGCGTTTGTTTACCTGCTCCTTAACAATCTCATTTATGTAAGTGTGAATAGCGAGCTCATCTTTATGAAACGGGTATCTGACAGAAACAAGTACAAGTTTATCTATTACATAAGCGAAATAATTTTTTTATAAACATTTTTTGTAAATTCCTGTAAGCACGGTATATATCTACTACACATTTCTAGCCACGTTTCCTGAAATTTCTGAATTGAAAATCAGGCAACCCTAGCCTAGTTTAGCCTAGTCTCCCGGCAATACTTATCTCGGCAACCAGAATGAAATCATTAGAAAACTTCAGTTCCATAATGTCATATTTGCCAAATTTCTATATTGTTTTCACTTTTTGTTTACGTATCATGTAAGTATTTTGTTTATATATATCATGTATTTTGTTTATGGCACTTTTACACCACCATCATGGTTTGTCACATTAAGTTCAGTACTATTAATCATATAGTTTTGATTGCTTGTTTTTATTTAATCTAATAATATTGTGAATGATAACAAATTGAAATAAATGTGGTGCCACAATACAACAAAATAAAAACAAACCTATTTTGAACACTAGGGATTTCTTCAGCTTCCAGTGATATCCCCACTTCTTCCAGTATTTTCTGTTCTTCACCTTTTCCAAACAAAATATCTGTTTGACCTGACGCTGACAATGAAGGCTCCGAAATTCCTTTGGACATTCCAGCAGACTGTTTATTTGACTTTGATGGCAGGATGGTGCCGAAAATCGCCACAATATTTGCCACAAAGTCTTTGTTATGTTCATTGTCAATCCAGGCTCTATCACTTAATGCATCTTCAACATAAACCTGGAATGTAAAAACATGTAGAATAAAAGGTTTTCCTCTCTTGAAAAACCCCCTTTGATGGCAAAGGAGAAACTATACTCCACAATACTTGTATAAGTAACACATAAATTAGTAACTGATACAGTCTTTGTCTCTCAAAAATCAACCAATTCTGTTAATCAAATTAAACAGAAATAAATTCCAATACCTTCATGAAAGATTGCGGCCAAGACTCTTCATTTTGAAAAGCACACAACAGAATATTACACGTCATTATGGACAGCAATGTATTAGGTTTTGGCTTTACAGCAGTACCAATATTTTCCCTTCGTAAGAACTGCAACAAGTGCTATGGAAAGAAGAAACTGATTAGGTACTGTATGAATGATTCTATTCTACTTTCTATATTTTAGAAGATCAGCACTTGGAACTAACTTAACCAATCGGAAAGAAGGAGAAATGATTGTGAAGACATTTTAGAAAATCATGTAAAAAATACACACTTCTTGCTATAAAACATCACTTTTAATGATTGTTTAGTTCAAAGAAATACAAAAGTATTCCCATGCTTCAAGAAAGTGAGCTTTCATCATGGCCATCGTATGACTTCATATTAGTGAAAACTTGCTGCAAGTTGCATGCAATAAGCTTACGAATAGCATTTTAAAGTCTTGCTGTGTACAACTTAAAACTGCTCTCCTTTGCAAATTACAACATCATACAAAAACGAATTTGAAGAAATTCAAACATTTTGGGGAAAACATAAAAAGTTGACATGTTTGATCTACCTTATATACTAATTGGAAAGCATACAGTTTTCAGTGTGGTAAGTGTGGCTGTGAATTAAATGTTAACATAGAAAATGCCAGGAGCTGGAAAAGGCATCAGTGTACTCTTCGATAGGCACCATCTCTGTAATGGTTGAGTACAATCCGTTAATTTTTTTATTGTTTTTTTATCATTCCATCTGCAACAAACTTTCAAATTCCAAGTTAATAACTTACATCAGTAACTGTTTTTCTATTTTGCTAAAGACAACAATAACACTGAACTATTGACAAGTTCTTATTCTTGAAACAACATGATGTAAGAACCAGGGTGAAGCAGTTAGGAATATTACAATTTCGTAAGCCAGGTAAACCAAATTGCAGATGAATAATCGCGTTACAGGTTTACTAAACATCAAGCTGTCTCCACCACTGAAACTGCATATTTTTACTTCATTCAGTGAGTCCAATCAATTTCAATCCCATACGATTTTATGATGTGAGCTCCGAATTCCTCAAAAAGGGCTCCCTTGCATAAGGCACTGAATGAATTATTGAAAGTGGAAAGGAAAGTACAGCTGGACTGCAACTCACAAAAAAGAATCTGTAAAAATTTCCGTAATAGGAAACACAGAATTTTTGTATAAAATAAAAAGTTAATCTGATTGCATAATTGGACAAAGACCTGAATTAATTAAGAAAATAAAAGGACAAGATAATTTTAAAAATAGTACCTCAACCACTTGTTTTGAAGTAAATAAAGTTGGCTTGGATTTAGCCAAGTTGGTCAGTGTGAGATATAACATTGGGTCGGGTTTCAAACGATTTAGGCGTAATGTTTTAATCGCACCACAGATCAATCCATCCACCTCATCTTGATCTCCTTTCATGTGAGCGCTAAGAACCAAATCTTCAAGTTCAGCTGGTTGGGCTTAAAAAATGAAAGGTTGTTTCATCAATCAATATAAATAAATAAATATAAATAAATATAAATAAATATAAATAAATATAAATAAAACAACTGAGCTGAAAAAAGTACCAACCATCTATCACTTTCACATTCATTACTGGAAGTGTATCGAAAGATTTCCGTGTTTCCGAACCTCTACCGAATGACGGGGAAAACGTACGAGGCTGCTTTGATGCTACTGCAATCATAATAGTGGCAAAAAGATGAAAGCAATGTTTTCAAAAGGTATATTTAAGTTATATTATTGTAGCATACTTCACAAATTAAAATAATGATCTAAAACATAACACTGATCAGTACAGCCAGTACTGAAGTTCTTGTTACCAAACCATGTAACACAGAAAACGTAAGCTTAGGACCTGATTACAAAGCAGTTTGAATCAGAATGCATTAGAATAAATGCCAAGTTGTAGATAGTTTGGTCGTAAAAGGAAAGCTTATTAAAATCGGATCTTGATTGTATGAGAAAAATGTTCCCAGTCTCCAGAGTCATCCCACTTTTATAATCAAGGCCAGCTATTCCAGTCGAGATATTTAGCCAGTGAACCCACTTCCACAAGTGTGGTCATTTATTCAACCTAGTGCAGCCTTTTAATCATTTTAATGGAACACAGTTATACAAGTTGACCCACCATTCTAGTTAAATTCAGATCAGCTGCCTTTATATGATCATGCACTGCATTGTATTTATAACAAAGCAATTTGCAGTAAATAAACAAAATAAACAAACAAAAACAAACAAAAACATTGATCTAGCAATGGTGAAACCTGGATTTATTGGATTCATGTCTTTCCGTTTCTGCACTGTTGAAGGTAACCCGGTAACTCCCCCTGATTTTCGAATGGGCATCTGAATCTTCATCTCTACTTCATGAGCCGCCCGAGGTTTTGATGCTACAAAGTAAAGACAGAATCCTATAACATGTCTGCTCATAGTTTAAATGGTTACTTTTAAACTACATTTTGCTTGTCATGCCAGATACTTTCATTAATCAGAAATATAATGGCGGTAAAGTGCACTTAATCCTTTTTAACTGGCAGGCAAATTCCCTTTCTTTCTCTAAGACATACCATTAATTGGGGATTATCTTTTGTCCTTAGTTCTTTTCATTTTCAATTCTCAAAGTTTCCTCAAATTTAATAATATTAGTTCTGAAATTTCCCATTATGATTCCTTAAAACTAGCTGAATTTCTTAACATCACCCCAAATTCATGTCAAAGTCATCTATAAATTCATCCTTATTTTGTTGTACATTCATCCAAAATTTCACCTATTACCAAAGATAGACTAAAAATAGCTTCGCAAATTGTGAAGTGCGAGCTGTTACTTTGTGCTCTGAGAACATTTTCATTCCTGGCCCATCATAGTGTGAGCATAAGTATCTGGCACAGTTAAGTTACGGATCACAACAGGGAATTTTTTGTGTCAATCCCACAGAAACAACAATGTCTTAGTGATAGTGCTATTCAAACCTAACGTTCAATGCATTTACACCTGTTACTACTTCCGTCCATTCCATCTTACAAGATTTCATCATTGTTCAAAGTTTTTGACCTGGATTTTGTCCAAAAATTCATCCTTAATTAGCCAGGAATCGTTTTATATTGCTATTTAAATTGCTCCCAGCCTTTTATATCTACTGGCCACATTTATATTTCTTAGAAAAACTTTAGAGAAACATAATAAAATATGGAACGCATGATCGTTAATAACTCACCAGATGATTTTCCAAGTGCTATGAAATCACCAGGGGGAGGAAGAGCTACAGAAAATAAACAGTATTTTCAAATTTGAAATTTACATCATATATAAAATAAACTGATAAACAGTTGAAAAAGGCATGTGTCAGAAATAAGTGATTTACAGTAAACTTTATTTCGATTTGATTTATTCCTATTAAAACAAACATACAAAAAATTATAGTCAATACGAACAATTTATTTTGAGAAAAATCTCATATCACAGTTTTATCATTGTAACTTGACACACATTTCACTATCTGCGTCTAGAATTTTTTCGAAAACAAGAAACATCCATACCCCGTTTAATTCTTGGTTTTGGACCCGGTGGAATTTTCTGCTTCTCTGCCATCTTTTTCTACTATATACTATTAAAGCTAAAAAAATGAAATAATTAATTACATTGCAATTCTTGTAAGTAGTTTTCCCCAAAAACAGAATTTGCAACTGTATAAACAACATCAAAGTGATGCAGGAATGGTCAGGATTTAATTTACTCAAGTTATTGCGGAGTGGAGCTATGCAGAGCAGAGCTTATTTGGCAAGATCAAATATTGTCATCAGAATACTAACAGAGAGATGCATTGATGTGTAACTCGATGAAACCTCCTACAGGGTCATACAAAAAGTACAATTTGGCTCACTTACATCAGATTTCCTGAGTAGAATTCAGTCAGATAACACATTGAATGCGCGAGCAAAAAAATTTTGTATGGCTTTTAGGCAAATCTTCCCATTTCTACGGTACATGAACTGCTTATCAAAATGCAAAGTTGTCATTCTTAGTTAGAGTTAAGTAGACATTTTTCCCCTTCCCCCGGGAAGGCTTTTGCTCTGAGGTTTGTTGGACTTGTCTTCTAACTGTCCAACTGGGAAACCAATACCTTCACCATATTAATGTAAATTGTGGATGTGGATGGGAATCTATTGTTTGTTGACCTTTTTGGCAATCTCTTATATTCAGCACAACGTATTTCTTATCCATTCCTTTTGCTATACTAGGTTTCAGCCATGTTTATAGTCTTGCATGTTGTATTTTGAACCACTGGCAACTGTTTTAAGAGTTCTATTTATTTTCACACAACAACAACAAACATTATTAATTACCGTAATGCATTGATTAAACGCCCCCTTCTTTTAAACGCCCCCTCGAATAGACACCCCCCTTTTCAGGAGATTTTTAAATAAACGCCCCCCTCTATTAGACGCCCCTCTCTAGAGACACACTAATTAAGGCATGTAGAACTACTACATTGCATTGTTTCAGCCTCAATGTTTTCATTTTGTATAAAAATATGAAAATTTGCGATAGACGCCTTTCTTTTTAAATTTTAAACTAACAGTTGGAAACTTTGATGATCTTGAAGTTTAATTTTGTATATTTTTTATCGATGTTTATATTTAGTTTATATTTATGAAAAATAAGAGTTTCACAAAAATTCAATAGACGCCCCCCTCTTTTAAACGCCCCCCTCAAATAGACGCCCCCCTAAATATTCAAAAAATTTAATAAACGCCCCGAGCGTCTAATCGAAGCATTACGGTAGTAGATTAATAATCATCTCATCTCATCATTTACAAAGAGACCATTTTTACAACACAAACAGTATATACAGTATATACATCATGATGGAATTTGAAAGGGTAAGATCTCTGTCACTTTGGGTATATAATCAAATTGGACTGCTTTACAACAAAACCCAACAACTACCTACCTGTAATGGCGGAAAAATATTGTCTGATTTGCTATTCAATATACCTACATTGTAGTGTTATAATTCATAACGTTTGCCCAGGTGAAACATTATAACACATTTAACTTTGGCTGATAGGATAAATATGTTACTTTATTTTTTGTTATAAGAAACATACATGGTTCATCTAGTTTACATAACAACACTACATTATATAAGGTGCAGTTAATACGAAATCATTTAGATAACGTGAGTAAAAGTACAATCAACTAGAATAATTATAAACTATGACCAGTTGTTTCCAAATAACGTGGGAAACTCGTAGAAGATCATAATGATCTTATCGTCGAGAACCGATTTAGTAGCTACAGCCAATGTTTCATTTTCTTAGACGTTTGGACAAGAATTTGTAATGTTCGGATTTTATAAGATATAGTGTGATCTAATAAACAAGATGAGATGCAAAGGTAGGAAAATGAAACAAGGGTTGAGTTAGAGTTAGAAGTACTGTAACAGGTTTACAAATTTCTTTACATCTCTTTTTAATAGATTCTTGAAGATAGGCAAGGATTCACTGTCTGATAGAGAACATGAAGGAGTAACAAAAAGATTCCACAAGTGTGGTCCACGAAATCTGATGCAGAATTGACTAAGTTTATTTTTACAAATTCGTTTGACTAGCATTTTGTTCTTGGCTTTAGGTTTATAAAGGTCATAGAAGACAGGTGGAGAGATTTTCATTTTACACTTAAACATAAATGTTAGGGTTTGAAAAATATTTAATTCATAAAGCGTTAATATGGCACACTCTTCAAAGAGAGGTTTAGTATGCGCATTGCGATCTTTGTTGTTTATAACTCTTATGGCATATGTTTCTGACGACGAGCAAGAGAAATTAACTTACTTTTTTGTGTACTAGCCCATATTATGTTGGCATAGTTCAAATAACTATGTACAAAAGCATAGTAAAGTTGTTTAAGATGTTTGTTCAAAATATGTTTTGCTTTATAATACTCCAATCCCCTTTGATACTTTAGAGTTGATATATTGAAGATGTGGTCTGACCAATTTAAATTTTCATTGATTAACACACCAAGAAATTTTGTGACCGTGTCTCTTTTTAATTCAGTATCACCTATTAATAGTTTGGGAAGTTCATTTGGAATAAGAGATTTTCTTCTATAATGAATGGAATAGTGAAAATTTAGTTTTCTTAACATTTAACGACAGTTTGTTTGCCTGAAACCATATAACCATAAAAGTAGCTACAGTTTTCAAAAATTCTTTATTAAATGAATTAGATAAGTGAAAAATAAACAGTTTCTTAATCAACAATGAGGAGCAAAGAAACAAATCAATAAATTGGTTTTTCTATAACTGTATACCTTTCTGTATATTACTTGAGTTCATTCTAATAATATAACATTACACTAGTATCCCGTGTAAAAATTTTTTTACGGGTTTTAGTTCTGAAAATGACGTCTCAAAAATGGTGTTGAAAAATTAATTTACAAAATGATAAACAGAAAGTGCATCAATGTTGAAGTCACTCCTTCGTGTCAATGACGCGGACCATAAAAATGCCACTTATTTTCTTAGAAGTTCTAGATACGCGCTGTGCATCTGCTATTTTCACTCTCTAAAATATATTGCATCCCGTGTAAAATATTTTTATGGGTTTTGATTCAAAAAATGGCTACCAAAATTTTAATCACGGAACGATGTTTAGAAAGTACATCCATCTGATCTGAAAAATACAGTGTTACCGAGAGGTCGGCGATCAAACACCAATGTTGTGGACCCTCAAAAATGTAGTTCTCGAGATATCTTCCAAAAAGCGCCTTGTTTGATTCGAGATGCAATGCAATGGTTCCTCGTGATAAAAAAATGTAACGTCAAAATGGAAAAAAGTACTCCTCACCCTTTTAATTAAAACTCTTTAGGTATTCCAGCTAAAGCATTTTTACGTGTTCATTATCAACACTGCACTTCTGAACGTAAACATCTTCTTACTTGGAAGATCTGAAACACATAAAAAATACTCATAATAAGCCCTTTCACAATACGATAAAGAAATAAATTGTGCGTACATGAAAACAACAGAAAGACTGAAATGGCCGTGACTGTTCATGGAACCCGTAACATAAACAGAAGCCAAACACGTAAGTCGTAAACGTGTCAAAATATGAATTATGAACAAATTTATACCTTCTAGTGATTTTCTTTTTACGAAGCTAAGATCGGATACCAATATAGAATATTGTTCTTCACCAACCCAGAACGTCATTCATTTCTTCAATCGCGTATTATTGTTTTTGTCTCTGTCTTCCCTAAAGGAAAAGTAATGATGCAGAAACTCTGTTCATACTATAAGAAAAACAAAACAAACAAACAAAAAAGTTCAAAAGCGTAACTTACCCTAAAAACATTAATAAATCTTCGTGCAATAATTTCGTTAATAACTTTGTTGTCTTGAAGCTTTTCAAATCAGGAAATGAAAACTTGCTGGCGAACGAACGCTGCTATCGTTTTTTGATCTCGCGAATAATCAAAACATTTGAAACGATTAAATGCAATGCAATGTTTTCTCCTTATACTAATCGTAGAAAAATATTAACTGCCGTGGTCTGACACACTTTTATGAATAACTGCCCGCAAAAACGACCCAATATTTTAGAGAGTGAAAGCGTGAAAAAAGCGGATGCACAGCGCATATTAGTATATAGATAATTATTTAAAATGATTTTACTTAGGAAAAACCACACTAGTAAGTTGTTACTATCATTTTGTGAATGGGAAATTTTATGTTCTTATTAATTCATATGTTCGTTTTACTATTTCAGGTGTATATTGCATTATCAAAAATAATCAATATCAATGTATGAATGAGGGCGAAATGTATAATTGTTGGACATCTCGTACACTTGAAACAATTGCACTGCTGAACCAAAGATAGGAGTAACTAATGTGCAAAGTAAAGTGTTGGGCATTTCCAGCCACATGTGTTAAAAAATAATGATCAGGAAAGATCCATTCAAAGATATCTTTTGTGACAATTCATTTGAAAGAAAAACAACACATTTAAAGCATGTTTTAAATTGAATTTTCTTTGACAATTAAAGTTTCAAAACTGAATGTTGATTGTCATTTCTGGGTTTATCTACCTAAACATTTTTGGAAAAAGTTTGGAAGATGCCTGTTGAATTGCTTGTTGGTTTCAACTTCTTATTTTTTCTTTATTCTTGTCTTTAAGGTTGGGCCCCTATTTAATTAGACCTAGTCTAATGGGGAATCACTCATCATTTTGATGAAATATATTGTATTGTATTTTTAAAAAGTAATATTTGAGTGTCTACATAATAATACTTACGCATGATACTTTACAACTGTGAGCATTCTTCTCATTATGAGGCGCGCGATCATGCTAGCGCTCGCTATAGCGCTCCTAGAGCTAGCTCAGACGCATTTTTTAATCGTGCACGTAAATATTCATTGTTAAAAGTTTTTATCACAGAATATTTTTCTGTTCCTTTCGTCTTCATTTAAAACGAGTCTAACAATGCGTTATAAAAATAATAATGAATTACATGTTTCCAGTTTGAATAGTGCAGGTGGTATTGCATAGTCATGTTGTTTCAATGAATGAACTGCTTGAAGCATCAACGATGGAGAAACCATGAGAAATTAAAAGGCATCTTAGTTTCCAGCTCCCTTTACCCTTTAACCGGGATTTCCACAAAGAGAAACTTGTGTAAGTTAAAACAACTATTCAAACAATGTTTTAATACCCAAATTCGAGTGAAAGGTCGAAAAAAAGTAGGTTTAGCAGCACGATCTGTCACGCTGCTACTGGTTTACATAATTGAGAAGACCAGAGTCGAATGATGGAATATTTTTATTTTTAATTTTGTGTAAACTTTACACAAAATTAAAAATAAAAATATTCCATCACCTTTGTTTGTACGAAGTTGAAGGGTTTTGATAGCCCGTTCATAAAAACATTCCAAGGTGATGTTTAAAGGACGAAATGTAGGTCGAATTTGGGACGAATTTTGGATCGACTTTGGATCGAATTCATAAAACCGTCCATTTTCAAAGTAACGATAAAAGGTCGAATTTAGTATAAACGTAGGACGAATATTACTATATTAAAGGATGATTTTGATCGAATAAAGGACGAAAACAAAAAAGACGAATATGGACGAACATTTTGAGACGACCCCTTACCCTTTAACCGGGATTTCCACAAAGAGAAACTTGCGTAAGTTAAAACAACTGTTCAAAAAATGTTTTGATACCCAAATTCGAGTGAAAGGTCGAAAAAAAGTAGGTGCGTGATATGGTGCGCCTTGAGATAGTTTAGCAGTGCGATCTGTCACGCTGGTACTGGTTTACATATTGAGAAGACTGTGTGAGTGTCAGAAATTTTTGAATGTGTACTTATGTATTAAAAAACTAATTGATTCATATGTAAAGCATTTCGTTTTATCTTGTTATACTCCTTCTCTTTTCCATCTCCATCTCACGTTCACATTATCAAATTCTTAAATAAACACTATCAGACTATTAAATCCGACCCCATTTTGATTCTTTTATTTTGATTAGCTAGTTACTTGATAATAAGTTCTTCAGTTTATGAAAGTTGCTATGGGCTAATTGTGCTAATTTTCATCAAATTACCTCATCAAAAAGAGGCGGGGAGTACAGTTTGGTAATTTTTCAATATTCAAAATAATACGGGGGTATTTTGAATAGCTATATATCGTAAAGCGGGGTGACTTCGATCAGTAAAAATAAACTGTTTTAACTCTGAAATTAAAGTGTGTTTATCACATTTTTTAAGATTTTCATTTAGATTCCTATTATAAAATATCATCAGAATCATCTAGCGAAACAATCAATTTCTTCCGAAATTAACGACGAAAAACATCAAAATTTTCACCGCTCACATTGGTCAACGCTCTACGTCGTATTCAAGAGTTTAGCCTGGACATTTTTGGTACATATGTGAAGTATAGAGACTGAATGTAAAGAAAATTCAATATATCTGAAAGAAATTCTGTTCTTCACTGCTATATTCTGTTTTTCTTTTCCTTGTTCCTTTATCGATAATATCGTATTTATAAAAACACGAAAAAACCAAATGTTTTATATCACTATAAGTTACATGTTCACAAGAACTTCGTGAAAAGTCGTTGTATCTCATGGGAGATTTAATGACTTACCAAAGAAATTTTAATAAGCATGCTCTTCCCCATTATGATAGATTTCAAAAATTTTGTTTGAGATACAATGAAATTTCAATGTTAACTTCATTTCATATTAACGAGGGTCACACATGTGTGAACATCGTAAATATCATTTGTTTTACTAACATTCGCTGATCTTTTACGGTCAAACACTTACAGCGGATGACAAATGGTGGTCTGTTGATATCGTAATAATGGTGCTTTAAAAACTTGTCAAATACAATTACAAGTAATTTGGCACTTCTCATAAGCTGATCGAAGTCACCCCGTAATTGATATTGTAGTTTTCTTGGAAAGATCAGGTTATTTCTGTGGAATTACAAGTTTAGTTAATGTGAAATTTTGCACTGAAATAGAAGAAATATGTGATGTAATGATTCCAAAGTTTCAGAAGTAATAGTTTAGTATTTCGGAAGTTAATAGTGGCAAAATTGATCGTCACCTGCTTTACGGTAACTAAAAAGTATACACGTTTTTTTTTTTTAAGAAACACGTTTTCCCAGGCAGCCTCAATGTTTCTTAGATGTTTCTTAAATTTTAGTTAGAAAAAACGTCTACAAAAATGGCGCACATTACATAACTAAGCTAAGAATAGACATATGTGACGGTTTATGGGAAAAGGATAACAAGCGAAAAAGCGATTTGAATCGCTTAATCGATTAAGTGATTATTTGAAGCTAAAAAGCGATTCTTTAAAATCAATTTTTAGCTTCAAATAATCGCTTTTCCGATTCTCATGAATCGCTTTTCCGATTCTAATGAATCGCTTTTTAGATTCTAATGAATCGCTTTTCCGATTCCAATGAATCGCTTTTCCGATTCTAATGAATCGCTTTTTTGATTCTATATCACTCACTCAAGTGTTGATTAAAATTCTGATAAACATTTTCCCCCAAGGAATAAACCAAAATATTGATCGAACAACTCAAAAAAGAATTGTAAGGGACGGTTTCTATTGATAGTAACTTTAAAACAAACTTTTTTTTCTTTTTTCTTAAAGTGAATGTGAACCATGTTCTGTTATGTGAACAGCGGTGGAACAACTTAAACAAAAAAAAGAATTATAGCAGACGGTTTCTATTTGTAGCAACTTGAGAACAAACTGTTGTTTATTTTATCTCTTAGTGAATAAGAACCAGGTAATCAGTTCATTATTTAACACGAACGCGTGCTACCTGTAATTATATATCCGTCACATTGAGTTTTCAAAATAATGCTGAAGTCGCAATAACAACAACATCTTTTGAGAGTGTAGACATCTTTATCAATAAAAAAACTTTTTATTTTTATTTGGCAAAATAGCAATTAGATATAATACTCCCAGTTATGTTCCAACCTCGAAAACTGGCGCATGGAAATATGAAAAATATAAACATACATAGACGTTGAACGAAACGAAACGTAGTAAGTAGGTGAATCCTACTTTTCATATTCTAACAAAATACCGTCACTTTATTTTATTTATATCGTTTGTTATCAAAATCCCTTGGACGGTCACGTATATGAAACATGGAATCTACTATGTAAACAAACAATCTTATTACGGCGATAGCAACGATTTTTAGTTTTTATTTACATTTCCTTTTCGAAAAAGATTTTTTTTTTCTCTCTTGGCGCACATTTGTCTTTAAAATATATTTTGCAGCTCATGCAAGTATATTTCTTTTGTTATAAATTCTGGTTATTAATTAAGCTACGTTTACATTAGCAAAAGATCCAATCACGTTCTTTCCCCAGTATTCGCCCGTTTCTCTCTGCGTTAAATTTTTCAAAAGTGGAAAACAGCCTTTAGTCTAAAAATAAAAATCTATTTCCAGATGGATGGTGTTTTTGTATCTATTCATATTATTGCGCCAGTTTTATAATGCCGTTTTTCACCATTTGGTTCTTGTTTATAATTTGAGGTTTAATGCTTCTATTTTATTATGATACATAGAGAATCTACGATGATGAAAATCTTATTAACTTATTGACTTTATTCTTATAATTAATTAACATCACTTCTGACTTACAAATCGATTTTTTGAAATCGCTTTTCCGATTCAAGTGAATCGCTTTTCCGATTCAAGTGAATCACTTTTCCGATTCAAGTGAATCGATTTCGAAATCGCTTTTCCGATTATTTTGAATCGATTTTTTGCAGCTAAAAACCGATTTTAAAGAATCGATTTTTCGCTTGTTATCCTTTTCCCATAAACCGTCACATATAGCCGTGTATGTGTATCTATTTTTCATATAACACCTGCTTTATAAATATAACTTATTATATTAGCATTCCTTCCAAAATATATCAGTTGTGTTTCTTAATCTCAGCCTGACAATGTTTCTTACGTGTTTCTTAAGATTTTGCCATTTTGAGCCTCCATGTTTCTTAAACTCGTGTTCTTAAAAAAAACAAGAGCCAGATGGCACAAAACGGTAGCAGCAAAAGTACTTGCCACAAGAATACTTTTAAATTTGAAATTTTACTTAAAGTTCTTAAACGTTCTGTAAACGTTACTTCTTGAAATATCTTACTGGTGGAAAACAGGCATAAACGATATTATAATGTTTAAAATTACTAACTCGTGTAAATAGGGTCTAATCGCAACACACCAGCAATTTAATTTATTAGAAGACAAAAGAATTATACATGCATGAGCTGTTTATAACGTACGTTTTTTTTATAAGAGCTTATGTAGAAAAAAAAAACGCGTTTCTTCGAAAAAAAAAATGTATGTTTTGAATTATAATTTTTTGAAACCGAAAATGAATTCAAACAGATAACTGCCTTTTTTTAACTCAATTTTTGAAAACCTTGATGTTCAAAGACAGAACCGATAGCTAACAAACGTAGAAAGTAATAAGAAAGTCTGATCTGTGCTTTACTGACACGAAAAACATATCTATTTTCAAGTGCCAAAGTTCATTGATTCAGTACCATAAAAGTAACTAAAAGTCCCAGTTTTATGTAGACCTATTTGATTAATATCCATTCCTTCATCAATTAAGTAATAAAATATCAAAGAAAACGTATTTTAAATGTATGTGATTGAAAACCTTCGAAAATTCAAAAGGCTGCGTTCGTTCATTAGAATGTATATTGAGTTTTTAGTGGGGACTCGCATACTCTAAATCATAGGCTAAAAACTGCCGTTTCGGCCGGAGTAGTAGTAGTAGTAGTAGTAGGAGGAGGAGGAGTCCAAGGGTGTTTTAATACGGTATTCGCTTACACTGCTACCGTAACAAAAACGTGTATACATTTTATTGATAGGCTTGCTTGCATTAATTTTTTCAAGAAAACTAACAAAAGTAACATTCTTTCGGTTCGATACGCATTTCACGCACACCATTACGAATTTAACTTGCTTGACGGTATTTGTCGAATGAAAATCCGGTCTTCATCACGTATGCATTCCATATTTTCGTTGATGCATGGATGCTTACACACACACTCCACAAACCTTATACATTGATCATTTAGCATGATTTCAAGAATGAAATATTAACGGAGGCTTAGTGGAGGCTTAACGCGGAGGCTACTTAACAGAGGAGAGGCTCACTACTTGATTGACAAAAACAACAACCAAGTAAATATCAAAAAGAAACGAGTCAAAAAGCATTATGGATCAAAATGATTAAATGGTTAGCTATAATGAGAGTGAAAATGCAGAAAATAACTCATATACCAAAAACAAAGAAAGGGAAGAGATGCCATACCGAGCTATTCCTGTGACTTTGCGCTCGAGTAGAATGGGAAACCCACACAGAGTGTTCTGTTTTGGGACACGAGCGCTTCTGTGAGTATAAAGTATAACCTTTAGCGATTACAAAATTATCAGATGTTTATAGTTTTCTTAAAATTCTACCTTGTTAAAGAAGGCAATATAATAGTTTATTACTCACTTTTTTTGATTTGAAGTCACCTTTTTTAATTGTTGATTAATGATAGCAAAAAAACTTTGGGCGAATTGCTACATAATGTCTTCTTTGTGGAGATGATATTTCCATTACGTCATTACAAATAGTTCGGGGAAAAGTAATATTTTGCTGAAAAAGCTGACTGACTGAACTTTAAGATTATTATTTGTATTTCACTTTGGAATTGGCCTAATGTGATCAGGATCCTGATACATATTTTTTAGTGCTGTTTTTTCTTTCCATTTTTTGCCTCCTCTACTTCACAAAAAAAGACATTTATCATCTCTTTGTCTTTTTGAGTAAGTTGTGTGTGTTTATAAAATATAAATATAATTACTCTCCTCTTTTTAGTCTCATTTCGCTTTCATAAATTTCTGTTATTGTTTAAAGAAAGATAAAAATCATGAATCGTATATTTGGAACTGGTAAGCCAAAGGCACCCCCACCAAATTTGACTGATGTTATTGGAACGGTAAGTCCGTAAAACATTCTGTTATTGTGTCCTGAACTTTTATTGAGTCAATATGTTGTTGATTTAAAGCTGTGAATATTATTTGACTTATCAGCCAATTTGAAAATCTTCACCAGGAATAATGTTTTGCTTTAAACATTTCTTCACCATTTCAAAAAATCTCCTTTACCCCCATGGGTATTCAAGGATTATAATGCAGTTAGGACCACTCGACCAAAACTTGCGATAAAAAGCGTCTCATACTACTTTATGACAGCCACACGACGAAGTGCATGCATAACTTTTTCTTCTGATTTGAGAATACAAGATTGAGAATGTATTGAGAATGTATTGTAAAATCGTGAAAGGTTGTGAGAAGGTCCTTTTGATAATTGTTGCATGAGCTTTTTTGCATGTTATTTCAAAACATTTTATTTTGGAAATTTATAATAGTAATATAAGATATATAACCATTTAGCATGTTTACTTATAGTTAGGATTACTGTAGTTTATACCTTTCTTTTATGATTCATTCATAACAATTTTTCATGTTTTAAAAAATAGTATCTCAAAAACACATGTTATGTTTATCATCTGAAAAATTCTATTATATTACTGGGGGCTGTCACATTTTATGTTCAGGGGGGGCCTAATCCTTTGGGGAGACCTATATTCTTTGGGGGGCCTAAGACCCCTCTAGATACCATGTCGTATTCGTATTCGTAGTTGCTCAGAGTAGCGTTTTTTCGATGTCACAAAGCCAATAGTAAAGTATATGTTCAACGTTTCTGCTTTCGCTCTATGCGGCTTTGATTAACTCATGATTATTCAAATTAGAACACTAAGTTTACGTTAAAGGGAGGACTGAGCGTGTTATTACGAAACATATAATGTTCTGGTGAAGCATGTAATAACCATTCGTCCATTTGAATTATTCATTCGATCCGAATGCTTCCCGAAAATTTATTATTGCAATGTTTGGTATTGTCATGTTAATGATTTTAATAATCGTTTTGTCGATACACCACACAATAACGCAATTTAATTTTACGACCATTACAGTATTGAAACTGATGCTAATATTCGCTAGAAAAGCGGTACTCCTCCGAAGATGTAGAAATTGTTCGTTTTCTTCTTTCTTCATTTTCTGAAGAACTAAGCCGAAAGGGAAATTTTGACACGGTAAAAAGTTTTGTTTTTGCGTAAAGTTTCACCACCCCAAAAATAAAAAAAATTTACTGTGTCGAATTTTCCCTAGAGCTATGTTTCTATGCAGTTGCTATGCCAGATCAACATCATTCCATCGGATGTATTCTAATAGGAGAGTAAAATAAAAAATTATCGAGGCAATTCTTTATAAACAAATCACGATTATTTTAGCAAGAAATTCTGGTCGATTGGTCCTAATGTTTTGTGTATTTATGTTTTATTATTTGTGAAGTCATTTACATTTCGGTTATTTCAGTGAATATTATATATACAAGACATGCTTCTCTATGTGCTAAGAGAATATTGCTAGACCATGCAAATTATTTAGGACCAGCAACAAATAACTTTTGTCATGCTTTGCAGAAAAAATCTGCCAATGTCTGACCCCCTCTTAGCGGATTTTTTTTTGAGATGAAAAACACAAAATGCATATTTTCTCTATCCTTCTTTACCAGCATTCCCAAGAGAGGTACCATTCGTATTAATCAATTATATAACATTATATATCTCTTTTTGTGTTCAAGACAGTTGCTTTTTGGTAAAAAGTAAACACCAGAATTGTTTCATGTTGTAATTTGTACATCCATATAGTGCTTAAGTTTAGGGTAATTTGAATTACTAACAATGTAATGAATATAGTGCTTCTATACGTTTTCAGCGATTGAATGTTGACATGTTTTCAATGTTTTCACTGCAAGTCATATTTACGGAAAATCCACTATTCGGCCTTGATGCGAGAATGTTTTTACAGTTTTAAAAGATATATCTTTATGATTTTATTGATAACTTGCTCATGTAAAAATTCTCAAGATTTTTATTTGTTTTTTCTATTACTGCTTGTATATATATCTTCATATACTTGTATTTCGGAATAACCAGATTTTCATCACACTAAAAAAAACATAAAGCAGCAGGGTTCGAATTAGCACATCACAATTCGCAATTTGCGAGTCCAATTGAAATTTTAGCGAATCAAATGACTGGCAAATGTAGTAAAATTGCGAATCTGTATTAAACTTATAAACTTATCCTTTAAATATGTTTAAAGATTTCCATAATAAACAGTGTCTTATACAAACATAAAAGAAAATTTCCACATGTTTAAAAACAGGTGCGAACATTTTACATACTTTTGTTTACAAAAATAATTTGGCGCGACAATCCTCACAGGGGAAAACCCTTTTATTGTTCTTTCGATCGAACAGTAATTATTCTATTTCTCTCCACGTTCTTTAGATTTTACTTTATCATATAACGAAGGAATAGTTTTTCAGTGTAGTTTTTTTAATAAAGAACAAGTCAGAATTTACTTCTTCGTTGAAAACCGTTAACAAATAGGAAACTGAATTAAATTGCACATTAGAAAAAGATCTGTGCGGGAGTAAAGTAAAAACAAATAAGATGTTCAGAAGCTTCTTTTTGCTACATGCTCCTTCCGTGTTTTCAAAAGCGAAAGAGGCCCTTGGAACAAACAGTTAACAGTTCATTTAGTTTCTCTCTTCAATGATTGATTTTACACGAAGTCAAATTCATTTCCAGTGCTTCTTTTTCGACGTAAATATTTAACTGGAAAATTATCGAATTATTGTCTCAACCACAAACAAACAGTCACGATCGATAGCGGCAGAAAGTTGAATTGTCACAATTGAAGCCCAGGCATGGAAATTTGGCGGACACGATCGTTATTGTTACCGTGTCGTTTACGCAATATTCAAATGTTGGTAATGATCCCATAATCATATTTCCTTTTTCCATCAGATAATCACAAATTTTGTGTTTTTCAATGTTTAGCTCTCAAAATATTTGTGCTCTCAAAATATTTTAGCCATAACTCAAGTCTTCCCATTATGAGGAACGCGACCGCGCTAGCGCTCGCTACACAACGCTCTTAGAGCCTAGTTAAGATGTGCTTTTGATCACGCACGTAGATGCTCTTCAAAAACATGCTCAACTTATTATATTAGTTTTCATGGCTGACAATGAAGGATAACTTAGGTATATTAAGTGATTATTCACCAATTTGCTGTTGCTAGGGAGAACGACCACTGTTGCTAATGTAATTTTGAAATTTCCTTCGTTATATGAATTCATTTTTTCACCTAACGAAAGAACATGAAAACATAAGTGGTACCAGTAGGACTTGTTTTTGTGTTAACAAACAGTTAACAGTTCATTTAGTTTCTCTCTTCAATGATTGATTTTACACGAAGTCAAATTCATTTCCAGTGCTTCTTTTTCGACGTAAATATTTAACTGGAAAATTATCGAATTATTGTCTCAACCACAAACAAACAGTCACGATCGATAGCGGCAGAAAGTTGAATTGTCACAATTGAAGCCCAGGCATGGAAATTTGGCGGACACGATCGTTATTGTTACCGTGTCGTTTACGCAATATTCAAATGTTGGTAATGATCCCATAATCATATTTCCTTTTTCCTCAGATAATCACAAATTTTGTGTTTTTCAATGTTTAGCTCTCAAAATATTTGTGCTCTCAAAATATTTTAGCCATAACTCAAGTCTTCCCATTATGAGGAACGCGACCGCGCTAGCGCTCGCTACACAACGCTCTTAGAGCCTAGTTAAGATGTGCTTTTGATCACGCACGTAGATGCTCTTCAAAAACATGCTCAACTTATTATATTAGTTTTCATGGCTGACAATGAAGGATAACTTAGGTATATTAAGTGATTATTCACCAATTTGCTGTTGCTAGGGAGAACGACCACTGTTGCTAATGTAATTTTGAAATTTCCTTCGTTATGAATTCATTTTTTCACCTAACGAAAGAACATGAAAACATAAGTGGTACCAGCAGGACTTGTTTTCGTGTTATTCAATGAAATTAAAAAGCATCTTAGTTTCCAGCTCCCTTAACAATCTTGTTTTGATTTGTTAACGTTAGCGTTGTCACCGCTTCGTTGCCAAAAATTTAAATCTGCTGAAACGATTTTAGGTTCCGTTAACGATAATTCGTTTCTCATGGCGCAACAAATTTCCATGCTTGAAGCCTGAAATCTCAATGCTCAACGTTGTTTCCTACAAAATAACTGAACAAAAATATTGTGAAGAGAGGCTGTATATGCTGTTTTAGGGGGTCTAAAGTTCAAAATTTTCTTCGTCGCCCAACTATGGTGGGCGACAGGGTTTTTGGCAAGTCACTGTTCAAACTTTTTTGCGAATCGACTTTTTGTTTCTAATTCGAACCCTGAGCAGGCAAAATCCATGAAGCATGACAAAAGTTATTTGTCGACAGCCCCTTAAAATTCACAAAACTTTAAATTGTCATGAATTATGTTTAGGTTGATAGTCGTGGAGATTCAGTTCAAAAGAAAATCAATATGCTGGATAAAGAACTGTTAAAGTATAAAGAACAGATGAAAAAAATGAGAGAAGGACCATCGAAGGTGATTCATTTGATTGTGTTTCTTTGAAAGTCTACAGTTGCCCCCACTAACTCAACATCACAGGTGCCTGGGGAAAATGTTGAGTTAGGCGGGGTTCAAGTTAATGGAGGAAATTTTGTCACTGTATCAATTTTGTTCATCTGTCTACCACCTCCATTTTTGCTTTTATTAGGTTCGGAGAGTACCTAGAAGAATTAAATAAGAAAAAAACTAATATATTTCTTAATTGGGAATATATTTTTATCATAATGACAAGTTTCCAAAAATTAAAGTTCATTGACTGACTGATACTGCTGTCTAAGAATATTTATGTATCCTGCTTTTCTAACGAAGTGTAGATTCCACCTGCATCCCTTCCCCATCTCCTAAATTCACAATGTTGATTGACGGTGACAGAACATGAGCTCAAAAATTTTGAGTTTTTTGTCAAGGGACCGAGAAAGGTGGGTGTAGAGTTAGAATTGTCGAGATAGTGGAAGAAATTGCCATTCCAAAACATTGAATCTGGTGAGATTATGTCGAGTTAGGCGGGTGTCGAGATAGCAAGAGGTTGATTTAGCGGGGGACAACTGTACATCTTGCAAATTTCTAATTTCTATGTATACTAAAACACCAATAAAGATGCTAAATATTTTTTTTATCGAATGTATATAACCTTAATGGGGTTGGTAAGGAACCTGGAAGAACCTAGAAAATTTGTTAGTTTTGGCTGAAGTCTGGGAAAATCTGGGCTGGATTCTTTAATCACAAGAAAGTCAGAGAGTTTGGATTTTGAATTTGTAAAATAGTGTGTTTAACAGTGTTTAGTCTTAGCCATAATTAAATTTCATGCTGACAATGCAAACAAACTAGCATTGCAAGTAATAGAATTGGAAAGTTTTTATCCATCAAAGTTTTGACATTATCTTCAAAGATGGTCTTTAAAATGGCATTGAGTGGAAAAGATGGTCATAAAAAAAGCATCTTTTTGAATTTTTTTCTTTGTAGAATATGGTCAAGCAAAAGGCTATGAGAGTATTAAAACAGAAGAAAATGTAAGTTTTCATCATTGTTATCAACTAGTTCCCTAATGTCCCAATTATAATTACCTAGACTCTTTCAACACAAATTTTTCCTGTATAAAAAAATTAAAGGTCATCAGGATATTCATTGCACAAACCTGGAAGAACTGAAAAATTTATAGGACGGCCTGTCTACCAACTGGTTTTCAATTATATATATTTGTCTGCTGATAGTTTACACACTTTATAAAGTTACCCCTTGTGTGTGTTTGATGTAAATTTAAATTGCAAAGTTTGTTTTATTCAAATTGAAGACCACTCTCAAGTATATAGAGGGATATTATAATATGCATCAGAAATAATGAAATTAAAGTTTATGTTTTTCTAACGGTTCTCACTCAGATTTTTTATATGAGGTTTTCCTTTTAATTTACTTATTATTTTAATAACACAGGTATGAAAGCCAGTTAGAAAATCTTCGTAATCAATCATTCAATATGGAGCAAGCAAATTTTGCAACACAAACACTTAAAGATACAAAGACAACGGTATTGTTATATACACTTTTCTTTTTCAAAGATGTTAACATTTGTTGCATTCCTGTATATTGTAAAATAGGAAGAGTACAAGCCATGTTTTTTTTATGTACAAAATATGTAGAGATTTATGCAGAAGTTGCAAAATAGAAGATGTGAAATATTGTTATCAATATTGTAGAAACACTCTAGCAAAATTAAAATGTATGTATGTGGTGATGTTAGATTCTGTTGTGATCTACAATTCAGGTTGATGCTATGAAAAGAGGTGTCAAAGAAATGAAAAAGGAATATAAAAAAGTCGACATTGATCAAATAGAGGTAACGTATATTATTGCGTTTAGGTAGCTCGAAATCCATTCATTAATTTGCATTTTGGAGACTTTCGTACTTTTTTTATGATGGCGTTCATTTATTTTAGGATCTGCAAGATGATCTTGAAGACATGTTGGAACAAGCGAACGAGGTTCAAGAAGCACTTGGTAGGCAGTATGGTATGCCAGAAATTGATGATGCTGACTTAGATGCTGGTAAAGATCTTTCTCTTGAAAGATTTTCATGTCTCACAAAAATTGGTTTGAATCAACTGTCTTCTTTCTGATTATTTTATTGTTTTCTTCACTTCCTTTTGCCATATCGTAGAGTTAGATGCACTTGGGGACGATATGTTCTTAGAAGATGATACAGCCTATTTGGATGAAGCCTCAAGTGCACCTGCAGTCCCCGGCAACTTGCCAGGAGAAACTGATACATCTTCTTCAAGAACAAGGGTATCTATTCTTTTTCAAATTGATTTTCATTACTTTCCTCTTCTTTTTTTAACTGCAATATACATATTTCACCTCAATAACAATGAAGAGCCTGATTATCTCAAGTGGATTGACCAAGATATGGTTTGAATTCAGACTTCTTGTTCATTCTTCAACGGAAGAGTGTATGACTTATGTTTGCGTTGTGATTTATGAAGCTGTCCTAGGACAGTCAGTAAACTTACTGTCACAAGTCGACTGAGTTATATTCTTAAAAAGGTTCATTCAATTCAAAGCAAGTTAAAGTAAAATATCCACGTGCTGTCAAGTAAAACAAGCTGTGCCAACACCAGTGTCAACCTACTTCATGTAAGCAGGTCCTGATTTTGGCACAACAGAAAAAAACTATTTTTGTTGATAATTTTTCTCTAGGATGGTGTCAAGGTCGATGAATTTGGATTGCCTGAATTACCCTCATGATCTTCGATAACCGCTATCATTGTTTCATCAAATTTACTTGTGATATTTGTAACCGAAGTTGGAAATCCTGGACAATAAATTCCCTCTCGCAAAAAAATATTTTTATTCCCAGAAAAGTAGGGGTAACTATATTATATCGATCTATGCTTCCCTTGTGCCATTACATCTTGTTTTATCTTCGATTGTTTCTAAAAGATGCTAGAATCCGGTTAAAATTTCGCATATCACTACACAAAAACGAACACTTGGCATCAAGATTCTAGTTTGTTCTCTTCACTTTTCTGGTTGCTCTTTAAAATAGACATGATTTTTTTTTCTCGTTATTTTGTGCAATCCACTTGTAAATAACTTATATAGTGAAAGGAAAAAAAAACAACTAGAATTTACCCTAGAATCATTTCTCTTATCTTCATCTTGCTATTGATTTGGTCCCTTCTCTATAGTATAAGATTCTCTAAAGGACAGGATTAAATGTGGACCATAGCCGAGAGAATAGAAAGTCGAAACCATAATCGTTATGTCGTGAGTGAGTTTGAATCCTTGCAGATGACAGTACTGAGATGTGCTAATAAATATTGTCATGGCATAATGCAGTCCTTGTGGTGTGAATAGTCAGCCTCCTTTACGTCGTTCAGTTATATCCATTAAAGATAATGAACTATTATAATAGAGAGAGAGAGCTGAGGGTTGCGCTATGTTGATGTCAGTAGAAATTGGACAATTGAGAAATGGTCTGGGAACGAGCAGCTGTTTCTTATTAAAAACGTGCTCAAACAAAGTAAACAAACGAGCCTCTCTCGTGGAGATTATCACGTAAGAAAACTGCTCACACACTTTTTTCTCGACCTTACGGTTCATTATCTTTAAGCTTTACAATAAGAGCTCTATTGGTAAACAACATTCGTCAGCAAAAAGTTTCATCGGCAAAACATGTCGTCAGTAAGAGCTTTTGTCACTTATGAAAAACTTTGAAGGTATGCAAGGTAGCCAATAAATGCGACATTCTCTTCTAAAAGTTTGACAAGACGTCAAGCACCTCGCATTCTTGAATATATATTCTCTTATAGAGAGATATTGGAAGAATTTGATGTTTTGCTGAACTTTGCTGAAATGAACTTGGCGTTCAGAATGTTCATTTACTCACTAAAGACCTCAGCTCTCAAGCTTTTTCCCTTCTACAATCAAGTTTTTGAATTTTTCCAATATATTTTGTGGAGGGTTGTAGCTCGGTTGATCAAGTTTTCATAGCATTTATATTCTCAATAAGCCTCGTCGTTTTCTCTACGAAATCATTTCTAAAAGGTTCGGAATGAAAACGTTGTACGAAAATGCAGGCTTTCAGCATCACCTTCGAAACTGTTGACAAGATTTTCAATGTATTCATAGGGAGGGTGCACAAAAGACACACAAAATTGGGCGTTTGAGGACGTTTGAGAGATGCAACAGCACATCTAAATTGGGCGTTTGAAGAATATCAAGAGTACATCTAAACTAAGCCTAGAAACAACAAACTGTTAACAAGGACAGTTTCCTATTCTATAGTGGCGCCAACAACACCAACTGATACATCTGGCCAAACAGATATTGTCGGTAGCCAGTGATCTCGGTTTTCGGTAGTGTTGTTGGTTGTCGGTAGTATCTTTATATACAGTTGTCTGTCGTTATCTCGAACATGCGCTTTATGTCGAATTTCGCCCAATCAAGAGCAAAAACCTTGGTCCTGTCAGCATTTACAAGCCCACTATAAATCTCGTTATCTTGAAGTCATGCTATATCGAACTTTCTATCCGGACCATTGAGAGTTTGAAAGATACTCGACTAATACCGTCATCTATCATTTCGTTCGTCTCCAGTTTACGTTGACACTTCCACCTCCATCGCAATAAAACAGGAATCTTGTTATCAGCAGAGACCTATTTCCGTCATTCGGTTGCAACAATGATTTACCAGTGCAAAGCAATGTTCTTACTACTTGTGATCTGCTCATGCATCCGCTAACACAGCACGTTGGTAACAATAAATGACAATGCTATTTACCACCAACACGATATGGAGCAGCAGCACAAAAAATAAACTGCTATTGCTGAATGTATGATTAGACGGAAAAACAGTCAAAAGTATTATCTTATAAACGTAAGTATTATAAGGAGCCATCGACTGACTGCGCAATGTTTTTGTTTCACGGGCAGGTTGGAGTAATATTAAACGCATTGGCGGCGAGTCAACTACAATTTGCAAATCAGCGATTATCCCGATACATTTTGGTCAATAAAAATCCTTAACTATCAGATAATTATATAGAAAATAGCAAGGTAGAAGGTAGAATGATTATAGATAAAAGATTAAAGTAATCGGAATAAATTTCTTCGTCTTCGTCGAGTGAACGTGCTGAGGCGGCGAAGCGAAAGAGGAACTGGAAATCAACGTTCCTCCTCCATCACAGTTGAAAATATCGATAAGATACTACTGTCTCTACAAGTTAGTTAAAGTCAGTGACACATCAAATAAATTATCCGTTACAAAGAATCATCTTTACCATCAATGTAGCCCATCATTCGATATTTTAAATGCCGAAAACAGCTTGCAGAAATCCAGATTTTAAAAATAATAAAGGAAAATTCTTTTTTAAGAGAAGGTGATTGGTGCTTTCCTCCGTGCTTTTACTCTATTTACAAAGCTGAGAGTTTTTTTACTTTCATCATCTTTTACTTTCTTCTCACATTTGTTTCTATCATCAAGATACATGGATGTCTGCCTTCTTAGAAATTTGTTGACCTAAAAGGCGCTTATTTCAATAAAGATACAGTCATCTTTCAGATAACCATCCGACTTCAATTTCTCCCTGCATGCAAACATTGGACAGCCGGTCGCAACGTTCATGCTATTTACTGGCTTTTGATAACTCGACGAAAGTGTATCCGGTACAAAGGTTTCGGTCAGGTCATTCCCAATATTTACCTGGTTTAATAGCCGGAATTTTATGTGTTTGGTAAATGGCCATTGTAGGAGATTGTCATGAGTGGATTTCATGATAACTAGATACAGAGACAGGTGAGTGCAACTGCCCATCCCATCTCCATTCAGATACAATCTCCCACAGAATTTATAACCATACCTTGATGTGAAACATGGTGCACTATGCAATGCATTGATTTCCCCAAGAACAGCTTTGTTGCTGCGATCTTCAAAACAATCAATTTTCCAAAGCAATATACCGTCGTATGTTGAATTTTCGAACAGTGCCAAACTTAAATCTGCTCGTAATATTTTTTCGTTTAACTCTGGAATCTTAGAAGACAGCAAAGTATGATCAGATTTCCAATCTTCATTACGAACACACTCATGCTCCACTGAAAGATCGCCAACTTTGCTTTGCAATTGATTTAGAAGCCTTTTCGAACCTTCAATAGATCTCATCAAGGAATGAACCTTGGCAAACAAACTTTCCAAGTGTCTTTCCATTTCTGTCACTTTGATTTTCGTATGCTCTCTCAAACTGCTCGTGTTTTTTTTCATGGATGCGACTTTTTGTTTGCAATCGTTTGTACGTTTGCAAGTCATCATACAGTGAAGGAAAGCATTATCTTCCAAGTGCTTCACGTACTCAGACTTAACAGTTACCTAAAATAAAAGTCAACTCAACGTTCTACTCTTGCAAAGTCACTTTACATAACCCTTACCTCATTATGGTGCAGACGTGGGTATATGTGCTCCATCAAGATTTACGATTTCAATAAGGATTAAAATAATGATTTCAATGCTAATGATATAAATTCTTTTTATGTCATGTAAAGGAAAGGAGACCCAATTGATCTTCACTATCTTTAAACAGCATGTGAAAGCAATAGAAACTGTTATTTTGTGATGGTCTTTTGGGAGCAAAGTTACAATTTTTCTGACGAATTTTAAAATTTACTATCAAGTGAAAAGTAGCCCTTATGTGACACGGCAAAAATTAGCTCCTAAACCGTCCTTTACCTTACCTCCTTTAAATATATATTCTTTGTTGCCGCTGTTGTAGTTAATTATTGTCCTCCTCCATGTTATAATTTTAAAGGGGCGTTGCAAGATGACTCCACAGCTACCAAAACTTTCAAGTATTCCTTACCAATCCGTCCTACTTGAGCTTTTCAAGTTATTTTCGATTAAGTGCAACGAATTTGAAAATAACTATGGATAACTAATAATAACTAATAATAATAACTAATAATAACTAATAACTATGGAAGGGAGATAAGTCCAAGCAGGGGTAGGATTTTCAGCAATGAAAATTGTAAATCCATATCTACCTTAAAAAGACAGCCATATTCAGCATAAATGCAAATGTTATGAGTCGCAACCTTTTCACATTCTTGCAAATGTTGTTCCATTGCTTTGCATTCTACCAGTGAGATCATTTGTCCACAGAAAATACATTTAATAGGCCGATGTACACATTTCTTTAAATGGATCTAAATATAAACTCAACATATTAAGCTCGTGATATTTATTTTTATTTATTTTGGAGTCGAGTGAATAACAACACCTCATGTGAATGCTACGCAATCTGCTAAAGATCCGGATCGATATTGAGATTTTTTTGTCTAGTTTTGTGACATCACGACAGTATTAATACAACAGTGTGTAATTATCACATCTAGTCCATTGCACTATCAACTTTACCTCAATGTCAGATAATCTTCCACGCCAAACACAGCCGTAAAATTTATTTTGGCAATAACACTCAAGTTTCTGAATTTCTTTGGCTTTGAATTTATCAGGAAATACTTCAGATGTTGCATCGATCGTCATATGGTCAATTGGACAGAACTTTGATTTACTGCCGAAAAAAGAGAAAGTAAAAAGTACACGTAAGAAGTACACGTTTACATTTTCTGTATTATTTTACAGCTACCTCGAAATGCTGAGTTTCACGTGACTGGAGTTCAGTGTATACCTTTAAAAACTTTAAAATAAAACGTTAGAGTTCGCTGAATTTAATAAGACTTGTCACCGATATCAAACTGCAAATGCTGATGCAATAGAGTGTTATGATCAACCGGAGATTCCTGTTTTGGGTGTTTTCAAAGAAATTTTGAAAGCAGGGAAAAGAGAAGTAAGTTTCTCCAAGCATTTGACAATAACGTGATAAAACCATACAAAAGTTGCCAGTCTATCCAAACAATGTTAAATAACATTCACAGCTAAATGGCTAAAGCTGCTATAGCAGGGGTGTAGATAGATATAGATATTGCATCTAAACTAAGGAGGTGGCCCCCTATAAAAACTTACATAACACAATAAATATTTATTATCAGAGACGACTGTATAAATATTTCTAAGTTTTTTATAAAATTATCAGAAGAAGCAAAAAAATAAACACAAAAATAAATAAAAAAAAATAAAAAAAAATAAATAACAACAACAAAATAATAATAATATCAACAAATGTGTGTAATTTTTCTAATTTAACGCGTCTACTAATTTAGCGTGGATTTTTGAAATCCAATTTTGTGATTCTAATTAAATAACGCAGGTTAGTTATTGAAAATAATTAAAAAACCTCAATAAAGAGCGGGTTGTTAATTTAACGCGGATTTTGTTTTCCGAAGTTGATACTTTAAGGATAAAATGAATTCTTTGATGACGATGATATGATATGATTGTGAGAATTATTACGGCAATAATGCAGATATAACTCCAAAAATAATCCTGTCAACAATATTCTTAAGTGACTCTTAACATACGAATCAGAAATCAATTTTGTAATTCTAATTAAATAGCGTAAATCGCCAAAATAGTTATTTTTTTTACCCATTGTTTATCTTTCTGATAAGGTTACTTCGGTGGATATACTTTTTTATTATCAAATTAAAACTTTATATTGCTATATTTTATACAGTGAATGTGAATTTTAGAATTTTAAAATTGTTATGGGACGAAAAGCCATTGGAATATGGATATGCCCGAAATAAACCATTATTATTATTATTGACCTGCGCTAAATTAGAAGACGGTAATATGACAGTCAAGCTTAACTTTCTGCGCTGTAGCTACTACTATGTATTAACCGATTTTAAACCACCTAAAACACCTTGGTTAAAAGTTGGTTAAAATTAACTGAAAGAACGAAACCTATTCAAGATTTGTCTGTTTTACCTTTTCCATGTAAAGTAACATCTTTTGCAGGCCACGCTTCCCCTGACCGTTTGTATGGGATCGTGCAGAATGTTTTTGCAAAGCATACATCTCAAATTTTCTGGTGCTTCACCAACAAAATCAATGATCTCTGTATGCAAATTTCTTTCCAATGCCTTCGATGATCTGATGATCACATCATCACAAATTTCGTGATTGGGGGTCGACGATATACCAATAACTCTAGAGCCTCGTTTCCAGGGCTTCTTTTCTCGTTGAGAACGAAGTTGGATATCTTCATAATTCATCCTAAAAAGCAGAACAATTGTCAGTTGTTATAAAAACATTACACTTTTGACAGTACAACAATTAAAGATAAGCTCTACAGTCAGGCTTTTAATTTTGCTTGGTAGCTTCAGTCAAAGTTTCAAACATAAGACGCTGGCTCTGAACAGTTTTTCAATAACAAGCAAAATTTAACGACATACGTCACGTAACCTCAACAACTGGATTTTCAAGAATGTTCTATTTTTTCTCTCATGTGAATCTTGTACAAGAATCGCATTCAGATCATTATAAGAAATGTGAAACTCAGTTCGTTATAAGAAATCGAATCTAAATTCGAATCTAAAACGAAAAAATGAGAATGTCAGCGTTGCCAACCCCGAAACCAGGCAGAGATTGGATTCGAAGTGGCTGTAGTACTAAGGGTAAATTGGCAAAGGCATTGTTGCTTTTGAAAAAAGTTTTCTAGAACTGAGTTATTGAAAGAGATCTAATGTTAAAAAATTATAATTACCAACAGTTACAATATAGTATTTCACTATCATACCATCATGATCGTGAGAGCTCTTTTTGGAAAAGTTTTCCGATGTAACCGTAGATACGTATTCCCCCGAAAAAAAAAACTCCCGGATTACTTTTTTCCTAGGACATAATTACTCCCCCAGTACTTATTACCTAGTAAAAAAGTACTCCTGTTAGAAAAAAAGTATTCCCCCTTATAACACTGCTTGAAATACTACAGAATACGCTTATTTTCCTGTCCGTATCAGTCTGTATTTGATCTGAATACGATGTCATACGGATTTGTTATTCAGCTAGAATACGACCCCAATATTCTTCGTATTGGGACTTTTGTAATACGGACGTCAGTATAACACCGTATACAAATATTGATAAGTACGGAATCCGCATACAGAATACGGAAGCGTCAGTATTAAAATACGACTTTTTGTATTCGCCGTATTATGACACAAGAAAATCCGATTTTCGATTTTTAAATACGGAGACCTCTGGATCTAAATACTCATACAGTGTATCCAAGCTTGATATACGGGAAAAATACGAGTATTAAATCTAGTCGACATTTAATCGTGATTGGCTTACGTGGAAACAAGGATCTCACTCATTGGTTTTCACAATGTTTAATTTAATTGGACGAGCCGTTTTCGCTTGGGTGAAGACATTGATATTTGAATCGCACTGCAAAATAGTTACTACGAAGCTTCGTAATGTAATACAGAAAGGGAAGAAATGAAATATTATTTCTCATGGCAGTATTTATACTCTTAACAACAAATGCAACAAAAATAGTTTACAGTATGATAGCAACTACTACAGAAAGCAAGCAAAACAGGAAATGTATTTAACAATGTTCATCATGAAACTGAAGCATGCCAATTCCTCTTGCCATAGTCAAAGATATCCTCCACAGCACTACTCACTTTCAGGATGAATACAGCATCTTTTACAAATTGGGTGCATCGAGAATCAGGTTGTCTATCTGATGGATCACCATAAATGCGAATCACCCCAATTGCATTGTCGCAACGCTGAATTAGATGATTGACTTCATCTTTACGCCACGCAAGTGTTCTGAACACTCTCACAGCATTCGGATCTTCATTATTTGATTCTTCATCCGACATGGCCCATGCATGTTGGTCCTCCTCACTTTCTTTAATGGTAGCAGCACGTGCATGAAGTAACTGTAAGAAATTTTTCCTTTTAATGAAGGTAAAGTGTCATCCTAGATTATGTTACGTTCATTCAAAGTGTCAAAGTTCAAAGTACCTTGCGATGTAAATTTCTACCTTATGACGTCTTGTTATTTTAACTCTATTCGATCTCTTTCTCTTTCTAGTGGCGGGTGTTTGCTGGTTACCTTTGTAACTTCTCCGCAAAGAAGTAGCGATTCACTGCCTCTAGATAGAAAACAAAGCAAACCCTAAGAACTGAATATACTATATAACACTTAGAACATCTAAGAAGACAGGAAATTGTAACTGATCAGCTTACTTCTTAATATACTGTTCTACACCAGTGTTTTGATCATTCAACCCTTGCAAGGAACTACCACAGTTGTTAACAGCGAAACAAATGTTTCCATGGATACGACAGAAAGTATCGTTTCATCGGTCGCTCAGTCGTCGGAAAGCATCGACGTTAGTGATGCTGTCGCCAGTATTCTTCAAACCGGGGGTATCGTTCAAACGGTAAATCAGGATGAAAGTGCTGCTTGCAATGACTTAGTGGTCGACGGCTGTTTGGAATGCTCTTCCATCGTCTTGTTTTCCTGATGGTTGTGATCTTTTCACTTTTAAGAAGAGCATCAATTGTTTTGGATTTGGACATACAATATGTTATTTCTGTTGATGTTTTCGTATTGAGCCATATTTTGCTCTTTTGGAAATGATGCCACAATTACTTTTGATAAACATGTTTTTGTTTTCTTAAGATAAATTAATAAAATGATAGAGGTTGGAATAAAGTTGGAATAAAGTTGGAATGAAGATTCATAGAAATTGTTGTTTTTATTATTATGAGTTTTTTATATTACGAGTTTCATTGAAATCTGGAGTTGACAACTGAGTTAGTATCTGGTGTAAATCTAAGAGGAAACATAAAGAATTAAATATTTAGAGCAATAACAGTTTTTTTTAACATGTCATAGCAGTTTAAAAAAGCACTTCTCAGTTTACATACTTTTCATTAAAATTCCATCCACCTGTGGTCTGTAAAGATCATGGACCATATTCTAGATAATTATTTAAACAATATTATTAACCAATCTATTCTAATGAAATATTGAATCAGGAAATAAGTAAGGGCACTTACTGACACTCCTAAAGGTATTTTCATTTTTTTGGATGAAGGTTTCTCCCTCATTTCATCTAACTCTCTTCTTAAAGTGTTAATTTCTTCCTGCAGCTCCACAACATCTTTCAAATGCTCAGCACGCAGCTTACTTATTTCTTTTTTCATCTCATCTTGTAGATTAGTAACGAGTCTAAAAAGATTAGTTTAAAACTTAGCTAAATTGAATACTTTAAGGGCAGAGAGTTTCGTGGGCAGAAACTTTCGCCATTTTTGCTTTTTTTCGCGAAAGTTTCTGTCATGTAAGAAAGCAAAATCGAAATTCGCGAAAGTTTTTTCAACAACAAAAAATTCTCAAATAACAAGTAATCCAAAAACGGAGTGGTTTTAGTTCATCTTTAGGGATATCCTGAAATACAAACAGAGAGAGGGAGAGAGAGGGAGAGAGAACAATTTAAAATTTAAAATTTTAAAATAATTAAAAAAAAAATTCTTCATTCATTGTCATTCAAGAAAGTCTTTTCACTCGAAAGTAAAGTTTTTGGAGGATTCGCGAAATTTTTATCAGTAAAATTTATTCTAAAATTGTTATTCACGAAAGTTAAATTCGCGAAATTTCGCGATTTTCCCTCTTCACAAAACTTTCTGCCCGCAAAACTTTCTGCCTTAAAGTACATGCAGATAGCGTAACAAATTTGATTTGTTTGAAAGATGAATGTCTTCATAATAAATATTTTCAAAATTCTCTCCCAGAAATCAGTAGTCATAAAATTATGTTACTGTAGGTATTCAACTGGTGACTACATAATATTACATAACATAAACATAATCAAAGCATTACCTAAGAATGGTGTTGTTGTTGTTTGATCCTGCTGCTTTTTCTTCAGTCGAGTTGTGTCTTAGAAAATATGACCTTGAAGTTTTAATTGCATGAGGAAATTGTTTTATGAAAAAAAATTATAAGAAAAGAGGAGTGATAAGCTACCTTTCAGCAGAGGAAGGTTCCGTGCATTTTACAATTTACAGGAGAAAAAAAGTGTTTGTCAACTTTGGAAAAAGTAGTCACTTTTTACTGAGATTGTTTTTCCTCTGTAGTTAATGAAGTTCGAGTTATCGGGGGAATTTCTGTACAGGGGTCAGGAAAACTGGTTTGACTTAACGAATGTTCGAGTTATCGGGGGTTCGAGTTATCGAGTGATTTTTGTGAGAAAGTATCAGTAAAGGTTCAACGGGAATTCAAAAACAGTTCCAGTTACTGGAAGTTCGAGTTATCGGGAGTTCGAGTTATCGGGAGTGTACTGTATTGACAGCAAATGAAATCGATGGCCAAAATGAAAAACACACTAATTTGAGAACTTTGTCAGAAATGAACTGTATCCTGAAAATATCTTGAAAGATAAAGGTGGGAAAGCTAGTTTTAGAAAAGCATGCAAGAACTTCGAAATTTTGAATGGGCATTTAATAACATACAAAGGTACACGAAGAGTAATATATGAAAATGATAGAAGAAAACTGATAATACATGATGTGCACGAGGGAATCGGAGACAACCGGAATTCTAAAGCACTAGCGGCCCACCGTGGGCGTGAATCCACGTACCAAAAGATCTCTGAAAGATTTTTCTGGCATGGAATGGTAGAAGATGTGAGGGAATACATCATCAAAACTTGGAAAAAACTGCCAACAACTAGGAAAGATCTTTAAAAAAATAAGTCCAGAACTTAAAAGTATTCCTGTACCAAACGAAGTGATGAAACAGATTGATGTAGATCTTTGTAATCTCCCTGAGGTGGATGAATTCAAACATGTAATCGTCTGTATAGATTATTTTTCAAATTGGGACAATAAAACTTGCATGAAATGACAGGAACCGAGCAACGGATAACTTCAGCATACCATGCGAACGCCAAAATCGCACAATCAAGGATTCACTCGTAAAAGTGCTAGAGGAAAAGCCTGACGAATGGCCCGAAATTGTCGATGGTTTACTGTTTGCGCACAGAGTGAGTTTACACTATTCGACCAAGTAATCACCATTTTTTTTGCTGTATAATCGCCATCCCGTTCTACCTATTGATGTAAAGTACAGCCTTCTTAGTAATGACATTAATGATGAAACTAATGACAACCCTTACGATTATTCAACATTTCAAACGGTACTGGAATCAGCAGCATCGATTAGAGAAACTGCCCATGACAAGGCTAGTCTCAACATCAAAAAAGCACAAGCAAAAGAACAACGGGACTACCGTCATAGAACACCATTATCAACCTTGCCCATTGGATGGAAAGTTTTTTTCCAAAACCAAAAACGAAAAGGAGGGAAGTTCACCTATAAATGGATGGGACCGTACAACATTAAATCAATCTCTAAAACTGGGCTTTGCATTCTTGTCAATGAAAAAGATGTTACCATAAAGAAAAAATACAGTCAGTCTCTTGAAACCGTTCCATTCCAAAGATGACGAAGCACAGTCAAAGCAGAAAGCCGTCCGAAACAGTGCGAACATGAAGACAGAGAAAAGGAACAATCACAAAAGCCTGACGAAAACCGCTTTAACAAACTTTCTGATGAGATTGTCGAAATGATTCTAGTTAATACCACAAAGTCGCAGGAACAAAGATTGGATACGTTTCACTCCATACGCAAAACTTGCTCAAGGTTTAAGTCCGTGATCCAGGGAAAAAAGGAAAAGACCCTTCCACTAATCCATCCAAGTTTTCCTGAAAATGTTCTCCAAAGTCTTCCAAGACGGGGCAACAAAATTAAGGTCAGTGTGAAAAAACTTTCAAAATGTTTTGGCCCTTTCAGCGGGGCCATTGAATCTGTTACTAAAGCAATTGGGAAAAAGACTTGGAGTTCGGCTTGGTTGTTAATTGAAGAAAGAAACCATGGTTTGTTTATAATTTAGCGTACATTTTGGAAATCTCCGAAGTGAAATGTGAACTTTCTCCAACAATCGGATATAATCGAGGAAGTAACGGATGATTTATAAGAAGGATGATCAACAAATATTGATATCAAAAGATAAGTGGCTCAATGATCGCATCATGGATGCAGCTCAAAAGTTGATATGCAAAGAAATCGGCTAGGAGTCATCCTTACAGTCAGCGCTGAATTCTCAAAAGAAAGTCGTACAACCGTTCCGTCCTGTGTTTCTAGAGCACGTCCAGCTTCTTCATGATGGAGCCAACCTAATCGTTGGTTTCTTAGCTTCTCCTCCAATGGACGTGTGCAAATCTGTGACAGCCTTTGTTCGGACCTAACGCGTTTTAAAAAAAAGTCAATCCAATTCCTTTACAAGCATTTCGTAGGTGACACTGGAAAACAAATGATAACTTTTCTTCCTGTTCAGAAACAACCAGATGGCCACAATTGTGGACTTTTCGCAATCGCTTTCGCAGATGAAATTCTTGATGGAAGCTCACTGTCAGAACCAGTGTTTGTTGTACAGGAAATGCGTGGGTATTTGATACCTTTGATAACTTTTAAATTTGATAACTTTGTCTGGAAAGGCAAAAGCTGACTTCATTTCTCAAAGTTCAATAAAACTTTTTACTCATTTTTGAAAGCTTATTTTACTACTACTTACAGACTTGATTGAAAGTTTCCCTGCGTTCGCTCAGTTCGTTCACATGTTTACATTGTACCTTACGTGATAAAATTACGCGAGGATTTATGCACGTAGAGAAGAACGCAAAGTAGATAAACACCCTTAGTCAAGGCCGATCAAGAATGTTTCCTTTCACCACCCGAGTGTTGGCCTGAGACTGAAATGGTTAAACCGTTAAAATTTCTCCTTTGATATATTTGTTAGATTTTATACCATGGAAATGCGATATTTAATATTCGTTACTCATTAAACTTTTAAAAAACATTTTGTACTGATTTTTCATGATGTGTCGATTAAATTTCTTTGTTAATGTAACTAGTCAATTAGACATCTCTCCTTACGAAACTGAACCTCTAACGAGCGTTAACAATGATGACATTGATTTAAACCTGAGGAATTTTCAGAACCATCCTAGTGTCAGATTTCTTCAAAGTCGAAATTCCGCATGTGAGTTTGCATTCAAACATATTTCGCAAGATCAGGTCCATTGCGTAATCTTAAAGTTAGACTGTAGAAAGACTGTCAGCGGAAATGTTCCCACGAAAGTCCTATGGATGGTTCCTGATATTATCTCTGGTCCAATCTCAATGTGCATCAATAACATGTTTTCAAGTTCAATATTCCCGGAAACTCTTAAGCTGGCCTATTTTCAAAAAAGAGGATAGGTTTCTTAAGGAGAATTATAGGCCCATAAGCATATTACCAGTATTCAAAACTCTTTGAAAAATTTATATTTCACCAGTTGAACGAACACCAAAACAGGTTGACTACTCTCTACGGAGACGAAATCTCCTAACTCTACCTACAGCTAAATCTAGTTGTTTTGGAACTCAATCCTTCCTATTCCGGGGGAGTCTGCTGTGGAACTGCCTACCAGATAACCTCAAATCGTCTGCGTCCATTGAAATTCTCAAAAATTCTCTCAAAACTATTGCTTTATGTAGACTTTGCACATGCAAAATATGTAATACTTGGTTACTTTGATTATTGTCTTGTAATTTCCTGACTGACTTGTACCCACCATTCCTATTGTTGTTCCCAGGTATTACTGTGGTTGGTAAACCTGTCCAACATGTTAGATTACATCGTCTGTTGCAGCATCATCCAGATTCACAATGAGTTCATTTCCTCAGTCAGGGTTTCGAGTTCATTCTCGATATTGGTTATCGTGGCCCAATCACTCAGGGCACGTTTTCGAGATTTGAGAAACTTCGTCTTGAAAACTAGCTATACCATTAGAAAAACTTCCGCGAGTCGCTATTTTATGGGAAATACGATAAAACTTTGATCGGACTAGTTTGTATACTTCGCGATACTTCCTTGCGATAAGGGAGTACTTATTTCCTAAAGGAGTACTTATTTACTAGGAAAAAATTACTCCCGGGAGTGCTTTCTTCCTGGGAAATAACGACTGTGGAGTAATTATTTCCCAGTAAAAAGGACTGGGGAGTACTTTTTTAAGGGAGTAGTTATTTACGTTGACACTGGGTAAAAACCTGAAAGAGGGAAAAATGAAAACAATTAACTTTTTGTTTTTATGGAGTTGTTGAATTGCGAGTCAGGGCCGGCGACATTGTGATAATTTGATGTTTGAGAGTTATGTTTGCATAAAAATAGTCTAGAGTTAGTTTGATAATCACTGTTAAGGCTTGTTTCCTAGAATCTTAACGTGACCCTTTTAAAATGTTAAATCTCGACCATTCACATTATCATTCATTAAAGTTAATGACATTTCTCTCCTTGCAGCCTTGATTAGTTTCTTTTTTCTTTCTTTCTTTCTGTCTTTCTTTGTCACCATAGAAACAACAAGAGTGTGTGATAGATAGCTTTAATTCGTCGGAATGCTATTCTAGTAGTGAGACAATAGCATTCTGAGAACTCCTGGATAAGAAAATATAGCAGCGTCAATTATAAGCTTTATAGTAATCTTAAGTAGAACTAAAGTCGTTGGGAATTTCCATATGTAAAAACCATGGTTACAAGTAAATAAAATATATTTTTGTATGTACACCGTTTATTGTTCGTCAGCGCCAGGCAAGACAAAAGGACACAAGCAAAGAAGCAAAAAAATAAATAAACCATAGTGTCATGTTATGTCATGCCAACTGTGCTTTTCAGAGAAAGCTTTAAAGACAGCCGTACCCATATGGAGGCTTTGTGACGTGAACGGAGGTTAAAAACTGTGTTTTGTTTTCACAAGTTCCTTGGTAAAGTTCTTACGGGACCCACAGTCACCACTATCGCTCTGATTTTTCGCGGCAGTTGCAAAACATATGATTAACAATATTCTTGAGGTCACTTGTGGTACTCATGTTGTTACTACGGTATAGAAGCGAAGCCAAAATACCGCACTAAAACATGAGTGTTACTACGGTCCATGAAAATTTAAGTATTGTTCTAGTTGATATTTCGGAGGTTAAAAAATGTATGGCCACACCTTTTGGAGTCAACCTCGTCTCCAGGGCTTCTTGCCTTTTTCCGCTATCCCTACATCGAAAAAGGTAAGAAGCCCCAAATTTGTAATTCTGACCAAATTTCGAAAGTTCTCCATTCTTCATAAAACATTGCACAAAGAACAATTGGCAGGTACTGATTTCAAATTTGGCAGTCACTTTTTCAGATTTGACCAAAAATGGCCAATTCGAGCCAAATTTGGACCAACTTTCGAAAGTTCTAATGAAACAGTTATGAAAATTTGTACATGGAAAAATTTGATTTCGAATTTAAGGCTAAATTTCATAATTCAGTCGAATGGTTCGATCCTGTGAAAAGTTTCCACGCATAGTACAATTGAAATAATATTGAAAGTGATCATTTTGCATTTTGAAAATCGAATTCGAATCAAGAATTTGAAAAATAAGATTTCAAGAATGGTACATGTTAAGGTAATCTGCTATACCATATTTTGTCATGTGACGGTTGTTCATATATAAGCAAGGGATTGTGTTACAAAACAAAAACCAACTTCCCGATTTCCCGATTTCAACGATATTTCTTACGGTATCTCTATAAGTTTCAGCTACGGTGATACCTCCTTCAGACGGATTATCATAAGATGAACACCTATGTATTATAGAAGGTTTGGTTATTTCCTGACACTGCTTACCCAAGATTTGAAAACCTCTATAAGATGGGTACCTTTCTAAAGTCTGTGTAAAAATAGTGTGCACACTTTTAAGATTTGCTTGCCATTTGCTCAATACTGAATCAATTTTAACAAATTTGGCATCGTTGGATAGATATTAAAAAGCACAATATTCTACAAAAATAAAAAAACCCAAAAAAGAAAAAGAAAATGAAGAAAACAGAAGATGAAAAAAACAAACTTTTTATACAAAAGTCATATATATTTGATTTTTATATCATTGGAAACCTTATTCTTTTGCGATTTCAAAAATATATATGTTTAATGGAAAATTTTCATTAGTTTTTGTTTATTATGATACATTTGAGGGTATATTGAAATTTTTGCAGTTTTGTTGATTTCTGAAAGACGGGGGAAATATCTGAAAACACAGCAATTGTACTTGCTTTTTAACAAGAACATTAACACATTTTTTATGGTGTGAAATTAATAAACAAATCACATCAATCAAATCAAAGTCTAGATTACACTATTATTCCATCTTTGTATTATTAAATATGTAATTGTTTTGAATAATGTATAACTAAATGCACTATAAAATTATTTATAAAGTAACCCCCGGTTTTTTAAAAATTGCAAATGGTTGAAAAGTCTAAAATGTTCTAAGTAATAGCATCGTTGCTGCAATATTCCAAAAACTAATGAAAATTTTCCATTAAACATATATATTTTTGAAATCGCAAAAGAATAAGGTTTCCAATGATATAAAAATCAAATATATATGACTTTTGTATAAAAAGTTTGTTCTTTTCATCTTCTGTTTTCTTCATTTTCTTTTTCTTTTTTTGGTTTTTTTATTTTTGTAGAATATTGTGCTTTTTAATATCTATCAAACGATACCAAATTTGTTAAAATTGATTCACTATTGAGCAAATGGCAAGCAACTCTTAAAAGTGTGCACACTATTTTTACACAGACTTTAATACGTAAATTAATAGTTCTAATAGTTTTCGCTGTAATTACATGGTGGTTCAAAGGATTAAGGTTTATTTATTTATTTCTATGTTTACCCCAGGCAATCTCTTCACTTTCTTAAGGTAGTCCCCATTTGGGCAACGGAAGCGGTAATGACCGCTCAACTAGACAACCATCCTACACATCATTCCTACTCTCTTGCTGAGTGCTAAGCAGAGAAGAGCGATTCACAGAATCAGTTGGGGATTGAACCCGCGACTTCCCAAATAGGAAGCGAGCACTCTACCACAAGGCTACTAGTCAGTCGGTTCTGATGTCTGTTAACATCTCTCCTTACTTTCTTATAGCGTTTATCTGAAGGAATCGTGTATAAAATAATAATTTCATCATTTCCTTCCATCTGCATGTTAACTTGATGCAACAGCAATAAAAGTTTTTTTTTTATTTCTTACAAATCTTAGGAAAGATATATATGCGAAAAGAATTTTGACAAGAAACTTTTACTTTGCAGCTCATTTACCATTTTGATGTTAGATTAAACTATTTTGTCTTTTTACCTTTTTTTTACCATAAATCGCAGTTGCTCATTACTTAATTTCCTTTGAATCTCATACACAAATGAAATACTTACAGTTTTTGTGGATTAAGCTGCTTGTTTCTGGCTTCGTGAAATCATATACCTACTCTGCAAAAAGTTGATGCCACTTAACACTTACGACATAGCTTAATTTTTAATAATAATAATAATAACAATAATAACATATTGTTTTCTTAGAATTTTTTTATTGTTGCAGGGAGAGACATTAAAGTTCTTGGAAATGTTTTATTGTTTGTTTTATATTTTGTTGTTATTATTTTGTTGACACGACTTCTTCTATAAATATTATATTTCAACGTGACACTCCAGTAGATTTTGATAACAAACCATAAAACGTTGTGTGAAGAATTGCGTTATGAAAACGTTAATAAGTTGCATTCGTTATATTCTTTAATCAGTAACGTTATTATAACGCTATCATTTTTCTGCGATAAATTCGTCTGCTGTTTATCAGTAAAGACACGATAGGAACATAACTGTGCTGTAAAACTTTTCCCTATATGTTTCATAGAAAAATAGCATAATAGTATTATACTATTCATAGTATAAATAGTATCAGAAGGGTATAACCATAATTGATTTCTCGAACTTAATCAAGAGTAATCGTGTAACATTTTAGAGTGATGCACAATTAATCGCTATTTTCAAACCGTGTCACATCTGGTCCTAGTGGCAGATGTACATACGAGCATATAGATCACGAATTTGTAAATCCGTTCGTTGATATTATTTGTGAATTATACATAAGCCTCCCATTTTCAGATAACGTAAAACATGACATACAGTATCAACGCATTAATAATTGATAAAACTGACCGTACAGTTCTAGTTTATAGAACTTGTTTGATGGGGTCTGGCTTATGATAAACCACCACTTCGCCATCCAACACGTATCTGTAAAAATGATGTATCACGGCATAATCTCAAGGCAAAGACTCATAAAGTTATGGTGTGTTTTGGGCCTTACGTGCAGCCGGGCCATTAGCAATGAAAACACTCATACCGATAAACAAGCATTTGTCGATGCATCATGTTAGTTTGGATTGGATATTTGTTTGCCAAAGATGCAGGTAGGCGAGTGTCATTCTAATTAATACTTTTTACCAGTTTCTATCGGTCTTTAGCTATGACTTTGGCCGTTAAATTGCAAATTTTATTCTAATTCATGATGAAATTATTTGATACCTATTTTAACAAAAAAATTAACGTCTCAGAAAGAAAGATTATTATAGAGATATTGGATTAAGCGCTTGCACATCTTTTCATCCGCTCTTTTGACTTTGTTGGACTCTCCGTTCAGTAGAAAAAATGCAACCTCGCTCCCTGGGCTTCTTGCCTTTTCACCGCCGTCGCTCGTATATCACAAAGGCAAGAAGTACTGGTAACGAGGTTGGAAAAATGTAGGCTTTATTTCATTCAGCAGGATTGATGTGTTTATTTCATCGTCTTTCTTTTGCGCTAACCACGCGCATACCTTGTCTTCAAGCTGCCCTTTCTATTTCAATGCACTTTTTCTTTCCAACCATTTTTACTCTTCATTTACCTTTTGTCTTCATTTCTTCACTATACAGATGATGGACTGCAGAGGACATAGTGTCTACTAAACGTCCTTACTTGGAGAGCGATAGGACTAGAATTCCTAGGTCGTGGGTTCAAATCCCGCTTGGTTCGAAGTTTTCCTGTGTAACTAATACAACGAGTGTTACTTACCTTATAAGTGAGAGTTCCGTGCCATACCAACGTAATAGTATGGTATTAATGGTATGGTATTAATAATAGTTACTCAAAGCGAGGTGACGAAAATTTGTACCGACCAATGTTTTTAACCGACGATACATTTCGGCCATTAAAAAAATTTTTTGTTTTATATCTCTTTTACCAATTGAAGTAAAATCAGATGCTAACTGCCGTAAAAACAGTTGAGGTTTTTTTTATCTTTTTTCTTTTAGAATTTTAAAAGCGTTGGTGCAAGAAACCAAATAAGCCTTTTCTAAACTTCTACGTGCATTGTTGGCTTGGGAGAATTAATTTTGGGGCGGAATATATATACTGATGAGATATACCAAGTTGGTATTACGAGAATTAAGAGACTTTAAGATCAACATACTTGAAGAGATCAAATCGTGTACCTCTAAAGAAGTAAAAGTACACAAAAATCAAATTCAGCAGTTATAAGTTGAGTTCAAGTTTATAGCCAAACAACATTGTTTAAATCTCAGTGTCAAAAACTTTTGGAAAACCACTGAGGAGGAGTACATTTCAAGTGTAGTGTAAATACTATTTATATAATAAAGCTCTTTGACGTAGTGATGTTTTGACGATCTGGCCACCGGGATTGTAATAAACACAGACTTGTCAACAGAAACGAGTAATAACCCACTCTCAAAGGGGGCATAAGGAATAATGGTTACAGCTTAAGGAAAATATTGATTATATTTGGAGTCTCCACAAATTTTAACTTTTAAGCCTCTGAAAAGATTCTTTTTTGAGACTGCAGCTTTGCAAAACTATTATTTCTTTTTCTGTCAACATGAAGTACGATGAATATACTAATGTTATTTACAAAGTATTTCAAAAAGTACATAGTGTAAAACTAGCTTTAGATACTTTTCGAATCTCTTTGAAATTATTTCTTTACATTGCTTGCATTTTTTTTTTATCAAACTTCTATGAAATTTTTAAATGAAGTTATCTATATATTAATAGCCGATTCTCCGTCTGTCTGTTTGTTTGTTTGTAAGTCACGCAAAATGGTAGATTGAGTTGTGAGCGAAATTATTTCTTTTTTTGTGTGCGACGTGAGTTCGAAGCAAATATATTGCAACCCCAATCGAACGTGACTTTTTTTGGCTGATGAACTAATAGGAATAACGTTTCGTTTTTATTATTTTGTTAGTTTTATATTCCACGTTGACTTGGCTTTGAAAACAATACATCAACTAAATACAAAGAAACTAACTGATTAAACATTTTGGACAAAAAGCAGCAGTGGCAGAACGTGGCAGCATATGTTCGGTTTGCCACTAACTCTTGCCTGACTGTCTGAGACGGGTGAACTTTTTTTTTGAGCAATCAAAATGTTTAAAAACCGAAAGGTAAAAAAAGAGTATCATATCAAAACAAAATGCTTTTTTTTGCTTTTCTTTTAATAAATCAATTTCTTCTTTTAATTGTTAAGCGTTCTGATCGAACGTTTTTTTATTCTATTTATTCATTTAGCACGTGCCTTTTTTCTCTCCTCCGTGTGAACTTTTTAAGAAGAGAAACCATTTCCCCCTTACGTTTGATAGCACCCATGTTAGAGCGCGTAACTTTCTTAAAACAAAAGTTAATAAAAAGTTGAAGTTTTCTCTCTCTACGTTTTGAGTGTATTGTTACACTGATAAAAGATCGGTTTTACCAGAGGTTGTGACTTCGAATCTGCTTCTGGTTGAACACAAGTTGTACGAGCCGTTTATAAGGAAATTTCATTGATACAGTGATACATGGACAGTGGACATGGGCGGCGAGCGACGCCGCCTTGGCGGCTAGTCTATATATTAATAGCCGATTCTCTGTTTGTCTGTTACGCAAAATGGAAGATTAAGCTGTGAGCGAAATTATTTCTTTTTTGTGTGCAACGTCAGTGCAAAACAAATTGCAACCCCAATCGAACGTGACTTTTTTTGACTGGTGACCAATAGGAATAATGTTTTTTATATTAAAATTATTATTAATTTTATATTCCAAGGACTACTGTTGACTTGGCTTTGAAAACAGTACATCAACTAGATACAAAGAAACCTACTGATTAAACATTCTGGACAACAAACAGTGGTGGCATAAGCGTGTTCGGTTTGCCAGTGTTGTATCCTAACGCTTGGCTGATTGCCTGAGATCGGTGAACCTTTTTTTCGAGCAAACAAAATGTTTAAAAACCGAAGCTTTCCTTGCACGAAAAAAGAGTATCATGAAACAAAATATTTTTTTGCTTTTGTTTTATTAATTTAATTTCTTCTGATCGAACATATTTTTATTCACTTTATTCATTTAGCACGTGCCTTTTTTCTCTCCTCCCGTGGGATCTTTTTAAGAAGAGAAACCATTTCCCCCCTACGTTTAATAGCACCCATGTAAGAGCGCGTAAATTTTTTAAAACGAAAGCTGATAATAAGTCGAAGTTTTTTCTCAATACGTTTTGAGTGTATTGTTATACTGATCAACGATTGGTTTTAAAAAATAAATAAGTAACACATCATGAAAAACCTGAAAAATTGATGCAAAACTGATATAACACTGCATACCAGAGGTTGTGATTTTGAATCTGCTTTGGCTGAACACAAGTTGTACGAGCCGTTTATAAGGAAATTTGACATTTATTGATACAGTGATACAGAGCAGGTGGACATGGGCGGCGAGCGACGCCGCCTTGGCGGCTAGTATTTATTGATTACTGTATACATTTTGAAAAAGAAAAATGACTTCATATTGTTTAAAAGTTATGTATAACCCGGCCGTCCTCTCCCCCAAACGAATATTTTAAAAGAAGAAGCGCTTTAGTATGCAGTGGGTATTAAATTGCACGATGTTTCATTGATTTCATTGACAAAACATAAAGAGTACACAAGAGATACTTGGAAACCGTGCAGATGATGTCTGAAGGTCTCTGGTGTACGAAATGTCTTTCGTTCTTTTGTGGATCATCGTTCATGTATAACAAATTGATTAATTCATGTAAGAACGTGGAAAACGTTATTAGAATAAAATCTCAAAGAAATGACTCGAGTGTGGCAAGTATATTTTTTTGTTATTTTTTTAGGTTAGTTATATTATTATGTTTGTATTATTATCTTTTAATATTTTTATGATGTATAGTTGTTTCATGTTACTTTTTGAACTAGTTTAACAGAGTTTTGTCAGTGTTTGTGAATTGTATCGTCGTTGAACTGGAGATTTTTGATGGACTTCGTGGTTTGCAATGAGTGAGGATGATGTCTGTTCTACTGAAATTTCACTGGAATAACAAAATCACTATTCTTGTTTGGGAAAGCAAGATTTCTTTTTCTTGTTGTTCTTACTTTAAAAACAGGTCTTCAGATGAAGTTTTCTTCCTGGAAATAGGCTTACTAAAGGATGTAAAAGGATGAAACTTATTCATCAAACCTAAAAAAAATGTTTATTCTATAACAGTCACTTTGAATCAGGCAGTTCCAACAATAGGCAGTTGTTGGATATCTCATTCCTCCTCCCAAAAGTGCAGCATTTGTATGACTCGGTCATGGCCGTGTTAGCTGATTGTATCAGTACTGCGTTTACTGGCACTTCTCTCCTGGGTGCAAAGAGGTGTCTTCGGAACGACTCTGCACGGCGAAGAAAGGGATAGCTTTGTGGAGAACGGCGTGTATCCAGGGCCCACAAGAGTGTTTCGGTGCGCAGACCTAAACATCAATTAATATGCTGTATCAATTCATATTGTCTTCGTTGGCTGGATCTTTGATTGCTCTTGACCTACGATTTGCTTTCTTGAAGTAGCGAGGACGGAATAGCCCCTATCGGGATGTCTTATAACCTGCTGCTCTTACGATGGTACCGCTATACACTGCCCGAAGTCAAGTCTGTGAGTTAGGGGACCCAAGGCTTTCGGGATCTTTGTTCAAAAAGACGCTCTAAACATGAGGAGTTAAATATTATTTCCGTCAAAAATACATTAAGGTAGAGGGCATGAGGTGTGTTGTGTAACAGAAAGATCGTTTTACATCCTGCTGTTAGTCTTTCTTTCTCTTCTTTTTGTTTCGTTTTGTTTTTGTTTTTCTTTATTTAAAAATTTTCGATTTTCAACTTTCTCACTTTCAATAAAACTTTGCTACCTTTTCTGAACAGACAATGACATGTTAAGTTCCTATCAACCTGTAAGTTTGACCAGCAACGGCTTGAATGGTGTTTTCACGGATCGGGTTGCTTCTTCGGATTTATGTGTTTAGTGTAAACGGTTAGGTGTTAGTGGACTATGTTATTTTAGCGACACATTTACATTTAGTCCACATTTATGCAAAAATATACATACAGAAACCTTTATTACTTACCGTGGCATTTGTTATTGTATGGTTTTTGTTATTTTGTTATTGTATTTTAGTCTTTTTCAATATTTATTATTTTTGTATTATCTTTTATAACCTTACTTACATTTACTTATTATGTAGTTGCTTTGGAATTTACTATGGATCTAGGGTTTTAATGCTTCTTTTTACGACCGAATATTTTTTGTTTTTAGTAGTGGTTTGTATTTTAACTTAGGTACTCATTGTTTTAATTTTTCATGTATGTTATATCCAATAACTTAGTTTCTTTTCTGATTTTGAACTAGTGGTACAGATGTAACACTATCATGTTTTTCTTCAGTGAGAGGACATCTTTAGGTTCATTTTGTTTTTGGCATTGTTTAAGGCTTCAACGAAGTTGAAGTGACTCATAACGAATAGTTGTGATGATAATTTGTTTCAGGGACATGCTCTCAAATAAATGATAAAGCATGTCAAAGCATTTGTTTCTTTGCGGGGACAACTTCTGTAACAACCGAATTCATTTTTATTTCAGGCATTTAATACTTCATATTCTTTTTTTTTGTGTAGACACTAACGGAATGATCCTAGGCGTTCCTGTGTTGTGGGACATTAATTTTAACTTCACGTGTTTTTCTTTTCAGGAGAGAATAATCTAACTTGCTCTTCATTTCATAGATTTAACGCTTTCACTTTCAGGTTGATTTCAGGGCTAATGACATGTTTATGTTAATGATCATGTTTATTTCCATTTTTCTTCAGGATAATTCATTTTCTATTTTTACAGGGCAAACTGCTAAACTTCATTTTTAGGAATTAATGATTTACGTTTTAGATAATTTCAGAGAGCAGCCGCTTAATACAATGCCTTTAGCATTAAAATTCCTGTGACAAATTATTTTTCTTTTTCATGAACCTTGTTGTTTTTTGCGAGTTCTTGTATAAAATGACATTAGATTGGAGACCGATTAGAAATGGAGGAGAATTTGGGTTTGGTATTTGGCCTAACAATTGTTTATGCAGCATGTTTGGTCAAAACAGATTTTCGACTTCGTCACGCAACTTGAGGTAAATATACATCACCATATTGTTTGTTACTTAGAGGATTTACTTCATTCTCGAATGTTTGTTGTGTTTCATTATAGAAAACGTGTGAACAGTGGATAATTTCTCAAAGCTTTGGCATCGATATTGAAACTAAGGTATGGCTGATTACATTATAGAAAATAACAGCCAGTGAATAATTATTATATTAAAAACACATTTTAAAAATTCCACTTAAACAAAGCTTTTCGTAAGACACAGGCTTGCATTATCAAGTTAGGCTGATTACATGTTTTATTAATTGAAATAAAAGCATAATTCTTAATGTGCTTAAATCTTTATTTTAGAAATGAGAACGAAACATGGATACACATTATGGCCTTTCCCTCACGGTTTTCTCGACAGTAAAAAATGCCAAATAAAAGTGGCGCTGCTGTTTTGGCTCTTATGCAGTAACTGCGAGTTTTTCATCCAGAGGGTGTTCAGTTTAAAGTCACAACAAATATACAACAGAATTAAATATTGTCTCAGTTTCTTAACCCATCTTAAGTCCTCCATGTTGGTTCATATACCAATTTTTTTTATCAGTTTCTGTTTTGAACTGCTTCAAAAAAAACCTATAAAGTAATTTTCTTAAAAGATTCCTTAACGCTATGTTGTCGCTGAGTTATTAAATCCGACTGGTAACTAGATGTTAAGATCTTAAGAGCATAACGAAACTACGAAGCAACGAAGAAGGCGTTGCTTAAGATGTTCATATACAATTAATCACAAACTTAGATTTACCAGTTTGTCTATGATGTTTACGAAACTTGTTTGATGAACTTAGAGAGACAGAATCATGGAGGAACCGAGAAAATCCCTCGCCGTCCATGTTCAGCCTGAGTTGAGTTAAAAAAAACAAAATTAAGGAATTGGCAACGGAAAGTGCACCCATGTCGTAGAGCTCAAAAAAATGATCAGAAAAATGAATGGCATCGTTTTGCTGCGGCCAACCGTTACAGAGATATCATCGATCAAAACAACCCGGGAAAAATATCTAAATACTCACGCTTTGTACTGAAACTTATTATCGTTATACGTACTTTAGGCACGAGAGCTGTACTTTTCAAACAAGCGGAAGAACGAAAGAATTACTACTAAGCTACGATTAGCACTATGGGTGTCGAACGACCGTAGAATCGGAACTTGAGCTGTATCTTGGAGCTGCATCGATACAGCTCAAAACTGTTATTTTATAACTTGTTAGTAAGTAAGTAACGAGAGTTTTTAGTCCATTCGTAATGGTTGGTTCTTCCGCCCGCCGACTTGCAACTATTAGTTGACTTACCGCCAGAGATACGTATAGCATTGCTCTAACTTGCCCGAAGGCCAGTGTGCAGTCAGTCGATGGCTCCTGATGGGCTGCCACAGCGGTCGCACTCAAAGGTACTAACCACTACACCATCTCTGCATCACTTGTATCGTCAGAGATAAAAACGGGCCGATTTTTGCAGTTGGAAAGATAATTAAAATCTGAACAACTTTTTTGCTTAAATTCAGGGAAGTGTACCCAATAAGAACAAGATGCCCTACCGGGCAGAAGGATTTCTGCAAGCTTTGCTGCTGAAAATGCCACAAAAATGCAACACTAGCACACTAGTCCTGCAAAACTAAGACAGTCACATCATTCAGCTCAAGAAGCATCAGCATTAAATAAACAAAAATATTGATGCGACTGACAATGTTCGTCAAGAAAGTCAGCCTACCATAACAAAGAAAAGGGGCTTTTCTTTATGCTATCGCGGAGATCATTTATGAAGATCTGTTTTTTGTACGAATAAGCTGAATGATTGTTACTGGATATTTGCCACCCACGTACTCCAAAAAAGTGCATCGACACAATACGAAACTTTAATTTAACCACATTAAATATAACGAATCCTATAAAAAGATTGTTTATACTGGCGGTAACCAACATATCGTTTGGGCAGCACAAACTAATATATAAAGTTTCTATATTGATCTCCTCAGAATGAAAAATATAAATATCACAATAATAATTACTTAGAAATTAAAGCTCATATCTAATCTAAAAGTTAAAAAAAATACAACATACGTAGGGAGAAAAGAGATAAGCTGATATAGCCAGAATACATCCAAAAATTGCTACTAAATATAGTATAAATAGCTGTATAAAGTGCATTATGTTGGTGATGTTGGGGAGAAGCTGAAAGGAAGCTAAGCTGAGCTTTAAAAATCCAAAAGCTTCTAAAAATTGACTTCAAACATGCATACACATACAAAATACACGAAGGTCTTTCATATTTAAAAAGGCTTGGAGCAAAAATAAAACAAGAAATACCTTTTCTTCCACACACCATGTATTGGCACTGTTTTCATATTTTAAACTTCAAGAAAACTTCTTTCAAAAAACAGAATAACCACACTGTAATTTAATTTTGTGAACATGATAAGTTCCCAACAGTAATGCAATTCTTTATATAAAATTATAAGCTGTATTAACTTCTTTTAAAGCCATATTTCCATCAAAGAAACTTTTAGCAAACTACACACGTTCTTTCGCTGCCATTTTTAAAACGTTTTGTGGACGATCACATGGCATGGCGAAAATCAGCCAATAAACTATCGCTATTTAAGTGGAGGTGGCTAAATTAGCACCCTTTCGTAGAAATCGGGCATTATGCACCAATGACAATTAAGACGGCTTTTTTATGAACCAATGAAATTTAAGAAACAAAAATGCGTAGGTTTGGACAGTAAGATGAAAAAACAGAAAAACACGGACGATCGTAAAGTATTTCTTGCTTACGCAGAAATCCAATAAATGGCAAAAGAAACTTAGAAAATGGCGTCATCATTTTTAGAAAAAGTTTGTGGAAATCGAAACTGTTTTAAATCCTAACATATTATATACCGTTGTAAAGATAATTTAAAACTGAACAACTTTTTTTGCTTACAACAATTTCTGAAAATGTGTGCTTTGCAAACTTACATCACTATTTTCCTCCTTTTTCTCATTCTCATCTATATTTCATCAAGTCTTGTATTTGATTTATATTTGTTAATTAATATACACAAACAATAAATCATATACAAAATAAGGATGTCAAAATCCTATAAGACGTGGCGTTTTTGAAGTCCATTATTTTGCAAGCTGTTGAAGAAATCAGCCGACGAGAAGCAACAGTCGTGGCAACCGTAGGAAGCGATGTGCTTAGCAACACTATCTTGAACAGCTCCAACATCGCACCGTGCGCAACCATGAAGAAGCAGATACTAGAGTTCTTCTACATGTCCTTGACGGAGCTAACACTGGTTTCAAGAAGATTTCGATCGTAATAGTTGATACATATGTCGTTGTAATTGCTATTCAACACTTTTCTGCGCTGAACCTGAAGGAACTTTGGATTGAATTTGGTGTTGGCAAAGCACGTAAATACATCCTTGTTCATGATTGTACAAAGATTTTGGTTGGAGGGATTCGTAAAAGCTTGACAGTTTGGCATTCACTGACGGGATGTGACACTGTTTCAAGTTTCAATGGCAAAGGAAAGAAGACGGCGAGGAAAGTATTGAGACTTTTTGAAGAAGGACAAGATGCATTTTCAAGGTAAGTTCCTGTTTTCTTCGCCATGATATTTCACTATTTCATGGAAACACTTTCCACAACTACAACACATTACAGATCTATAGGTCGTTGGTGTTTGACTAAAGGAATTCTTTTTCAAGGATGTGCTTTGATTTGTTATTTTCATATTGCATATAAAAACATGCAGCGTACACTCTTCGTTTTTTTTCACAATGTCATTAAGCTTGCGAGAAACGGTGTTTTAGACGAGAGAGATCTATCAGTGATTGAACGATGTGTGATATTGATGTACGATTCGATGAGTCATTTGGAAGATGTCAATGAATGTAGGAAAGAACTGTTTACAAAAAAGGCAAAAGCTGTAGAGAAAACATACCACCAACCAAGGACACTTTAGTTCAACACGCTAAGAGAGCTATGCTACAAACCATGTAATCCTATTTTATTTCCCCTTAATTTTTTTACACATTATATTCTATTTGTTTGCTTAATTTGTCTTTCAGCGTTTTAAAACTAAGGTATAAAATCAAAAAAAATTATTTTGTGTTTTTAGGACTTATTCGCAATAATTCGCTCATCAAGAATTTTATCTATAACATTTTATCTATAGACCATTCTAGACCTCTGTGCAAAATTTCACGATTTTGTCACGATTTGCACAATTGTTTGATACTACTTTTTTTCACTTATGGTACTTTGGCGTAAGTTTTCTGATCAGACTGCGCTTCAAATTATTCCGTTTTCTGATCAAAATTTACCATCGATCCGGAAAAGCTTTGAACCGGTTAGTGTAAACACAAGCTGTAAAAGTTTCAAATTATTGCAGATTGCATGTGTGATCAATCGAAAGTATTTGGCTGCATGCCAAACAATAGTTCAATCCTTAAGTAACTTTTCTAAACTTATAAAAAATCTATACATCACAACTCTCATCCGCTTTGCTTATTCTCCGTCTCTGCCCAGTGGGGATATTCGCTGAAAAAAGCACTGCAAAGGAGTGCATTTCTATAGAAATAAACACATTATTTCAAAAGAAATGTACTTCATCGCAGTGACTTTTGACGAACTTGTTCACCAGTTGTTGTGATTGTGTTTGTTTAACAAGAAGCTATCTCTATGGTTGAAAGTGTCTTATTCTAGTTTGAAAGAACGAACCATTATGCATTATTTTGCTCGTTTAACCCAGATAAAAATAACAAAATTTTGACCACAAACTAGTTGTGAAGTTAGGAAAACCGATAGTTTCGGGGAAAATGCGCTTGATTTGATAGATTAAGCAGAGACAGCGATGTGAAATCGAATTAACACAAAGTAGAATCTTCCTGTGTCGTCATCAAGCCAAAACACAACACTTAAAAAATTTTGCAAATTGTATTTGCGTCATCCATTCGGGATAATCACCATTTCACAATCGTCATCAGTCGTTATGAAACATAAATCAAATACCAACGAAGAGAAAACTTTCAAACTTCATTGCAAGAAAAAAGTTTCAGAAGGAACAAGGTAAACGATTTTTTGTTTTCTTCTATCATCATTCATATCATCTAGACAACACTACACGAAGCAGTGGATTGTGGCTCGATATTCTTAAAATAAAATCTTCGAATTACTGAAGTTGTATGTTCTAATTGTTTCTGCGTCAAACTCGTTCAAGTAATATCACTAGAAACAGGAAGACATGATGATGAAACAGAGAAATCTGTTGTTTTTTTTTGTTTTGTTTTTTATCCTAAAGTATGCTCAAAAGTTTGCTGAAAAATCATTTGTTGGTGACCAATTCTATATAAGACCCAATGAATTATATTTCTTCATAAAATGTTACAAAAGAATGACTTGAATATGACGTCAAAGTCATTGGTTAGTGCTGTGAGGCTGTTGATCCTTCATTTTCATTCATGGTTCTGTCAAGTTATCGTTTATTGAATATCTGTAATTAAATTATTAGACATGAAAACCTTATATTTTGCATACCAAAACAGAAATACAAAAACTAAAAAAATAAGCAAATTTTTGACCCAGTCGGGATGAGTATATTGAATTTCAATTTCAACATAGTATATTAGGTGGCATAATGGATGCTACAAATTAAGGATATTAGTACTAAAATTTGCAGGATTTGCTAATGTACCACTACCTTAGCAGTAAGACTTTTATATTTAACTCTCCTGGTTCACTTTTAGTTCATACCATTGATGTTCAAAAAACGATGAAACTTTTCGGATTCTTCGCACTTCTAACAATAGGTAAGAATTCTTTTTGCGTTATAGGCTTAGATAAATGTCAACTAACGTGAATTTCCATAGAAAGTTTTCTTCTTCATTTTTTAGTTGTGACTGTTAAAGCGAAAGGTAAGATTTCTAAAATCTGTGTAGAATACTCCTATTTATAAATTCATAAACTATCTCTCATTTTGCAGCCTTCGATTCGTTTTTAATCTTTATGAAGCCTAATTCACACCTGGCGATTGCGACGAGTGGCAATCGCCAATCGCCAGGTGTGAACACTCTCAAGTATTTCATTAGTAATCAATCCAGTAATTTCTGATGTTTCATCGTCGTAGTGGTCAGGCGTTTACGACGATTCTAACGTGCGAAAGTGTTCACGTTAGACGATTACGACGATTATGACGATTACACTGAATTTTAATTGTCGTAATCGCCAGGTCTTAATTATGACTTAAATTATTAATTACAATAATTTTCGTAAAATAATTTTTCCTCAAGTTATCATCACCTTTTGTTCCTGTTAATGATTTGTTAATGATTCAAAATGAAACGAAGTGAAGCTTACTAAGATGGATAAATTAAGAATTTATGGTTTTACAGATTCTGAAACCAATGTGTTACAGTTTATGTATGTAACTGTTATTAGCACAGAATGTATTTTTCCAAAAAAATTTATAAATTCAACACGGCTACTAAAATGATATCGAAGTGGTTTCCATTTAACGAAAACCAATACACATTTTGGATTCGTCGCTGTCGAGAGAAAAGTTTTTGTTTTTTTTTCGGTTGGTAAAATGAAAGAAGGGAATCCATATTTTTAACTGCGCAAAATATTACTCCGAATAAAAAAACAATCTTTATAGAAATCTTCAGATATTTATAAGAAATTGCGAAAGTTGGAAAGTAAATATTACGAAAAAAACCCTTTCGATATCGATACTGGATTGTATTTTGGTCAGGGTCCATTCGAAAATAGTTTTAATCGTTCGAGTCGAGTTGTTAAGTAATTCTGAGATGCTTTAAATTCTTGATAATATTGATTCAGTTTATTGAACACAGCGTCATAAACTTTGTGGTTATAAAGTCACATAGTCGCTACTATGACACCATAAATAGCCTTATTTAATTGGTCTATTTACGTTGTATTCTGTGTCCAAAGAGGTTTAATCATCTCTTAGATCGGTAAACCAAAACTATCATGTTATCTATACACAGGATTTTGCAAGGGTAGGAAAGATGGCAATTATGCAGACCCCGTGAAATGTCATGGTTTCATATCATGTGTTCATGGCATAACCTATAGACGGATTTGTCCTGGGGGACTGAAATACAGCCAAGCAAAACAGCAGTGTACAAGCATCAAATGTACTGGTATGAATTTTTCTTTCGTGTTTAATGAAGGCATGTTAAGATTTTCTGTGACCATGGATACATTAATTGCTTGTTACTGTTATGACAGTTTTTGCATCGAAGCATTTCAGACACATAGGAACGGTGCAATAACAACTTTCTATTTCTTTTTATCTTGACCAAGGTAGTGCTCTAACTTCGTCACCAGGACTTCTTCGTCTTTCGTATATCAAATGGGAACGAGGTTAAGTAGCGCAACTATTCCGGTTGGTTAAAGTTTGCCGGTATACAGGGGATTGTATTTATAATGACAATTGGTTGTTGCTGATACAAATATGATTGATTATTGAGAATTTTGAACTTTCTTGTATGTTCTTCAGGAAAGGGTTTCTGCAGGGGCAAAAAGGAGGGCAATTACAGACATCCTAATCACTGCACCCGTTTCATCACCTGTTCAAACGGCATTGCGTATAACAAGCACTGCCCAGCTGGACTACGGTACAGTGTCAAACATGACCGGTGTGTCCACGCACACAACGTCAAGTGCAAAGTCATTTCACGACCAAGTAAGTGAAAGCAGTATCTTTGGGTCTGTTACAAAAATACTTGTTTTATGTCGAACGGACAAATCGATACTTAGGGCTATATAAAAAACAGCACGTTTATGATACAATATCAAGCAAACGTTTTTCGAAAGTATACTAGAATAGAATTTACAAAATTCCAAAACATGATTTCTACAAGGATTATAGTCAAAAAATATTAAAACAAACAGTTATCGTGTCGGATGGACAAAATGCTAATACTTTTGTAACAGACCCCTTTGTGGACGTCTTTCAAGGAAGGAGCAGTAAATATATCTGGGTTCGAGGGATTTCTGTTTTAAATTTATTTGGAGCCAAATGAATAAAATTTCGTGGTTAGTTGACCTAGTGTCAAGCCTGTTAAATGCTAACGTTTCCAATTTGATGTTCACTCACTTTGAGCATGTGATAATAATAACGAGATAGCATTGGTTGAAATTAGTTGCATGTTCAAGTACTTCATAAGAAAAGTCATTGTAAAGATCACTGAAATAACGAGCTCAAGAATGTAATGGCCGTCCAGACACGGTGATTTCTGCTGACGGCAGTTCACATAACACAATGATTTCGATCATAGTAACTTGATGTAACATTGGCCTTATCTGTTTTCACCCAAAAGACCTGCTCCTTGATATCTGCAATACTTTTGTTTCAATATGCGAAAACTTTTACAAATACAGGTCCCTTTGATTTAAATGCCTGTGTAAACAATCCCTTAACGTTTTATTTCATAGAGCTATGTACACACCACGAACTGGTTTTCCTACCTGGTCAATTCATCTACAAATGCAAAGAACGCTGTAAATGTAGAAACGGCAGAATAAGATGTTTATCACTCTGTCCACCACAACATGTTCACTGCAAAGTACCATCAATCAAGGAAGCTATATATGTGCAAACCTTCGGAGGATGTACTTGCAAAAGAGAACGATGCATGGATTAAATCCGATTGATTATTTTTTATATTTACATTATGTTATAACATTTTTAAATAATACTCCAATGTGTTCTACTGATGCTTTCATTAAAAGTGTATCGTGAGAAAGTCCCATGCTTGACAGAAAGAAACATGGCTTGACTCCATTTCATGTACGATTTTATGAGAGAAAAACATTTAATTGACGTTTTAACATATTCTGACCTACCGCACTTATCTCGGTATTCTGCGAATGCTCCCTTATTCTCTGCGCCTTTTACAAACCTATTCTTAGCATGGAAATTTTTGATTGAAACTTATCCTTTCTATTCCTGAGACGTTTTGTCTTCACGAATGAGTTTCATTTAAAGCAAAATTTCCACAATTCTTTCACCGATGGGTCGCATGAACAAAAGAAGTCATTAATGCGCATGTGCAAGAAGAAAGCTAACTCACAAACACCTGTACTCTTGAAGTTTGCGAAATTCTCTCGTGATAACATGCATTAAAACGGGAAATCTCCGCATTTTTATTGGCTGGAAGGAACGGTTGAGCGGGAAAAGTAGAAGAGAGATTTGTTCAAACGTTTTTATGTCTACTACGAGGAAAGAAAGAAATTCCTATTTTTGCCAATTCTCCGCTGAAGAGAACATAACTGCATGCGAATTTGGATCGCACGAGTATTACCACCGAAAAGTTCTGTTGATGCTATAGACACTATGAGCGTACAATGGCTGAAATTAGCAATTTTGGGGGCGAACAACTGTAAAACGTTTCCCTAATTCCTTTTATACACCGTGTTATGACCTACATTAAGAACCAAAAATTTCATCTACTTTTTTTTCGGCGGAAAAAACTTCGGCGGAAATAATTTCGGCGAGATTTTGGTCCCTTCAGCGGAAAAAATTTCGGCAGGATTTCATCTATAACTTAATTTATTTCGGAATATCCAAATTTTAAGCATTTTATCGACAGGGAAATGCAAAAACTTGCGTTTAAGAAAATATTTCATGTTTAGTATTCTCTACTTGTGCAACAATCTGTTGTTCCTAAATTTAAAAACAAGAACCCGCTTGAATTGAAGACTTCAGGACGTGTCAAAACGATACACATACAATCCAAATAGTTGACATTGGGTTTAAAAGTAATATCGATTGCTGTAAGGAATAAATCTAACAAAAGAAGCATTACATCGACCCTCACACAGCTTAAATTTCTGAAAATAAAAAAAGGACAAAATCCAAAAATTTCGGGGGGGGGGGGGGGGGGGGGAAATTTTCGCCGAAACTTTTGGTTCTTAATGTAGTTAGAACAGTTAAGTTGGTTTTTATCATCAACACAACACGTTTTGATAAAAGAGGATAGTTACACGCATAAAGTCACACACATGAAATAAAAAACTGCATGAAAACGAGGTTGGATTATTAACTAGGTCAATAAAGTGTTTAAGCAGGAGGAAAGGTGAAATTGTCGCTGTTATTTGTAGCATCTTCCAATATTCAAATACAAAACAAAACGAAATTTGTTTCACTAAAAAATTAAGATGACTGGGTTTTCTCAATAGCTAAAGGATCACAGCATTGATCTTTCTGACTGTATGTAATAGGTTAAAAATTATTTCGTACGTGCGTTGATGACTGCAGATAGGAAAATGTTTCGGCATGATATTAAAGTTACCAAGGAGACTGGAAGGTTTGAACCAGAGTCACAATGTGATGCCAGAATTCAACCTCAAAACTGATATTCTGCACTTCATTTAGGAGATGATGTAATTCTGGCCACCTCGAACCTAGGGTCTCTTGCCTTTTCGATATCCCGAATAGCGGCAAAGATCCGTATATCGAAAAGGCAAGAGACCCTGGGTTCGAGGTTGGCTAGAATTACATCATCTCCTAAATGAAGTTCAGAATATCAGTTTTGTTTAAGCAACGCTTTCTTCATTTCATGGAGATATCTCTTCGATGTTTAAATCTCATCGTAACGTGGTAGTTGTACTACACATTTATCAACAACAATAACAACAACAACAACAAAATAAGTAAGTGGATAAACCACCACGACTTCATTCAATGAAATTCATTTTTTCTAATTTCTACAAATATTATAATTACACCAGGATAAATTATTGGATAAGGATAAACTCACACCGCAAACATATACGAACACCGTCATAACGGCATTTATGTCGTAACCGACAGCAAAATTCACTTTTTTCGAATTTTTATCTCTCATAAAGACTTTTGACTGATATACAATCTTTTTCACACAACCGCCTGTCATGACCGATACTTGGTTCAGTAACAATAATGGTCAGTGAGAACTTATAATAATCGACACATAATTCAGTTGTCTTATCACATACTATAACTACCATATTTCTTTGAGAGAAAATCCTTAAGGCCTGGTTCAAACCTGACGATTACGACGATTAAAAAAAATATCAATCGTCGTAATCGCCAATCGCCAGTAATCGTCAGGTCTGAACCAGGCCTAAAAATGCATCGATGGATTAATAAAAAGAGTTTAACCTACAAAACAAAGATTCTTACAATCATTTAGAACAGCGGTTAAGCTAATCCCAAAGCAAAGTGATTATAGCAATGCATTGTGGTAGTTGTAGCATGTATTCGAGAGATAAACTGAATTATGGGAATGGGAAATTGATGGGACATAATGCATCTTCAAAATGAGAAGTTGGGTGTTAGAGAAAGAAAAGAAAATCGCACAGGGATGAAGAGGTTAAATGGAACCCGAAAATAACTCAATGTTCCAGGGAATCGTGGACTAACTATCAATTGGAAGCGATCATCGGTTTTTAAAGTAATCGCGTTTACTATATATGACCAAAATTTGTTATCAAAATAGTTTTTGTACTAATCTTACTATCAAACTATAGAAACTATTCATTCAACTAAGAAAATACTGATGCAATATCATACAGCAAAACTACATGGTGTAAACATACTAAACTTATTTGGGTGGTCGAGTTTATGAACATCGCATACTTCTTTTTTGTATTTGGGTTTTCGCCAAATGTTTCAGAGGTCTGAAGACTGTTAGATACCCAGTGGGCAAAATCGTCAAAAAGTCACTGCGACGGAGAGCATTTTTATTGAAATTGTGTGCATATTTCTATAGAAATGCACTCCTTCGCAGAGATTTTTTAACAAATGTGCCGGCTGGGTATACACACATTCATGACTAAAAAATTGTGAAGTAGATATCGTCAATGTTGTTGTCCTGTGTAACCGTGCTAGAAATCTCGAAAAGGGTATCATCTTGTTCGTCAGCAGACTTGAATACTTTCAAGCGTCTCTGAGTTGCCGGGAAAAAGGTCGCGGGAAGCAGTCGAACGTACGGCACAGTAATGACACCACCGGCGTCATCAACAGATATCGTTGAATCTGACGTATGAAAATCACCGTTATGCAGTTTTAATTCCACAAAGACGAACCTATTCAGACTTGGCCGACCAGCTGAACCCGTCACAATCTAAAATGCAACCAATGAGATTTGTAGCAAGGCAGAGTACAGCCAATCAGATCATAGTGTTAAAGCGCTGCTTGTTCAACCAATAGATCACCTTATTATAATTCACAAGTTGCATCACACTATTCTAAGTATTTCAACCTTGAAGATAATGAACTATCATAAGGTCGAGAAAAAAGTGTGTCAGAAATTTTCTTGTGAGATAATCTCCACAAGGAAGCCAAACATTGTTTTATTCATTTGAGCGCTTTGTTTATAGTAAACAGCTGCTCGTTCCCAGATCATTTCTCAATTGTTCTATTTCTACTGACATCAGCATAGTGCAACCCTCAGCTCTACATATAACAATTCATTATCTTTAATATGAATGACCAATATCAATAATACGACGCTTGTAACCCTGACAGAGAGAAACGACATCTCAAGGAAAAATGTTTCACAAAAGTTCTTTTTTCAAACTTCAGCACACAAAAATATTCAGTTTAGAAAGGAGGAAACAGGTGAATATTGTGAAATCTTTCAAAAAGGTCTTTCGCTGATTGAGTTTTGAATTTAACGATACCTGGCCCAACCAATCAGCTTGCATTGTCTCTGTTTTGTTGTCGAAGGCGTGCTGAAACTTTATGGCGTTCACGAAAGATTTCGGTTGTTGAAAATGTGATAAATTGATGCGCTCTGCGTAAGAAGACAAAACCGAAAAGAAAAAAGAAACTCTTTCTTTCAATTCCTGGATGAACGCTCTCAAATTAAGAGTGTTGGTTTTGTAGCAATTCCAAACAGATGGAGTTCGTCCAAGTGACATAGCCTGCCATAAACGTTCAATTCGTCTTGTACTCGGGGCATAACCTTTAAGGGCTTTCACGAGTAGAGTAAGATCAAAATAACAGAGACGGATGTGAGATCGAAGAATCTGTATCTCATTTTGTATCGCATCAGCAATAATATGTTTGGTTAGCAAATTTGGATGATTTGTTTCGACGCTTTCGACCAATTCCAAGAACTCTTTCGTGATTTCTTCGATTTGAAAGACGAGAGACAACATGGATGGTTTTGGTGTTGTGTATATCCTTTCAAGCATGTCGGATGTTACTTCCGACCTAAAAAAAACAAACACCGCAGAATAATATGGACCTTCCGTCAACCTTCCCGAAAAAAGCAAAGGCTTTACAACGCGCAGGCGTGAACCCTGATTAGGCTATCAAAAAGAGTGTTTTTATTAACAAACCCAGGCTTGTTCAACGTATGGATGGTGGAGCCAGCCTGTGGAAAAAAGATTATAAAGAACGATTAAGATAACTGAAAAGAGAAGAGGGTACATAATACAAAAATAACATGCCTCGATTCATACTCACCACGTGTAACATAGCAGTGTCGTATTGATTGGTTAATCGGGGCAGGTATACAATATCTTTGATTAGGCGTTTTTGATTTTGAATGCCACGGGTAGTCAAACATTGAGAGACAGACTGGATGTAGGCTAGGTCAGTAGAAGATCTATGAGCGAAGACTAATTCTAACGATCACGGAAATAAAATTTAATAAGGCGCGCAGCGAAATACAACTTTAAATATCAACCAAGCTCTGAAAGTAAAGCGCTGTTATGACGGCTGGAAGATTAAGTCGTTTATTTGATGGAACGGACCGATCGAAACCTCTCCACTTACACGCTTGGCTGTTGAGAATAAACTCCATGCTTCACCAACTCTCCATGAAATATATCGAGACATAACTCTTCAGCAGTTTCGTTTGTACCTTTCTCCTACAAGAATAAAAATGGAAACTCTTTTATTTCTTTTTTTGTTTTCATTTTATGTAACGATTGATGTTCATTCCAGTTAAACCTGGTCAATTGGCATATGAATATTTCGAGGACGGATCTTGTGGAAGGTTATAGAGTATTTGAAAGCTCCAATTGATACAAGACAAGAGAGAATCTGTACCAGAGGCGGATTTACAGGGTAGTCAAATTTATGAAAGAGAGTTAACCTTATATCTAAAATCGTCAAAAAGTCACTGCAATGAAGAATACTCTTATTGAAATAGTGCATTTCAACAAACTTTGTTGTTGCTTGCTTACGACCAGACACAAGTAAGTTCTTGGTGCATACTCCTTCGCAGTGGTTTTTCAACCAATTTGTCAATCGGGTTATAACAAAAAAGTAACACGAGGTAATGAACTAGTGAAGACTTAAAACTTGAACAAAAATTTTAACACACTGTTCACCTGACATCCCCTGGACCCGCCTTTAATTACGCCCTCATTTACTGTTCCACGCACTTTAAGACACGTTTGATAAAGTACTAACAAAACTTGTATTCAGTTTACCATACACTCGTTAGGAATATTCATTGGTCTATTTAGTCAAAACACATATTATACAAAGTACAAGTTTAACGCCCTTCCAAGCCTAAATGACTTTAAGAGTGGGCGCTAATTCGATGATGTGATTAATTGAATCTTGACTGTTTAATCGACCTTTGATACAAATCTGAAGTGAAATCCAAAAGCCTTTTTTGAAAATAAGGAAGAATTGGCCCTTTGGTGGAATAATTGCATATGTTTTGTTTCTCAAATGGTTTGAATTTGTTACTTCGAAACAGTTCTGACATTTAAGACGTGGTTGGACGTACTAAGATTGAACTAAAATTTTTTTTAACCGAAATTCGGGAAAAGTGTATTCATCGCCATATAATATCGAGTAGTCAACCCACCTTTATTGATGATCGTATGACTTCCCTGATCTCCTCGTCAGTGTTTTTACTGTACTGCCAAATAATTGGCAGACTATGTTTTCTTATGTATTGTGGTAAACAAATCTGCGGTGAAGAGCTCATAACGAGCCATAAGCGAAACTGTTTGCAAGGTGATCGATTTGTTACTTCTGTCTTCATTTCCTCAAATGATTTCTATGATGGGAACCAAAATAAAGTCCAGTTTTCACCAGAAAAATGTTTTGTCTCATAAAGCACCGTTTACATCCTTACAATTAATTCTGTCATGAATTTGATATTCCATTTCTTGACCAAATCGCAGTTTTGAAGAATCAACCATTTCCCCTCTGCAACAGCTTGGTGCAGCATGTGAGATGCGTCACTCATCTGTTTATCATTCCCCATACTCATCAACACAACATCACAACCATAATACTTTGCGAGTGTTCTGATACTTTGAACGGGATCTGCAGAGAAGATATGACTGAGGGTTATGCTGTCAAAGTATTTACTTTGTGATCACAAAACTTGTTGTTTGCGGTCTCTTATTTTCATTTGAAAGAACAAGGCAATACACAAGACTGTTCTAGCTAGCAAAAACGGAAATAACAAAGTTTCGGCTGCAAACACGTGATGATCGAAGTTCGTACACGTGGTAGATCGGCGGTGGCCGTATATGGAGGGCTTCGTTAGCATGCATTACATCGTTTCCATGGTAACATTTCTAGTGATTTTCTTGTTATAATCAAATGAAACAATTCACAGCAAATGTTGACATAGAAACGAGGTTGGTATGAATAGTTGAGTACAAATTTGGGGAAGATTCTCGGTATCCAACCATCTTCATACCATTTTTGGATTTCTGCGAAAGCAAGAAATACATTAAAACCGGCTCTGTTCTTTTTCTTCTTCTTCTTACTGTCCAAACCTAGCGGTTTTTTGTATATTTCGTGCGTGCGTTTACATGAAACTAAAACAGCGTGCAATGCATGTCATGTCTCCCAGCGAAGAAACCCTTTTAGATTTACAAAAGTTTCTTTGATTAATATTAAATGGATTTTAAAAGAAGAAATACATATTTTAAGATGAAAAAAGAAAATCTGTAGAAGAAACTTCGAATTTTCTTGAATTGTGATCATTCTGAAGTTCTCAACGTTTTGTAAACAGAAGGGTGAAAAAGGTATACATTTTTTTGTTTTTAAGTGAAAACACAAACATCTTCGTTTGTTTTGGTATATGGGTTGTTACTATTTTTAAGCTTTGGATACTGAAGCTCAGCTCTTCAGCTCCAACATCAAAAATGTGTGTCTACTCTGCACCACTTACATACTTTTAATGTTTGATGTTAATGTTTTAATGTTTTTAATGTTTCAATGTTTGATCAATTTTTAAGTTATACTGCCAATGCCCCTTGTTACAAATGGCTTTCCTAATCACAATAGCAAATTAAAACTTCTTCCAACTGTCTGTAAATTCAAAACACTGCACATCATGTAACAATACAAAACTGTCTTTTCAGCATATATATATAAGTATATACTTTTAATGATCAAAATTTTTGTTTACTTTTTTGGTTTGCAATTTTGAGAATTTTGTTCGTAGTTAAGAACATTGGCAGTAGTGTTTAAAAAATATGATTTACATACGTAATCACTGTGATATCTGAAAAGATCAATATAAGCTTAATATCATTTCTTACTCCCAAAATAAAGGATGTTTTATGTCATTCAGATCAATTTAGTTTTTATCGGTGTTGTATACATACATTATTGTTTCATATAGTGTCAATTGCAATTTTGCAATGTCCTGAGGTGCATACGAAATCAGAAATGCAATGTTATGTTATCATTCAACCGATTTTTCAAATTTCTTAAAGAATTTTTATAAACAGGATACGAATGTTAACTTAGAACATTTGTAAATGCATGCCGCATTGCTAATCAAACTAAAACAGAAATTTCTGATTTCGGTTATATGTTAATTTTGGTCTATGTGGATGTGATTTGCATGACCAAAATTTGCTTGCTTTTTTGTGCTACTAGGAAAATAACACATTAACATTAAGTATCAAATACAGAACTTTGAGATTTTATGAGTCAATATATCCTTAATATTATTTCGTACTAACAAAATAAAAAATATTTTATTTCATTCAGATGTAATCCAGTTTATTGGCTGTGTATACATTAAAAGTCTCACATAGTGCCAATTATCTTTCGATAAATGTCCTGGGGAGTACATTAGAAATGTAATGTTTTATTTTACAAATCATGTAACCTTTTTCAAATTTCAAGTATATCATATGGTCTTTTATTTTCATACTTCAGCATATTTCGCAGAAATCCTTTTGCCTGTTAAGGCATCTTGTTTATCATAAGAACAATTTTAGAAAAGCAACGCCAGAACAACTTTGAGACTGAGGAATTCTAGAACATCAAATTTCACTTGAGTTATTCCAAGCAATGGAACAAAGCAAAGAAATTTTCCAATTTCTCATTGGCTAAAAAGTAAATTTCTTATGAAAGTAAACTTCTTATGAAAACCTTCATGGAAAATAAGAGCAGAAGAAGATCATTAAGAATGGTTCCAAATTCACTAGTTATCTAAAAAAACATATCTAAAAAAACAAACATGATGCAATGCTATTATAACGTTTTGTAGAATATATTTAATCAATCACATTTTCTAAAAGCTTTGTCTTGGTGTAAGGTACTTATGAAATCGTAAGGAAAGACTCATGATGATGATGCAAAACCTGAAGTAGACATGTGTCACTGGGTTAAAAAGAAGAAAAGTGAACCTTGGACTTCATTCAGCTTGTTATCGGTCGGACGTATGACGAGATTTATCGACGAACATTTGCTCAGTTTGTAGACGTCGTCGGCATGGAAAGACGGGATTTTGATAAAATCGGGACCAAGACGACACAAAATCAAATTTTTGCAGATATCAGCAAACTAAAACGAATAGTGAATAAAGAAGAAAAACTTATCCGGTTCAAGTACAGATTTCATTGACAAGCACCCCCGGAAGTAGTACACTCTGTCCATTGAAACTTGGTGGCTACTTCAGGGTTAAGAGATTGTGTGACGGGGGTTTAGGATTCTGCTCAAATTAATAGGTATTCAGTAAACAACAGGTGGATGGTCTTAGCAGATACAAAACATAAACGTCAATGAAATCACAAAAGACCAGCAAAAAATAGATAACCAGAGCATTAACAAGAAGTTCAAAAATTTTTCAAATCATTCTTAGGATTCCTTTGAGGTCAATTTTTCATCTAAATTTCTGAACAACATTATATTTTGCTCAAAAATAAAGTTGCAAAAGACGTTGCACCAAGAACTTACTAGTGTCTGGTCGTAAGCAAGCAACAACAAAGCTTGTTGAAATGTGTTCGAAGTGTCGACTAATGGTGGAGGAACCAATATCGATCGAAGCTGTAAACAAAATTGATCGTCAGAATAAAGGCAGTGTGAACTATATTCGTGGCAGAAAAAAACACGTGATTTTAAATGATAGCTGAAACAAAACTTTATATCAACACTAATTCTTGGTTCCCATGCTCATAGCGAATAGGCCGTCAAGAGATTTGAAGCAACCTTCTTGTTTTTTGGTCCAAAAAATGTGAGGGTTCCCTAAGTAAGGTGGGAAGATACCTGAAAGTATTCCTTCCATTGTGTTTCGTTTCCAAGAATGCTTTGCAACAAATCAGCATAACAAGAGACAGTTTTAGACAAAATATCTAATCGCAACCAAGCCTAAAAAACAACCAATCAAATTACAGGAGTAACATTCTATAAAAGAAGAGGACATAGTATAATATCGACAGTAATATCTATATGAAAATAGACAATTCAATAGGGATTCTTTACTAAAGGTAGGCCTATATTGTGTCTGTACTAAATTTGTGTAAAGACAAAATCTATAACAAACCTGTTCATCTATCCAACTAGGTTTGTTAACATCAGGTAGGGCCACTTCAGTACATTGTTTATAACTGCGTACGAAGAGCATCCACTCCGAATCAGGTAATTGCATTTGTTCTTTCATCTCATCCAACGTGATGCAAAGTGGAAATAGCAACACGTGCTCTATAGAAAAAAGTGAAAAAAGAACTTTGAAAAGCATAATGAACTGTCAGAAACAGAACTGAGATTTACAGTGTGCTGATGTCAGCAAAGGGAACTGGTCAAAAGAACAACTAGAAATGAGTGTGAAAACTGCAAACAAACGAGAGAAACACTAGATTGACTTTCTTGTAAATATTCCCTTCTAGAAAATCGCTGAGTTTTGTTTAGCTCGCGACCTTTATAACATTATCTTTAATAGGCGACTGATCTGCATAATACCTTAGGAATTTGATCTGATTTTTTATATTCTTTAGGGATAAAGGTCCCAAATTTTATTTCGATAAACCTTGGGGTTTAGTACAACTGACCTTTAAGGGTTTAATAGATTACTAATAACGTATGAACAATTAAGGAAATCAGTTCGTCTGCTTATCTCATTACCTTTGAAAATTGAAATTGAAATTCTTTGAAAGACATTTTTTATAAAGACTGCTTTGATTTCCTCGCTTCTGGTATGAACACTCATTGATACAGACTTGGTACAAGCAGTATCGTGAAACGTCGCGTCAAATACTTCCATAAAAGATTGCATTGTGAAACAATACAGAGGATGCAGAGAACAAACTTTCTGAACGAGAAAGTAGATATGGCAGATGTCTTCAGCCAAAACTTCATATTCGGTACTTTTCTTCATCACATCTTTGAATGTATTCTACGAAAGGAATAAGGGAAAAAAAAAAGAACGAGATGCAGGAGGGACTGGTTATAAAGTGGTACTTCTACTGCAGTATACAGGACCAGGCAATTTTATTCCTAGCGCTTCCTTTGATTCTTCTGTCCATGTACTAAAAACTGCACAGATTATTTACCGACTAAGACACTGTTATTGTTTCTGTAACTGCAAGTGCAGTCAACGAATTGCTCTTGTCTGGTTGAAACGCTATTTCAAATCGGAGTTCACAATTGACTGATAAAGAACATTACAAGCAACAGACACACTGGAAACTATTAGCAACCACCCCCGTCTCAGCACATATCTTACCATGCAAGCAAGGGATTTTTCATCGAGCAAAAGCAGATTTTCTTCCCAATAACCCATAAAATCCAAAATACAGTCTCTTTCCAACAGCTTCACTGTTTTGGTAGCAACTTCATCAAGTATGTTAGACTATCCAAAAGAAAGCAGGAATTGAGACTTAAAGAACTTCATAGATATACACAGAGAGCTTTTTTAATAGCCCTTCATAGGATACGCTTACGTGGACAAGTTTCTTTTCGTTTTTCAGGTACTTCAAGTCCAACTGTGTTCTCTGCAGCTGTGAATACAAGCTTGGATTCTCCTTCAATACAATCAAATGATGCAGATGGTGTTTCAAGGAGACAAAACAACTTTCCAAATTGACGGGTATGATATGATGGAATGAGATGGTCGCGTTTTCGTTCTTCAAAAAGTCCACTGACGAACACGAAAGGTACAATCTATGGCAAATTATGTAGGAGTCATTACATAGCATCAACAGTTCCAACATTAATTTGGTTCTTTAAAGTTCAAAACCAGTTGAAGGAGAGTGAATTAACGAGTTTGAATTCAGCAAGGATGTCGTACAGCATTGCATTAGAGATGTCCGGATCAAAACTAGGGTTGCAGATTCAGGGTACTGGCGTTGTAAGCTCAATGATACGAAATTCAAGAGCAATAGCCTTACTATGAGTGGCAGGGGAAAAACACAAACAGAACCAAGAGAAAGGAGGAGTCCTTCAAAACGCCTCTTACCTGAAGCCAGTATTACCAACAACTGTAGGAGAACCCACTTGAATGTTAGAAGTCCGTGTGTATTGGTTTCGACTGTTAGTACGGTCAATGATCGGATTTAATACCGTGTCTCCATCTTTCAGTCTTTCGACATGCTTGACAAGAACTGGACAACCAGTCTGGATTGCTAACTGTAAAATTTCATCTGAACACAAAACAACGCAAGCAATCTTCGAGTCAGCAATGCAATTTATCCCAAGTTCTATTCATTTTAATGTTAAATAGATTGTGATTTCTAGGGTTGTTTATAAAAAAGGAAATCTTTTTGTTTTTACAATTTTAATACATTTCCTATCCTAAATAAGATGTATTAATAGTCAAGCATTAAAAGTCATATGAAATTAACATATTAAAATGGATCCTTATATCCAAACGAAACATACCGCCCAAGAAGGACCATAAAGACCTAAAAAGAATTTACCAACCCAGTTTCTGATGGTCAGCACAAACCACAACAACTCTTCCATCGAGAGCAATATCATACTTCTAAACACGAAACAGTCAGCAGTCAATAGTAAAAAATACTGAACAGATTCCATTAAGTGAGAATCAGAGAACAAAGAAAAAAAAAAGATATATAATAATGATTGTAATATACTTGACATATTTCGGAGAGAGCAGAATGGTCATGCATCTGTAAATCTATCAAGAATAAGGAGGTTAGGAACATTGAACGTCTACTGAAGTTGCGCTGAATCTAGGACTGAACTCACCTTTAGAAAAGCCATTTTCAACCAAGCGTACAATTTCTTCACTAGTGTCGTCGGGATCAATCAGCAATGGCCAACAGTGTTTTCCAAGGGCATTGATGCAACGTATTCTTAATACATTGATCATAAAAGAAGCATGTTTTGCAAAATGTGTTTTCTCCCATTCGTCCTGTTCACTTGGGCAACTTAAAACACGATAAAACAGCTCATCTAAATTATCCTGTATCGGTTCAAAGTGGTTTTTGGACAGTACTTGGTTCCAAAGCTCAAAGAGTTGTTTCTGTTTGGTGTGAGTTAAAACGCCCGAATACACAACCATTCCAGCCACAACGATGTTTCTACATATCCCATTTGATATCTCGGATTTTGCAGAGGATATATTCTGCGACCATTCATCTGTGAATACTGTCATGGTTTTGAGCAACGATTCAGCCTTACCTTTCTCACTTGATAAAGACTAAAAGCATAATTGAGATTAAAAAAAACAGATGGATTAAAAAGAATATGGAGAATTATAATTAGTTTGCTTTTGTTGTTGATGTTGTTGATTTATACCAAGGAAAAAAATAAATGATATTGCAAATTGTTTGCATTTTATTGTGGTCATTAAATTCGATGAAAAAGAGAGTTTGTAGGAATACACAACAGCTGCAGGAGTAAAGGTGCATTTTTCATTGGCTCTACCTTTATGCACCAGAGAATATCCATAAAAAAAACCCGACTTAGTTCATATCCTTATAATGACTTTTAAGAAAATGGCACAAAAGTCGTCTGTAACTCCCAATATCCCACACACGTTTTTAAAAATCATATCAGTATTTCAGATGGTCTAGAAGTGCTTGATAAATCATTATGTCATACAGACAGGTTGATCCTTATAATTGAAATTGAATCATAGATTACATAAAGCATGGTAAAATTCCGCCAAATTGGGGGAATTGGCCCAAAGGCCTAAACTATCTACAGTATCATTACATCATAACAAAACTGTGTCTTAACCGTTTGGACACTTTTTCTTGTTTGTTTAGGGAAACAAGTTTATGTTAACACCAACTCTGACAGACATGTAAACCACGGTTTACATCCAATCTTACAACCAAAGAAAAATTAGACAGACTATGCTCTTAGAACAACAATAGTTGATATGACGTGATAGCATGGGGAATATAAGATTTGGCATCAACTTACTTTTCGTTTTTTATAAAGCTCTTTTAACAGGTTTACATTGTTGTTGTATGCAGTCACTTTCTTGTGTAATTCCTCCTTAACGTTGCTGAGTTGAATCTTTAATAGTTCAAACTCCTCCTCGGCCTAAAGGATTAATATAACAATACAACAAGCTACATTTTTCTGTAAAAAGATGGCTCGTTTTGGAATTGATACATTCACAGACCGGTGAAGAACGTTTTCTATCAAAGTGAAAGATATGTGAAGCTGAATCGTAACAGTGTGTCCACTCTGATCGACACTCAGCTTGAGAATGGGTATGATGTCAAAGGTGTTGGTTTATTTTTTTTATGGTTGAAGCGTTTCAGCACCTTTCAGAAGCCAAACTAGAGGTGGGAATGTTCTAGATCCTAGACAGCAGGACGTTTGTATAGCAGTTCTTACAAATTTTACAAGGTTTTACAAGTAAATATTGATAGATATATATGAGAAACATAATCAGTTGACCACATACTTGCTTGACATTCTTCTGAGCTTCAGCTAATGCATCCTCCTTTGGTTGTAGTTCTCCTAATATCTTGCTATAACTGTGGATTGCGTGCATCCACACTGATAGTTGTTCTGCAGCTTGACTTACTTTCGATAGCTCTTCGGGTTTTGTTGATGGGTTGTCAACAAATGCAGATAACTTCTCAAAAACAGTGTCACTTATATTATCTTTATCATAGAATTGCAAATTTGGTATGAACTTTTCTTTCATCAAGAGCAATTTAGCCTCATTCCATCTAAAAAATTGTTTGAAATTTTAATATTACTTTCTCTGTTTAGTAGAAGTGGATTTTTACATACCAAAGTAGTTATTGAGGCACATCGCTTAAAAAGCCCTTAAAATGTCAACTAAAATATTATCATTTTAAAGTTAAAAGCGCAGTCTACCATTTGCAAAAATGCTTCAAATGACCTAGGAAATTAAATTTAAGTGATCACTTACTGAGGAGGAACATCAAACATTACGCAAAGCATTTCAGCCACATATTTAACATCCACTGGAGGTGCATTATAACTGCGGATCTCCTCAAGAGCATGTTCATCAAGTGATTTCACTGCAAGTACGGCAGCATCATATAAAGGTTTGCACTAATAGAAACAATAATAACTTATCGTATCTTGTTTATGATATCTTATAATATCTTGTTCTAACCAAACTAATGATCATAGTGAGTTTCAGTTCTAAGATTTACAATATTCACCATTATGCTGTAATAGTGCATAGCACATATGAAAGAACTCCATGTTGTCAGGGTCTAATCTAGAATGGCAGGGCAGCCAGAAAGTAAAAGGGCACATTATGAACATCCAGAGGGCACTTATTTTCAGGAAAAGGCAACCTGAGCTTTATTTTAGTGGGTTAAACCTGTGACCCCCTATACAATAGTAATTTTTGAAGTGAAATAAACTAAAAAAAACCTCGTAGAGGGCAGTGTCCGATCAACGGACACTTTTTTGGCCTAGATTAGACCTTGGTTGTCTGAAGTTAATATGTTAATATTTATAAGCTGCTGATAAAAAGAACAGAATGTAACAGTTATCTGAAAACCAGGGATAAACAAACCTTTAAAAAATCATTTTCAGTTTCTGTCTTGAGTGTTTGGCATGGGATTTGTAGTTCGAATATTTTCTTCTCTTGATTTTTACAAGCTTGTTTTAATCTGGAGTATTCGGTCTGTTTATTTTTCATTTCATTCTCAGACATTGATAGTTCATTTTTGGATTGGTCTATCACTGGAGCAAGTGCACTTAATTCACATTCAAATTTGTGAATAGTTTGTTGAACTAGTTCTGTTTTTTCCGTGGCAGCTTCAAATTGTTTTATAATGTTCTAAACAGTAATCATAGTAATAGTTACATTTGCAAGCTTAAAACCATCTGTGAGATTTCAATCGTCCATTTTAGATGTTTGACAGTTTCATCATTAGTTCAGCAATAGCTTTATGTTTGAATTTTGACAAAACAGATCTGCTGTAATAATGTAAAGTACAAGTCATTTCCGGAGGGACAGATGTTTATGCAAACAATAAACGAATTGTAAATCAGAAGATAACTCACTGTTTTCTCATGCACCACTAAACTGAAAACATCTTTAAAGATCTGCACAAATTCGAGAAATTTTAATTGAATGTAAATTTTCATTTCTTTGTAGATATCTAGGTTTTTCAGGTAACTGCATACCGACAGATGCAGTTCTGACAATATTATGGGAATCCTTGCTTTCCCAAGAACTTCTGTTTCACCATTTTTAAACATGTCTAATGATATATCAGATAGGGATTCTGCTGCCACTTGCTGTAAAACATTACCATCCCAATTTTCGTAAATATCAATCAACGCCATTTTATGGATGAACATGGAATACTGATCAATCAGATTTGTAAGATTTTCCGCTTGAACACATAATACAATATGTAAATTTTGCTTAATTCGTTGGAAAAAACGGTCTTCGATCCAGGGGTGGTTTTCAGTTTTTCGGTGTTGAAGGTGACTTCCAGGAAGCAATTGAGAGGAAAGAAACATTAGTTCACTGGATGTATATAAGGCAGGACAGCAACCTGAATGCAGAAATCAAATACAACTTGAACCATAACTAATAACTGCACTCGCTTACTCAGCTAGCAAGTTAAGTTAGCAAATAGACACACACCTCAGTATTAGATGATACTTACCATCATTAACTAAAGCTGAAACCATCGAAATTACTTCTTCACTGACACGTTCCGCAACATACAACAAAACAGGATGTCCTTTAAGACCTGCAATATTACAGGTATCCTTCAGTACAGCCTTCTGTTGACTCAAATCCATTGAACTGGTTAATTCAAACATCTATGAGATCAAAATTAATAATAACAACAATTTACTAATTTGGAATTCAATAGTTCTCTTTAAATTAAAACTCAGTCTTTTCATACTGTACAATAACAAAATATTGCAATGCAAACCTTTGTATGGGTCAACTGAGAGACTAACTTTGTGACCATGTATTGGTCATGACCATTTTCCGAAATGAGAAGGGAATGACCACCATGCATATTCTAAAAGGTTTTGCGAAGGAAATCATAGAAATTATAGAAAATTCAATTTCGAAAATTTAGTTATGTGCAATTAAAATTGAACAATGAAGAATAATAACAATTCACATACCAGCACTCTTGCTAGGTTTGCACAATGGTGTACCCTCTCATCAAATAAAACCATTTTCATGGTATTGGTTTCTTGTAACATGGTTTTGAAGTGCTTTAGGTCGATCATTTCATAGTTGCGAATGGGACATTCACATTGAACAGGAGTCTTTACAAACACCAAACTTGAATATGTTCCTTGCGATGACAATATATTACTCATTAACTTCACCAATACATCAATGTTACTTGCAGCTTCCACTGAATTTACAAAGAATAAGAATTCAGAGTTATTAACACAATAATTGTTTCTTATTCTTTGAAGGACTTCAAAAGTACTAGTCAGCTTGCGCTAGAGAACTTTTCACAATCAAACTTTGCCTTATTTAATTTGATTCAACAGCCTTGAAACACTTTGAATAAAATCAAATGTATCTATCTCATTATCTAATGTATGTAAATCAAAGAACTTTAGTTAAAACAGGGAATGTTTGTGATGAAAACCATCTCATTGAGTCACACAAAAACAAATTTGAAATGACATTACCTAACCCCTTTCTTGGAAGGTGATTGAATGTGGAAGAAAATTCATTTAGAACCAAAGTCTTCAATTGTGAAAAATCTTGACGATACATGCGAGAACCATACACTTTATGTATTTCATGAATAATGAAGTTACTAACGGTCCGAAGCATTTTTACAACGCATTCTTTAGCCTGATCTGTTTTATCTGTTAACTGTATCTGTTCTGATACACTGAAAAATCGAATCAAAATAAAAAATAAAATAAAAAACATACTTTGAATGTAAGACTCATTTCCTAGCCCAGTTTTCAAAATTAAATTGAATTAAGGTGTGGCCAGAGAGCTACAACCGTTTTTAATTAGAAAATTAGGAGAATGGGTCACCATAGTTATTTGATTTAAACACCAACCAACTATATTTTTGCAGGGAACTTAATTTGTCATTCCATTTTTCCAAGAGTTGTGAAAGAATTAAATTGAACTGAATTGAAGATAAGAGAACAAAGACAATGGACATACATTGTACATACTTGCAATCTTACCTGCGTTCAACAATTTGACTTGATTTTGAATTTTCAAATAGAACATGGAAGCTTGAAACAACAGCATTACTAGCATTGAGTGGAAAGAGTAACAGACTTTTAAACAACCGTGAAAGATCATGAAATGAAAACAGATACTGGGGATATTTTCCTGAGAACTGTTGAATAACTGAACTATGAACATGCAGAACAGCTTCCACAACATTCTATGAAATACATAACAAAATGCTTGTGATTATAACTTGTGTGCGTTGAGTTGATAGAGAAACCAATGACCTTCAGTGGCAGAAATTAAATGACTTACCTCAGCGAAAAATTGTTTGCATGGGAACCAGTCATAAGATGAAAGCCAATTTTGACAAAGACTTGTGAAGATAGAGACCATTTCATCTTGATCATGTTTTGGGAACCGTACGAGACAGAAATGACGATATAATCTTTGACTTAATGGGATGTTGTAATTGGCACCAATTAAATCACTACCAGGTGATACATAAGAGGCAATAAAGTTAGCTCGTGGTAGGTGACGAAAATATTTTCCCTCGAATTCGTAAATCCCTCCTACAGATGAATTAAAGAACTTAATACAAATGAACATCAACACAACACAACTATCACAGCCATTATTACCCTATTACCCTGTATATAGGCGGCACACTCCACTTTTATGTGCAATGCACTCATATCCAGGTCATTGCGCATGCACCTACATCCCGTTGCCAAAATGACTTGATCAAAGGGCCAAGCTTAGGAGGCAAAACCAATGAATTTATTTCTTCTCAAGTAATCTTTTACAAAAAGGTCCACTTTAGACAACATAAAGTGTGGGGCTTCCACCGTATTGGTACATGGTACTCAAGCCATCCCTTCTCTTTATTCCCTCTTTCCCGTAATTTTACAGGATATCTTTGCCCCAGGAAGTAAGGCAGAAGTACAGTACTTCGAAAATTCTTTTGGAAGATGTCCAACAACTTCATTGATTTTGACAATTTTCACTGTGAACATGTCATGTTCATTTTTTGGCTCCTTCTCTGCCGTCAGCTCTTCATTTATGACACAAGTCTACTTTTTCATGTAAATGTGATGTCCAGGTAGGCAGCCCTCAAATTCAAATTCATAGGGAGTACAATTTTTTGTTCTTGACATCTCTCAATTTATATAGGTCTCTCTACTTCTGCCTATGCTAACTGTATTTACAATGGAGTGCAGGCAGATTAGATTTTTAAGTTTTTTTCGAATCGAGTGCCGTGAAAAGATGTCCTAAAAGGTCAAATTGAAACCAGGCGCATGCACTTTCGGCAGTTTTTTATTGGAAAAGTTGTGCCAAAACATGATTGTCCTTGCTATAGGCGCAGCACTTATATGCGGGGTAATAGGGTACATAGTATAATTTAATAGTACACTAAGAATGATCTTTTAGGAAGTACAAGAATGATAAAAAAACAGAAATGGAATTGAATTACTTTCACAAATAATCTGTCGTACACACTCATGTATAGGTTTACTGTCAATTGTTCCACCGGCTTGGTGAACATCGTCAAGAAAAAATACGAATTTTTCTCTGCATGCATCTCGAAGTTTTGATACATCAACCTCCTGTTTAGAAGACTGTCTTGTTTTGGTTATAATTTGATCCTGAAAATACTGCACCGACAGTGATTCTGACACTTGCATTTTCGTGATGGCATACTTTGACCCAAGCAGATTCTGTAAGATATGAGTGAACAATTACATATGGCAAAATATTGCATGACACAACTATATTCCCAATATTGGCAAAGACAATCACTTTAAACTAACAATGCCATAGTTTCAATTATTCTGAAAAACATATTACCTTAACAAAAGTAGATTTTCCTGTACCAGGAGCGCCAACCAACAATATGTTATTATCATTAGCCAGCAAATGGTTTGTCAAGTGAAACGCTATTTGCAACTATGAAAAAAAACATCAAATCAAAAAACACAATCAAGTAAATCTCCAGTTGTGCAACAATGATATGTAAGGTATACTCCATACTTCAGCCTCTATTCAAATCAAAAAGCAAAACAAGTAAGACAACACCCATTCAGATGAAAGTAAACAACTATTTCATTCTATGATGTAATCAAACAGCATAATTACTAACATTTTTCGTTACTAAATAATTTGAAATTGGTGATAAACTTTTTGCGAATTTCTGCTTATTCCATGGAACTATTTCACCAATGGTTCCATCAAAGTAACAATCCAACATATGAGAAGGGAAAATAACTTCTGCAACTGGACAGGTTGAAAAGATCTGCCGAATAAAGTTGTCCAACTTTGACAATGATCTATATTTAAAAGAAAAAAGAGAATGTCAACTAATTATCTATTTAATTTCCGTTAGTAACAAAAACAACATGAATCCACCTTTCATGAACTAAAGGTGAGAATGCATGTGCCACGGAATATGCCATAGCATGACAAATAAATCTGGCTTCATCTTCTGACTGTGCATCTAGACTGTTCTGCCTATTGCTATCACGTGATCTCCAAATGGTCAATAATGACGAAAAGATTTTTAAAATGTATTCGCATTCAATGACAGCTGAGTGTGACATTCTCCTGTCATAGAAAACATCTGCAGTAAAGTAGCTGTCACAATCTTCATGAATGAACTTGGAAATGTCATCAAGAACATATAGTAGAATTTGCTCCACGATTACCAATCTAGGAAACAAAATGTTGTTAATAACCAGGTTAACAAAACGTAAAAAAGAAAATAAAAAATAAAAAATAAATTGAAGTTGAGAAGATGAACCTAATATTGAATCTGTTTTCATGAGCCCAGGTTTGAGTTTGAAGTTGATGACAGACTCATACCTGTCATTGATTTAAAAAGACCTGGTTACGGGATAACTGTGTATTCAATTCAATTCCAACAAGATATTTCTTTATAGATGGAGCAATTTATGAGTTGTTTTCAATTAACACGTGCCTGTAGTAGGCACAAAAAGTAAAGTAAGGAGTTCTTTAAAATTAAAGATTTCTTGTTCTGGGTGACACCGATTATGATGCTATTGAGCTTGCAATATGTGCGCAGGCTACGACTCTAAATCATGGCCGATAGGGGAAATTTAGTTGAGCACTTATTTAGTAGCGAGTGTACATCCCTGGTATGTTTTCAATTACCAGGTCAATAAGCTATCACTAAGCCAATTTCCTAGTTTATCTTCTTATAAAAATTTAAAACTTTTACATACTCATGCGTATCCACTGAATATTTGTTAAGTGCTGTATTTTTCCATGTGTTGAATGAGCAATGCCAATCAACAGCATTGTTGTCTGCAAAATACAGAATTGCACTAGACGATACTAATGAAGGTGATACACAATCAAGATTATCCATTTCAAACAATAGCTTGTTATCGTCTAAAGGAAATTATCGCAATTGTAAATAGAATGTATCATACATTAACTATATTATATTGTCAAACAATATTTACCTGAAAGTTCAATATCTTTACAATTGCCAAGCATACATTTTTGAGAGTAACTCAGCAGTGCCTCAAATGGAACAACCCATGATGGCTGAACAGTACCATCAATTACTAACCACAATTGTGAGCTGAAAGTACCGTGAGGAGCACCCAACCTCATTGTGTCATGGTGGCTTAGTATTTTGGTAAAAATACCATCTGTCCAAGAATCATTTTTGAAATTACCAAACAGCTAAAGAACAATATAAAGCTATCTTTATTTATCAACAAAATGAAAATGCCAAGGAATTGTCAGCAATGTGAAGTCAAAAGACTGCAAAAAAAAAAAAAAAAATTGGCGTTAAGTTAAAACATTTTCATGTTTAAATGTGACAAGTATTTTCTTATAGTCTAACTATTGAATGCTCAGTTAAGATATAAACAAAACAATGAAACCTTATGGAAACGATATATTGATAGATAGATTGAGTATAAACATACCTGATCATAATTGAATGTGTTAGGATAGACCACTTTCAGAGAAGTTCTAGTAAACTCCTTTGATGATAAATCTTTTCTTTGTGACCATGGAGAAGAGAACTGGGACAAAGCTCTTGAGAGGGTTGTGTAGCAGGTTGTTTTTCCTGTTGCAGGATTTCCTAATAAGATCACACTCTGGTTGTGCAATAGCAATTTATGAAGCTCCAATAGCTGCAAAACACATTCAAATAATATAAGTGGAACAGTTTGAAACAACTACTGATTTATGCTCAACAAATTCTTTACCTTAGCAATAAATTCATCTTTTATTGATAAATTGTCAGCGTGTAATTGTTCTTCAAGAGAGTCAACTAGCAAGGGATCTTGAGGTGAACTGGTAACAGTGTGACACTTGAAAAATGGAAATATCAACGCAATTCTTTGTGATAGGCAAATGAAAGTGTTCTGCGACACCGCTGATTTTAGAAAATGAGCCAAAGTCTGTGATAGGCTGGCTTCCTCCATCTTGATATCAACTAATAATATAACACTTGAAATTATTAGTCTGGCTTCATCCTTCTTATTCCTACTTAACTTTATTTGCATTGCTTCCTATGTTACACTCTTTGTAAGAACTCATAACCTAGTTTGTGCTTTGACAACTATCCTTAGCTGAACCAAAGAAACAAAATGAATACAAGTGCATCATTATTTGAATGGGAAATATCTACGGAAGTTGATTAACTGATAGAGAGGTTCTCTTGATTGTTACACAACATAAATCATCAGGTCTGTGAGACAATTATCTATATCTCTTCACTTATCGCCAATGTAATGAATTTGCACAAAAATGATACTTGCAGGAGATAATTGCTTTTAGAAAAAACAGCTCACTTCATTAACAGTTACTTTTCTTTCAGAATCATGCTGAGATCAACGTCCAACTTACCATTTTCTAGTTGCTTGGACTGAAGAATTTTTCCACTGAGCATAATTAAAGATTTGATTTTCTTTAGTGACAATACTGATGCATCAATCTTGAAGAAAAAATAACAAAATGGAGATCCGCAAAATTTTCTCTAAGTTACTGCTTATTTTTATTTTTGACAATGAATTTTTCAAAAACCCTGGCTTTCTGTGGGGTGATAGAAACATCCCGTCAATATAACTCATTATAAAACATTTTGTAGATCATTGTTGATCAAATATAACTGTATAAGATACATTAGCATTGAATTAATATATCAATTAAATACATCCTTACAAAATGCAACAACAGCCCAGTGGACCAACTTGTTGAAACATTATTGCAAAGCAGTACATTTCAATAGAAATATTCACACTATTTCAAAGAAATTAAACAGAAATTAAACAGAAATTCACAGTGGCTATTTACAAATTTGCACACTGTGTCTGTTACAAAGGTATTAGCATTTTTTCTATCCGACACCATAACTGTTTGTTTCAATATTTTTGACTATAATCCTTGTGGAAATCATATTTTGGAATTTTGTAAGTTCTATTCCAGTATACTTTCGTAAAACGTTTGCTTGATATTGTATCGTAAACGTGCTGTTTTTTTAATATAGCCCGAAGTATCGATATGTCCATCCAACATATAACAAGTAATTTTGTAACTGATCCCACTGTGATAGTGTGGTTGTTTAACACATTAATAGCTCATAAAATGGAGATCAAAATATTTTCTGTGACACCCTTTACAAAATCTCTGATTGTAGGAAAAATATTTTATATAGATACAACAAAAGTGAAAATTTCCAACCTGATCATCACAACTGTCAAGAAACGTCATTAGCTTGTTCGCCAAAATTCGAGAACAGCAGTAACCACTGATTATCAGCCAGGCTTCGTATATTTGTTCGGAGTGTGTGTGAAGAAAGGAAACTGGTCGAAGGACATTCTATAGAAAAAATTGTTATGTTTTCTAACGTAATTCCCCCACACACAAAAACATATACACAACATTTTTCCTACGTAAAGATATTCCATTCTCACCTTAAAATTTGGAGGAACATCTTTCCATACATTTGTTCCACCATTCATAATGGCAACAGCACCAAACAAAGGGTTCACCTCGACCATGCAACTGTTCAATAACATGCTACCAACTGGTTTTCTCAAATATGGCACAAAGTCCTCGTTAAAGTTGTGATGTGGATTAGGAATATTAAAAGCTTCGGCCACTGTGTGACATCGTGGAAAATCCTTATGCTAAAGAGAGTTATTTATCATCAATTTGAGAAATATTAAAATACTATAACAGAAAGTTGGCCCTTGCTACATGATACATTTACTTGAAAAAAAGATCAATGCACAATCTAAACAGTTATGCTCAAATTGCCACACTCCCCTCAATAAGAGACCTGGACATTGCACGTAAGTGGTTAAGACATTGATCATGTGATATTGTAACTTCAGTGCAGTAAGAAATATCAACTGAAAGTAAGGAATCCAATAATATTTTTGCTGAAGGTAAGAAAAGTAATCACATAATCCGTATCATAGACCATTTCAGGTTGTGTTGATGCTGATTAAACAGCTAAATGTATCTCCAGAGGAACTGAACAAAAACAGACGTTACAATGGCCACTGTGCATTCCATTAATGTTTTCTATTATGTTATGATCAATTCAATCATGATCTTTAAACTTAATAACATGAATCAACATTTTAAAGCAAACTGGAGATGGAGCTACAGAGGCAGGAAGACTGAAAAAAAATCAGCTTGATACAACATCCAAGTATTTAAGAAATAAATAAAAGGGATGAATAGCTACCTCATTGTCAATTTTGGAAAGACATCGCAGTGCAGTTTTAATGTCATGAAAATAATGCCCAATGATAGACAAATCATTTGTTGATAACAATTGTGCATTATCGAAACAGATTACACTTCCAACATGTAATGCACCAACCAGCATGTTCTGTATCGACAGGAGTGGGAGGTCACTTGTACAGCTCATACTAATAAAATGCCGAGCAAGTTTCTAAATAGAGTTATGTAGATTTAATACAGATGAATTAACATTGTATGGTTGTTATCATTTGTTTTGCTATTTTCTCTAAGCACTTCATTGTTGTTTCATACTTTTTGTAGTGTTTTTAATTTAAATGTGGAATCCTTTCTGAATAATTCTAAAAACTTACATAAAAACTGTATAATAAAATCATAAAGTTGGAAGAGCAGAGCTAAATTCATAAATTGTTACATGAATATTTCAAGAGATTCTGAAAAGTTTGTGTAAAACCAATCAAGCAAACCACCTATCTTCCAAAAAAACAGTTATGTTGGATTTGATCTGAAATCGGATTCATTTTGGTCACTCAAAAAAAAATCACCTGTGCAAGAAATGAAACCGTTTCGGTTTTTCCATTTTGTCGATCTCCACATAAACAACCAACTTGAAAATCTTTAAAGGCAAGTAGTAAGGACAATATGCAGCGATCTGTTAGAGGGGTGATTAGAATGCTGTTCAGAGGTCCATAATACTCATAACCGAATTGATAGGAGCCACCAAAGCAGTGTAGTTCTATGTCAAATACTGAAGAAGAGAGAAAACATTTTATAATGCTGCTTCATACAGTAGGAATATTTGCAATCAGAACATTTCATGAAAGGTTTATCTTTGCCTGTTAATCATAAGCTACGAGAAACTCAAACGCTTTTGAAATTGTCCAATGTTTTGTCATCTCTGAATCTTCACCATTCAGTGTTTACAGGAAGCATCAATCTTAATAAAACTAAACAAGGACCCTGATTTTCAGACTAGAATACAAGATATTTCCGTATTACATGACTGAATGTCAATGGGATTAGATATCCACTTAAAAAAATATAAAAATAAAATATTTGGTTCTGTATCAAAATGAGGGAACATTGATGCGGATCCGTACATAAAATCAAACAGCACTCTACATAAGCCATTCCATTTCTGACAATGTGAGACCGTCTCATTTAATATCCAGTTACCAAATTTTGCCAGCAAAAATCTCGAGAGCCATAATGGTAACTGACATTTTTTGGAGTCCACAATATTGACAATGGAGTAATGAGACACTTTGGGTCTAAGTTTTTTAGCAATGGGGCTGTGACATTATTTAAATCCTTGATCTACTAATAACTCTGCAACAATAATTGGTTGCATGTAAATGATCTCACTCTTTATAACGTTCATATGCACCTTTCACTTTCTTGAATTTAGCTTTGATCACTCTTCAACCATGGGAAGATATGGATAACAATTTTACTTGGGATAACTCACATCAACTCAAATAAACATTAATCCACACATACCATCTCTGTTATGAAGATCAATCTTTTCCAGACCCTGCTTCAATTTCAACTTGACCATTCTCAGGTGGATTAAAGAGAAATCTTCTTTCACAGCATCTGAAATGAAATCCAAACATACACACAATACATACTACTCCCACAAACTGAGTTCATATTGAACTTAATAAGGTGTATATACATTGTATTCATAAGTTCAGGCATTATTAGAACAAGAAGGTTGGTATTTAGTAGTCTTTTTAAGTAAAATCCATTTGAAAATTTACAGTCAATTTCTTTGTAGGCTCTCCCTGCAGTTATGACACTGCTTTAACGACATATCAGCTCATTTTTCCCGATATCAATAATGTATGTTTTTTGTTTCAGTAAGTTGCAAATGTGGGGGAAAATGATGGACTCCAGTGAGTAAATCAATCACCAAAACAAAACAAGCAAATCTTTCTGCTTCTATGCTAACAATCTTACTATAGTTAGTTTTACTTACAGTTCAGTTGATCTTTATAATACATAACTTGCAACAGCAACACTTGGGTGAGCAGAAGAAATCTCTTGTCGGAAAGATTAGTGAAACTCCAAATTTTTGAATTCTTTAAAAAACTCGTCAGATTAGTGATGACATTTCTGAAAATTTTTCTGGTATAAAACAGAATAAAGTTCTATTAACAATACAAAAGAAGAAGTTTTTGACATTCAAAATGTCCTTCATAATGTACATGTAAATAGAGAGTTGATCATTAATTTGCCTTAAGGAGCTAACCCAGTGCGGCATTTGTAGAAAAATCACTGTGAATGAGTGCATTTCTATAGAAAATACACATTATTTCAATTAACATGCTCTTCATCGCAGTGACATTTTGAAGATTTTGCCCACTGGGTAACCAATCTATAATACCCGATTCTCCGTTTGTCTGTCACACAAAATGGTAGGTGAGTTGTGAGTGAAATAATTTCTTATCTTTTGTGCGATGTCAGTGTGAACCCATTCCATTGAAACCCAAATAAAACGCAACGTTTAGGGAAAATTATGTCGTAACCAATAGGGATAACTGACGTTTTTTGGAGTCCGCGATACAGGCGATGGGGTGACAAAAAATGTGGGTCTATTTTTTTTTTTTTTGGGGGGGGGGAGGGGGGGGGGGGGGGGGGGGTCTGTGACGTCATCAAAATGTTTGATCAACAATATCTTTGTAACGGTTGATCATAAGAAAACAATCCCATACATTTTTTTGATCAGTTTTTCGAGCTCTACAACATGGGTACACTTATCATTGCCAATTCTTTAATTTTATTTTTCGTGAACTGGACGCATGTTGAACATCGGCGAGCGCTGCCGACTTGGCGGCTAGTATCATATTAATCTCAAAGCATCGTCACTCATTGCAATTGAAAATTTGTCCTTACTTTCCGTCATCAACATTCTTCTTGTTCTGTAGAATATCCACAAAGAACTTATTCCATATCCAATCGTGATACAACAGAAGTGACTGGAAGGAATATTTTCGATGAAAACTCTTCTCTTTTAGCCAATCAATATCAACCATGATACGTGACTCTGAAAGAATTTAACATTAAGCACAATCTCTACAGAAAAGAAAAAGAACAAACTTATGAAATCTTTCTGACTTTCTAATTTCTATACTGATGAACCTAATTGGCATTCTATATCCTGTATATTGGAACATTTTTACCCATTTACGTAGCTGTTGGAATGTCCAACAATAGATAAATTAAAGACAAACAACATTATCGTTAATAAATGCTTTTCGTTTTCAATACACTCTTACTAAATTTTCACGTGTATTAAAAATAAAATAAGATTCGCATAATTGCAACTATATATTTCCTCAAAGTTGCGAAAATTTTATCAATTATTGTGTGTATATTGATAATATGATATAATATTGATAAAAATGTATCATTACGCTAAATAATTACACTGGTGTAACTAATATCAACCTGACACTCAGTTAAAAATGTTCTTATTAAACAACAGGTGGAATTGAATTTAACACCAGAAAAGAACTTATTTTGAGCCTATTATAAAATAAATAGGTTTCTCTTAACAATTTCAACAGAGGAGTTAAAAAGTGACTGAGAAGTTACTAAGGACATAGCTAAAAATTATATATAAGACCAAAATGCAACTATTATTTCCCCCTTAAACAACTGAATATCAACATTTGCATCAATGTGTAAGGCAATTTCGTCATGATCATTATTCTTGCAGAAGCTTGTAAAGTTTCATATGTTTTACACCACAAAATCACATAAAACAATGTAATTCAACAAAACATTTGTTTTTTGTAACTCGGTTCAAACTTACAACTGCACAATCAAATTTGTATACAAGTTTCAAAAGACGAAAAGAAAATTGGTCAAACCTTATTTTAATAATATTTGATAATATATTTTTTTCTCTTTTTTTGTTGATTTTATGAAAAATTTAATAACGCTTTAATTATAACCATAATTAGTTTCATAAAAATATTTCACATTGTATTACTTTGTAGGGGGGCCACCTCCTCAGTTTAGATTAATTCTATGAGTGTAGTCTCCCGTCGGGTTATAGACAAATAAATGTTTTACTTACCGTAAATGACCGATTAAGCGCTCTGGACCCTGGGTTATAATTTTACTTTTACGGTGGGCGCTTATGCAGACGGGGTGCTTAATTGAGTCCTGGGCGGTTAATAAAAAATCACTAAAACCACCAATACAGTTTATCTTTTCACTGAATACTGACAAAAAGAACTGCTCGATAAATACTCTCACTTTGAGATGAAAATAATTCATTCCTGCGTTATTGGGTTTCCTTCTTCATGGTGAAATATGTTCAACTAAAAACGATGTTTTTCTGAAATATTTTATGTTTTTGTCGAATAAGTGCTCAGTTTCGGTTTTGGATCTGGGCGCTTAACCGGAACCTGGGCCCTTATTACAAATTTTTCCTCTAAACCTGGGAGGTTAATTGGACGGGGCGCTTAATTGAGTCTTGGGCGCTTAATCGGTCATTTACAGTACCTCCTTTTTACTTACTTTAATAGTGCAGTATAATATGAAGTAAAAAAAATATTTTGAGGTTGCCATATAAGCAAATAACTATCAAAAGTAATCAAAAACTCTACTAACAGATATTATGTCAGCATTTCAAATTAGGAAAAAAGAGTTATTTTCAAAAAAAGAGAAGAGTTTAAAAGATTAGATTCAAGTATTCAGAATAAGCATCTCTCATTTAAAAAAATATGTTCACACACACACTGTTTATATGTGAAAAAAACGACCTTCCTAAATCCCAAATGAAAAAAACAAAACAACAGATTTTGGTAGTGAAAATGTACATCCATAACCAAATCACTACAATAGCTGAAAGTAGAAGTTTTTGTTCTGGCTTGATTTAATTTACAGACTGTTATGTTGGATTGTGTTTTAATTTACCTTCGTGGTTCATAAGGAAAATTGACAGTTATTAATTTTTACGAAAAAAAATATCACAGTACCAAAACAGTTTACATGATCATGGAATTATTCCATGTTTCACTTTTCAGAATACGATGATCCAGAGAAGCACACTCGACCAGATTCTTTCAAGTTATTATGTGTCTCAATCTTGTGTAATTAATAATTATACATAAATTGGTTGCCTGAACTTCTCTTTTATATACGATATCACATTTTTACTTGCTGTTTTTGTTGTGTACACTTTGAATTAACATAACAGGTTGAACTCGTTGTTCTCCACATAAAAGGGGCTTCCTTCATGATTGTACCATAATAATCAAATAATATTTTCAATTCAGTTGGGTTAGGATGTCAGGTGTAAACTAAAATGAAAATAAATCTTCAGCCTGGCTTTCAATAATGAATTTTCGCCTTTGCACTGAAATCCTAGATTCATTGGTTTAATGTTCCAAGCATTTAATTATCAATCATAACATCATTATCAACAAAAACAAAACATCCATGCCATGACATATCACTTTTTTTATGTTTTTCACATGTTCATTCAGAAGTTTTACAAAACCTTTTAGGAAAACACTGAACTTAAACGATTTATTTCCATCACTTAAATTTATCATGGCTTGTGGGGATAAAGTTGAGGCAACCCATTTTAGGCTTCTCCTCTCGTTCAAGATGATTTAGAAATTCCATGTTGATAGTCTGGATGCCAGCAATAAAGAAAAGCGCAGAGCTGCTGAAACGATACCTGAAATTATTTATAGAAAAATACTCGGATCTCAGGAAATTATGATTCGAAAACAACACTTAAACATGATTCATGAAATCTAGTTCCGATAGATATTCATTATTTGCTGCGATAAGACGCTCAAAGTGGAAGTGCCACCATTTAAGAGAAGAAAAACTTGATGATTATAATTGACTAGTTTATAGCACTATATAAACGTTACATATATGTAATGATATAATTATAGTTAATGACAAAAGAGCATTTTTCAACTGTTTTCAGTTCATATATCATCAATCAAATTACCCTTGGGGTCTGAAGAGCAAAAAAATTTAGAAAAAAAACAGTATTAATTTTCATGCACAGCCCTTTTGTGCATAATTTCGACAATAACTTTCGTGCTTTCATACTTTTTGGCATGAATGTGCAAAAATTAGTACATGTGAAAATTTCTACAATTAAGGTAGTGGAACTATCAAGAATTTTTTTATCCCTTGATACTTTAAGTTTAAGATATAATAACATTCACTAACCAACATAATGTTTCTCCAGTTCTTGTATACAATTATAGATGTTGAGCCAGACTGATTTTTTTAAATTAACATCAAATGCCTTTAACCATTTCTCAACAGAAACATCAAATGGTAATTTTATTGGTAAGTGGAGTTCTTCATCTAGATTTCCACTTATAGATACTGCTTCTAAGAGATGAGCTAGAAGAAAAAAGGAAAAAAATAAAATAAACACCATTTACTGTATTATAATTTGATCTGCTGATGCTTGTACACAGACTACAAGAGAATATTTATTGAAAATAAAATGTTGCCTTAAAAACCAATTCGAACCAAAGTCAAACATAATGGAAAGAATTACAAAAGTTTTTTTAACATGAAAATATCCCATTTGAAACAAAGGCTATCGTGTGATAAAGCATCGTAAAGGTTAGTTTCTCAAGACTTACCATTTAAAGTTATGTCTAGTGGGGAGAAATACTTAGTTGCTTCAGTTTGCGGCATTTCAAATTCAACATTTTGGACACCATGAAAACATTTCCTCACAAACGGAACCAATGATTGAGGATTGCGAGTTATGGCAAGCAAATCAAGCAATTCATTGTTGCTAAGAAAATACAGTCGAGGAAATTCTTCTCGTATTCTAACAAGGTATTCACCCAACTCTTTGATGATATGCAGCTAAAAGGCAATATTATTAGTTTACATATAAAAATGGTAAAGAGAAAGTGTATCCATCTTGTAGAACTTGCAAAAATGATTAAAAAGTAGGGGGCCATTTCCCTACAACTAGTTTTTAGACCCAACTTTTTTATCACCCCATTGCCAGTATCATAGACCTCATTCGCTATCAAATGTCAGTCAATGGTCCTCAAGATATTCTACTAAAATGCCACTTTCAATTGGAGTTGCAATGCAATGATTCCCCTTGTGATAATTCACATCAATTGCTATAATACTAACATGGAAAAAACACTTCTCACCTCTATATGGTTTTACACAGGAGTAAGAAGAAATTTAATAAATCTTAATAAAAGTAATCACTTTCTAAAAACTGTACCTGTCTTTGGATAACTTGATGGAGGAATTTTCTTAAATGTTCTCCGCAGAGTCTCCTTGTACAGCCCTCCCCTGTTTCTTGCAACAATATACCCAGTACTTTAGGATCTGCCATCAGGTTTTCTATGAGTTCCTAGAAGAGGGATAAGATGCAATAATTAAACAATTCAGAAGTTTTATTGATATAAATCAAAAATTAGTTAAGAGAAATACCTTGAATGATTGGTTAATCTCGCAAAATATTTGATATTCGGCTCTATGGTTTTTTTGCATACTCTGAGATTCAAATATTTTCCCAAGGTATTGCCACTAAGTAAACAAAAAAAAAGCTATTAGACTAATAGTGAAAATCAAATCAATTTATGGATAGATATATAGACCGTTTCCATATCTGTAATTATTTTCGATACCAAAATGTCACAAAAACAAAAAATGTTCTGTCAATCAGTATGTGGTCTAGAATTTTCATGAATTACATGTACCACCCAGTAACTTCACTTATCAAAACAAAAATTTACTTTCCTTTGTCGTTAGAAAATTAATACACACATGACCAGATTGCACACATAGAGATTTGATATAGTTGTAAAAATTTATCACCTGTTGTTGCACGGTTATGAACAAATCAACAATTTCTTTTAACTCCTTTAATTTCATACTCAAGTCAGTCACTTGCTCTTTGACGCTGGAGACATGTGGGGAAACCATCATAGATTGTAAAGTTATAAGGCTATCCTAAAGTCAACAGGAAAATGGATTAGCTATCAGTTAGATAACAAAAACGTTGAAAGAAAGACGCATTCTTTTTGGAATAAGATTGAAAGGAGCCAAAATAATATGAAACATAAACGATGAAATGAATGATGTATAATTGAAATGAAAATAGATTTTAAAAGGAAAGAAATTCAAGACAAGTAATAATATTTAGATTATATTAAATTAGTATTTCAGGTGAACATTTCAAATTTCCTTACAAAAAATATTATTAAACATTTATTCAATATCAGTTACAACTGAACATGCATGGCTGCACTTGTTGGTGTTATTATATAATTCTTGTTTCCATGAAAACCACTTCCGTTTACTTTACACGTTCTGTTTACCTATCTTCTATTCTAATGCATGTGGTATAAACATAATAATGATTCATACATAACGGCAGGAGTTTGATGATATTTAATCATACCAACACTAACAAGAAAATAACCACAGATATGTAGAAACTCCATGCTCATAGTGACTTGCATGAGTTTCATCACGTAAACAACACATTAACACAATTTCCATATTTATCCACTTAATCAGGTCTTATGACTCTTTTAAGGGATTTATAACCATGAAATTTCTTTTCCATTTTTGACTCTGAAAACTAAAAAAGGGGTTCTTACACACCTCCACTTCTTGTGATAAATCTGTTATAGCAGCCAATGTGTAAGGTACATTTTCCAATTTAGATCTATGAATCTGAAAGCAAAGATGAACTCTAGTAAAGTAAGTAAGTGGGAATTGCAAAACGGCATTGAATCTCAAAGATACATTCTGACCTGGTGTTTTCTTGCAATAGATATATTGAGGTTCTTTGCAAATCGGAAATCCTTTTTTTGCCACTCACGTCTAATATTCCGCAGATAGTCCTCTAATGCAAGTTCGGAGATTGCTGAAAGACATATCTGGTGGATCTTGTCATAGTTATCAAAGATTGGCATCGAAATGATATCGGATACCAAATATGTTTCCGACCCATCATATGAATTTCCAAGTGCTATGAATATTTCATGCCAATGACATTCCTGCAAAACATAACATGGAATGTGGTTGGCACAAACATTACTGACAAACTTTACACAGGTATTCCAGTAATTAAATTATGACAAGAGATATAAATTAAGGGTAAAAATCCTTTGTTTGGGTAACAGACATTATGTCAGAATGTGTAATTTGCAGATCCAAAACTCTGTTATCTCATCAAAATATCTTAGATAAGGGGGTTGCAAAGAATGACAATCACAAATTCTGAATATGTTTTAAAAAGAAGACATTGTAGTAGTGATAATACAGGTAGCTATGACATGTATTTTCCTTTCTTATTAAGTACATTGAAAAAGCCACACTTTTGCATAGTTTTATGATATTTTCTTGCATTGTTTCCAGTTGAAACACTACTGAATAATGTATTCTCAAATATATTGAGTAGAGTGTTTTTCATTGCTGAGGCACTCTTACGGTAAAGATCGTCAGAACAATAAGTACTTTTAAATTGATAAATAAAAATTAAACTGAATCATTGATTTAACAGAAGCTACTTTCAGTTGCATACCTTCAAAGCAGGATGAACAAGCTCCTGCAATATGTTGAAATTCCTTTCAAATTCCTCAATTTCAGAAATCCATGCTAGGAGGACCTTGTCATCATTACCAATGACATCAGCTAGTACTTCGTAAGCTCTTTTCCACTCTGACAGTTTATCAGATACTTTATTGACATTAACTCGAAACTTAACGAGAAAAGGACAATTTATTCTCAATTCGGATAAATTTTTTTTACAAAATAATCTAGAAAGACAGCAAAAATTACAAAAGACCTTTGGTAGTGAATATTGATTCCAATGATTCAGAGTGTGTGTGATGAGTTCATAATATTTCCAAATTTCGTAACGAGTGTTTATGATCTTTAAGCTATGATCAAGCTCAGTAAAATTCATATCCACGCTAGTTATCAATCTCCGACATTCAGCATATAATCGAATCTTCTTATTTAGGAGCTTGAACTCCTCATACATCTAAAATTAAAAAAAAGCATTCAGGCATAGTGAGCATAGACGAGATAATATGATTTCCAATTCTTCTCTCATCTTTATTCACTACTGTTGCTTTTTGCAACATCTTTCAGAATATAATGGCAAAAAACATTAGACTTTCTTGGAGCCTGTGTTTACTATACATACTTTCATCATATCAACCAAAATTTCTTTTGCATCTTCTTTCTCATCAAGAAATTTTCCACCAGAAACTTTCTCTGATATTTCCAAAGCTGACTTAGTTAGTTCCTAAAAAAGGTTGCCGATGATAGTTGTTGCAGTTTTAGTAATTATTATGGAGAAACAAAAAATGAAATTTGAGTTCGTTTATAATAAACTGACCTGTATATCAATATTAAGTTTTTGGATTAATGATGGTGAATTGACACTAACAAAATCTTTACCATTCTGTAAATTGCACACAAGCTTCTCCCATGATGACCATAGCTATAAAATAAAGACTTACTATAATAAAGTTATGTTGTTTGTCATCAAAATCTCCAGGTTTACCACAAAATGAGGCCATCGGATTTAAAAAGTGAACTCACTGTTCAATAACACAAAGTTTTTGTGATTTGAAGATTACACTTATATCACAATACAAAACGTTTTAACTTCTTTGCTATTCACCTGCTGACAAAGAAATAATTAGGTTTTTGTTTTGTTGTAGAATTCACACAAAACGTGGCAAACTGTAATCTATGTTCTCTACCTTTGTAACATGAAATCTCCATATTTGTGAGAACTGAAAACCCTTCTCAAAAAAAGAATTGCAAGTTTAAGTAGCAGAGTCTTAGACAACAACGTCTGTCTTACTTCTTCATCAATTTCCTCATGATCTCGAGATAAAGGATGATAAGTGTGCTTTACAGCATCGTAGATTGATCTAATTTGTTCCACAATTTCCTGTAGCATTGGTACATCTGATTGAAGTTTACTTAAAAACACATAATACTTCACAAAATCTTCAATTTCCAGGCTTGGTTTAGAAAGTTTCTAAAGAGGAAAACAAGAAACAATAAGACCTAAAAGGAAATTTATAGTGATATCACCTGGAGAATAAGATCTCCATTTAAAGGCCATTTAAAGTTTTTGATGACTTTCTTCAACAAATTCCTTGTCTGAAAACAAAATTAACTAACCTCCACATAACCTTTAAGTATGTTTATAGTTTCATTTGCCTTTTGTTTGTTATGCTTTATAAGGTCATCAACTTTCTCTGAAAGAATCAGGTTCAATTTGGGCAGCAACTCCTTCTGTATAAACGTGCAATCAATAGAAAGCAAACAATTTGTAGATACATGGTAAGCCGCCATGTTTTTCATCTGTTCGCATTTGGATTTCATTGATACAATGGATTTCTATGGAAAACAGTTCTGTTGTTCAGATATTTCTAATTATTTTTTAAGTGAACAATCTTCAGCTAAATCAACTAAAGATTGTTTGCATATATGGGCATGAAACTCTGAGTACTAATTCAAAATAAAATTGTCTTTCTTGACTTATGATATCAAGCTCTTTTTGCATTTTAAACAATATTAAGCAGAAGATAATAAATATTTTTAACTGAGTTTTCAACATGATATGTGACCTCTGATCAAAAACTAAAATACAAGAAATTATTAAGCCAGTAAATTTATAATGAAATTCCAAGAACATTAATATAAAATTGAGAGTATTTGCAAATGTTTGGAAATTCAAGACCAGAAAATCAAGGAATGTATCCATGAATTATTACCACTTAGTAAATTTGAAAAACAATAAAAAAGACAGCATAAAATCAATGTAATTGCAGGATGAATAGCATTAATTTTCTGTATCAAAATATGGACGGTGCTTATGTAAATCTTCAATGATAGTTACAACACAATGTTTACCTCTATTTCCAAGGGTGATTTTAATTTCCAAGAATGGCATTCTTCTGTGTCATTAATGATTGAATTAACGTCATGAAGCCATTCCAATGTCTTTAAGTATGCTATTTCTTCTTCATAGGCGTTTTCAAAACCCTCTTTTAAAAGCTTCAGAGCATTCAAAATGGCGCCACTTGAAATGAAATGAAAGTGATTATACTACTGAAGCTGTTTATGATAAAAAATAGTTTAAAAGCTGTCTGCCTGTCTATTCAAAATTTTGAAACAAACAAAAAAGCAAACAAAACCAAATCAAAAATGAAAATCATTATAAGACAATTATAATAAAAAACAACTTACTTTGATGTTATCAATTCTTCCATGTCCTTATAAATTGATGCTATTAATCTTTGTTTATTTCTGCTTTTCCATCCATCGTGTGACTGTGTTGGTTCAAGATTGACATCCTCTATCACTTTTTGCAAATGAGCAACTTCAGAAACAGCAAATTCACGAGTCTGTTTCACACTTACAGATGAATCACCAGGGGATGAGCAGCTACTTAATAAATGATTGATTAATGAATGAACCTCGGACAATGAATCGTTAAGTATATCATTGACCATGTCAAAAATTGTCTTTACTGACGAATCCAAACATATGCTTTGTTCAACTGACGTAACAGGAATTAAAAAAGCTGATCTGGAATTGTCCAAGATTTCTCTTGTTATGAAAGTTTCAAATTGTGTGGTGACAATACAGACAATATCTGAGAAAATCAAAAGGTTGGCTAACTTAACAAAAGCATCAAACTGCCTCAGATTAGTTAAGGCTGTTTTCTGATTCTTCTCCTGTATGTCCCGCCGTCTTCGTGCAACTGTCATTGATTCTTTCGCGTTGACATTGGAGCTATCAAGTTGAGCATTGCAATACTTTTCATACAGAATACAAGAGGAGTAACATTCATTGATGATATCAGAACAATATGCAAACAACTTCTTTATATACTTTTTACATGACTGTGTCTGTTCTTTCAACAGAGATTTTAAGGTTGCCAAGTCAACGTGACCATTGCACATGTCTGGGAAAAACTTCACCTGCTGAATTTGTGACAGAACTGACCTGATTTTAGAAATGCCATCAGGAACTGCCGGTACATTATACAATGAATGTGAAGCAATTTCTGCTTTCAATTTACAAAATTTTCGCCAACAAACAAACTGTTTCCATTTATATATAGACTTGCATTCAAAATAATTTCTGAAAAATTTCTTCTTCCGTAGAGCATCGAAATACAGAGCTTCAGTGTACCACTGTCCAAGAGAGTATAATTCTGAATTTCCATCGGCTTTAACATATAAAACCCCAAAGATTGAGATGACAACATGATCTTTTTTGACTGCACTTTTTGAAATGACAGTTAAATTATAAGGATCATAAAACTTTGAAAAGCAAGATTGCAGGTACCATATTTCAACATCACTTTTACGGACGGATGTCACCAAATGCTCCACAACTTCATATCCCGTTCTTGGTTGATGGTCGGGTCTAGAATCATTCTTGACATAGATGTTGCTTCTATTGACAGGACATTCATCAGAATTGCCTTTGGAACATGGTTCAATATATTCATGAATGTTACCAGGTAGTTGGGTTTCCAAAGTACTAAGTGTTAATCCTAATGTATTACTCCAAGTACATTCTAGTCGTGTAATATCAGATACAACGTGTGGCAAGTACTCCTGCAAATCTGGTAACTTCAGTGAAGGTGGTTCGTACATCCTCTCTTGCAAATCATCTTCGGTAACAGAAAATAATGTTCTTGCATTATCTCCCAAAAATAAATGTTTGCTCACACTAATGCCTGATCTGTGCTTATCAGTCGCTTTTGAATAAACTTCGTTGAATTCTCTTGAGTTTATTGCGATAATTGCATGTGATGACTGAGTGAAGTCAACATTAATGAAAGTCTCCTCTAATCTTTGAATGATGTTGAGTTTATTTATTTCAATATTGTTATTACAGTAATGATAAATTCGGTGAATATAATGAAGAATTTCGTTTGATTCTATTAAAAAGCTTGCACATGGTTTAGATATTTCAATAACTTCTACCAAGTGTATCCATGGTCCATACGTATCACTTTGTAGTGCTTTGATGCAGGATTTTATCAAAACATCTTTCAAATAATTCAAATCTACCAATGTTTTATTTGGCATCCTTTAATTTCATATAATATCAATAGATAAGTATTGGTAACGCTAAATAAAATTGTCAAATTTATGAACTTCCACTTAATCTTTGAGAAAGGAAATCTTATTTTTCCAAAGGTTTTACTCCATAGTAGAAAGGCTGCAATAGAAGAAAATGGCAAAAAAGTATTTAGGTATATCTTTTTATAATAATCGTCCTAGTGCATCCCACTTTTATTTTAGAGATTGATATAGTTTTAATTTTACGGTCAACGTCTTCTTAGTTGCGCGTAAAACCACATAGAGGCGAGACACACTTTTTTCACAATTAGTATAAAAGCATGTGACATGACGTCAGTTTTTTAATCTATCACGGGGAAATCATTGCATTGAACGCAATGTTTTTGGAAAAATATCTCGAGAACCAATAGGGATACATAAGTGACGTTTTTTGGGTTCCGTGATACAGGCAACAGGGAGACTAAAAATTTGGGCCTTAATTTTTTGGGTACTGCGGCTATGACGTCATCAAAATCTTTGATTGACGATATCTCAATAACGGTTGGTCATTAGCAAAACGATCCCATACTTTTTTGATCGGCTTTTCTGGCTCTACAACATGGATACACAGTCACGATTGTGTGATTTAATTTTTCATCACAGGGTTTGCACACAGAAATGTGAATTTGACACATCCTTTTCAAAGTTAAAACTCTGTAAAAAGTTTTACCTGGGTTACTAGTATAATTTAGTATAATTTGACATAATGTGACATTTCAAGGGATTTTGATAACAAATGATAAAAAACGTTTTTCAAAAAACATTGAAAGAATATTATCGAGAAAACAATAGAAAAAAATGTCAGAAAACATTTTTACCAAAATTCGAAAACGTTTCAAGAATTGGAAAAAAAAATTGTATGTAGTAATATTAAAGATTTTTTACCGTTAAAAACGTATTATTTTTTGTTAAAAATGATCTTTACTTAATATAATGTAAGTAAACATGTTATATTTCATAGTGAACATAAAACTTAAAAAGTTCAAAAAAGAAATGATATAAAGTGATATTAAATTTAAATCATGACATTCAGAATATTCTTCATTTTGTTCATATTCAGCAGGCAGTTATATACTAAAGAAGTAGCCTGATTCAACAACCTGGTTCTCACAAAGGGGTACTCAGTTCCAAAAATTTCCAAAAATGACGGGGTTTGATTTATACTTTGTGAAAAAGGGCCAGCTCTTTATTACGCTAAAATGTTACTTGATTACCTGCTATAGGACTCTAGTAATCATTTAAAGTGTTCAGCTTTCGTGATGAAAAGAAGTAAATATTATGCTTGGATATGTAAATCCATCAAAGTAATTAATCTAATTACAAATATTCAGGATTTCTAGACAACTTCCTATCACTTGAATAGCTGAAGCAAACAAGTATCAAAATATAGCATCACTACCATTATTTCTATTTTCGGATGGTTAATTTGTCCCTGGTGGAATTTCTTGATCGTATGATCATATGACTTTATCGCATCGTATGGCCGTCATACGGCCGAAACGTTGTTAATATATTTCACGTACATTTTTTTATTCAACCAATATTCAACCCCCCAAAAGGAGAACTTTTATAACTCCCCAAGTTAAAATGTTTTCTTTCGTCCTACATTCACCCTTGTCCCAATAAACCTAAAAATATTATTGAAATGATGTCCATAAAGATAACTAAAAACATTGCAAAGCAATTTACATAAGAGTGCATCTTCACTTGGTGGAAGTGAGTATCTTGAAAATGAACAATTAAGGTTTTGCCAGATCTGACATCTGTAAAAATTATCCATTGACAACTGACTCTCGCCAAGTGAAAATACATCTTTACCAAAATAATCATAATGTTTTCTCGGAGTATTTACCAAAATAGTAATTCCATGAAACAAATCAATTCTATTATAGAATTAATAGAATTATAGTGGACGGTTTCTATTTGTAGAACTTTTGAAACAACTGTTGTTTCTTTTATCTTTTACTGAATTAGAACCAGGTAATCAGTTCATTTTAATAAACATACTTACATGTGTTCATACAAATATGTATGTTATAAATATCTCGAGAATAGGAATATAACTGACATCACAATGCAGGTGATGGGGTGACAAAAGGTTTTGGTCTAAATATTTTTGGGTGGTGCGGCTATGACGTCATCAAAATATTTGATTGGCAATATCTCTCTAACAAATGGGCGTAGCAAAACGATCCCATACATTTTTTTAATCAATTTTTCAAGCTTACAACATGGGTACACTTTTGAGTTGCAATTTGATGATTAAATTTTTCATGGGGTACACAGGGGATTTGACATTTATTTTGCCAAGATAGATACAGTAAAATGTTTTTACTTGGGATGATACTTTAAAATAATTTTAAAAACGTATATATTCATCTTTTACTTCATAATTGGTTTTGTTTTATTTTTTCATGAACGAAGTGCATTTTTTTGTTTTGATTGAGTTAAGTTAGGGCAAAAGGCATATATGTTTTGGGCAGGCTGAATTAATGATTTAAAACTTAAACTGATGATTAAATGTCAACGTTTCCAGGGCTGAAAATGTTTTTTGTAAACAAAACTTAAAAATCATTATCATTTTATGTTAAAACATTACGTTTTTTTGAAAACAAAAAAAAAATTTACGAAAATGAAAAAACCTTTTAAGAAACTTTTACAAAATTAAGCAATTTCATTACCGAAAAATGTTTTACCATTGGTTATCAAAATCCTCCTTGGACTTATAAAAACAGGATAATGTTTCTGATTTCTCAAATTAATTAATGTTTCTATGATTTTACCAACAAATTCCGAGTTAAATAATGATGGAGATCAAAACATTTTTGTGGACATTGCCTTGTCGATTTTCTGACGCACCGGAACCACAACACAACACAACAACAAGATTAAAAACTTTTAATCTCATCAGAGAGGGTGAAATAAGAATGATCAACAAAACTAGTTAGGGGTTGCAAGTGCAATATAATTGAAAGTCTGTAAATTTCGTCTGATTTTGAATATCCAATAATGTAATTACCATTTCTGTAGATGTGTGCTGACCCAGCTATCAACGCGACCCGTTTGCAAACGGGACGGCCCACCTTTCAACGGCCGTTCTAACTTCCAACGCTCTATCCGAATTATCAACGCTCTGTCCAAACTATCAACGGTGTTCCTCTCCTCCACAAAAAAATTCCTTTTTTACAATAATAAATGCTATATAAAATAAAACATTTGGTGTAATTACTTGATTAAATAAAAGTTGTGAAATAAATGATTATGAATATAAGCGTGTGGCAGGTTAAGGCATATAATGAAAAGAAAATATCCCACCCGTCAAAGCAAACAAAATTCAAAACAAAACAAAATTCCAACAGGGAGAAATTTGATTTGTTTTTGAAAAAATACAAAACAAGACCCGATGGAAAAGGTCGAATAACTAGTTTTGTTTTGACAAGAGAGTATGGGAAGAAAATTGTGGATTATTTGAAATTTCCGGAAAAGTTGAAAAAGAAACCAAATGGTCTTGCAAAAGGTCCCTCGCCTTTCAAATATAGTTGGGACGGGGTGGCCCAACTGTCAACGTTAACCAATTGGTCTTGCAAAACGTCCTTGGCCTCTCAAACATAGTTGGGACGGGGTGGCCTAACTGTCAACGTTAACCAAATGGTCTTCCAAAAGGTCCTTCGCAACTTAAACATAGTTCCAACAGTCAGCGTTTGCCCTCCCAAGTGTCTTGCGATTAGTCTAAAGCATCTCCATAGAAGCACTTCAATATTTATTAATCTTCGCTGTTGACAGTTGGGACCGGCCGAACTTTGAACGATACGGCCGATCTATCAACGGCACGACCCGTTTGAAGATCGGATGCCGAAGCGTTGGTAGTTGGGCCGGCGTTTAAAGATGGGGCAGATCAGATGTACGTTTGATTTTCATGCTTTACATGCGCCATATTTGTTGTTCTTTGATTTGTTATGGAGCCTATACCATGAACTTATTACCATTCTTGACATTGACGTAATGGCGAAGCATGTGTTGTTGGGAAATTGGACCGGTCTGTCATGCGTTCGAGGACTTGTGCATTCCTGATAGAACTTTCATGTTTACATTTAGTTTAGAAAGTATAAAGCCATCAATTAATTTGAATTTTGAACAGAGCAGTTGTGCTTTACTAATGCATTCGGCTGCATTGGAATATGTATTTTATAATACGTTTTTGTGTATGGTGTTGTGGTGGTGTAGTTTCTGCTTTTTTGGCTGTTATTTTTTATTTAGCCTGGTGCATCCAGACATTCCAACCCTTGGAGTTTAAAATCCGGGACACTCTTAACTTAGTTTAGTGTCTCCCCAAGGCGCAACTATGATGGTTTGCAGCGAGCGAAAATGTTTTGAAATTTCAGTGCCTCACCTCAGTATTGTCTAAAACGACCTTTGTAATTGTTTGTAACAGTAATTGTTTAATAATTACACCAGTCAAACACTCTTATATATTTGTGTAAAGAGTTTGTTTACATTAAATAAAAATGAAAACATGCTTCTCTTCATAACTAAACAAAAACTGATCGTTTTGGTAAAATAATGGTGGCAAATAATGAAACACTAGCCTAGACACCTACGTTATTATACATTGACATACTATTTATACTGTCCAGACAACCTCGCTCTCAGACTTTTTTTATCTTAACCTTTTGTTGGTGAGTTTGGTGTATATACCGTCTTCGTGTCTAATTACGGACAGCCTTTGTAATTACGGACATCAAAATGTAAACAAACATTCTTGTCACGAAAATAGACATGCGTTCTTGCCAAGTTCACCACGTATAACTGAATAAAATGTTTTATGAAACAGAGCAATCCAATAGAGAGCAATTAGCACTAACACTTGAAGAATAATAGACCGTGAAAATCATAATGGCCTATATTTCAATACTCAGTAAAAAGTGTCCTCCCCCACTGTGATTGACGTACAAAAACTTTATTTATTTGACATGTTTTATGATAATTAACTTTCTAAAAGCATGATCTAAAAACATTTTCATTCCTCAATTCATTTTTAAACATAAATTTTCGACCTGTCGATATTTCATGATTGAGGTGGCCATTATTATTTTTTATCCGTAAATATGGCTACCACAGTACACACGGAGCTCATAAAAATAAGCATGATTCTCAAGAGGGCGCAGTGTATTTTAAATCTTTAAAGTTTAGAAAAATAAATTCTAAATGGCATATTGGTAATTTTCTCTAGCGTTCAAATAAATTTAATTATCTCTCTGTGAAGTTTGTTTTATTACAGTTTGGTTGACAGTACGTGATGTGCCGTGTTTTTAATTTACAGACGGTTGGAATTATGTTTTGATCATGTCCGTAATTACCAAGGCTGTCCGTAATTAAACACGAAGACGGTAGTATATAATGTGATGGTTTATGGGAAAAGGATAACAAGCGAAAAATTGATTCTTTAAAATCGATTTTTAGCTGCAAAAAATCGATTCAAAATAATCGGAAAAGCGATTTCGAAATCGATTCACTTGAATCGGAAAAGCGATTTCGAAAATCGATTTGTAAGTCAGAAGTGATGCTAATTATAAGAATAAAAATGATTCGTAAATGAGATTTTCACCATTATAGATTCTATGTATCATAATATAAAATAGAAATATTAAACCTCACATTATTTTTTTTGTATTATATACTACTAGTCAATTAAATTTTGTAGAATGGAAATAAATGAAAATTTCCTTTCACTTTACGACAATAAATCTATAAAACATTCCGCTGAAAGTTTGCTAAGTGTCAGTTTTCTTCAGGGTACTTATAAACAAATCCGTTTTTTTTTTTTTTTTTTGAATTTTTTACCGAGGCTAGAATTGCAGTGAACTAACTGATGTGGGCCTCCACTGGAAATGTATACCTCAGATTTTAAGGCAGAGAACTTGCACATACTGGACTGATAGGTGATTGTGGTCTTATGAAATTTTTGGCACTCCTTTCATTCATGTCATACACAATTTCATACAGCTTTCTACTACACATGTTATCATTTTTAAGTGATGATATCACATTAGCATTTTACAGTGCGGGGTTTGAATTGATGTCACGGCATGGTGAAAAGTACCGATTTTGACTTTTGATATTTAACATTTTTCTTGGAATTTGATTGGGCCATTAAAGAATTTTACGCCTGTTTAAACCAATGAGAATTCTTCTCGGCTGGAATTATGCAAATTGTTCTATATTCTGTAATTTATCACTATAATTGTGTGGAACGCTATTACCACAAGGCCTCTTTCACAAAATGACACTAAAGGATGATGGTTGCGCTCAACAAGTCTGTGTAACATTGAGTGCAACCATCTAATTATATGTTAGATAAAACAAAGTAAGTGGACTAAATTAAGTATAATTTCTTCAATCTTGATTTTAATTGTTTTGTCCCTGTTCTAGACTGTAAATTGATACTTGTGAATGTGCAATCTTGACTTGGCAGTTTAAGTAGGTAATAAAGTCAGGGAAAACAAGGTATTTTTAGATAAAAGTCAGGGAAAGTGATTTTGATGGTGATTATATTATACTCAATTAGTGTTTAGCAAACTGCTGGGCATAATCTAAGTGAAAAAAGTTTGATCACTTCGCCGAGTTGGAAATATAAGAAATGGTAAAATCGTGGAATATATCCAATTGTGTAGCGGAGAATTGAAAGCAATGAAGAAAGCAAATTTGCTATTTTTCTTCAATATGAGCCATGTAAAAATTTCAAGGAGTTATTTGGAAACCGGGACACTTTCATAAGAATCCTGGAGAGTGGGACGCTATGACCAAATCCTGGAAATCCCTGTCAAACTGGGATGGTTGGAATTAATGTGCATCCTACAATTTATATTTCACCTTCTGGTTCACCTATTATAAAGAAGGTGGGCACCCACCTTCCACCTTCTTTGTGTCGAAATACATTTTGTTCAAAAGCAATCAGTGTTTTAGCCATTTGAGGGTTTGGTCCATCTGTGTTGTTCCTTTTCTGGTTTTCTTTTCTAATTAATTGTGGTGTTTTGGACTCTCTATAATATGATCACTGTGCTAACATGTGCATTATAACATAACTATTTTTTCAGTTTGCATGAAATGAAGAATTAACCTCAACAGCCGTCAGTGTTGCAGATTTTTAGTTGGTTGGTCAGTCAAAAAATGATCACTGCTCAGAAATCTTAATACTGTATATTCAACAGCAGCGTAGAAGTAATATAATAAGATATAATAACTTCTGTGATGGAGAGTGTTGCAAACAGAAAGTTAATGCAATGTTTTGCTCAGAACAAAGTCAGCTTTTATCGGCATGTCGATAAAAAAATAGATGTTTACATTATGAATCTGTTTAAAACTTTAAGAAGTGAATGTGGGTAATTGGTGAAATTTTGCAAAAGTCAGTAAATTTGGTTCGGTCATTATAAAAAATCTGCATTATTTTGAACCAACCAAGGCTCACAAACTTTGAGCAATAACCGATGACCGACCGTTTGCAACACTGAACCGTGCTGTCTTCTCAATCTTCTACTATGTTCAACCATTTTTTTTTTCAAATATATAAAATCAAAGAATATCAATCTTTCAAAGAATTGCATTATGGGAATAGTATCCTAGAAATATGATAAGCATTTGGACAATTTATTATTAATGTAGTTTGTCTTTTTAAAGAAGCCTGTTTATAAGAAATTAAGCATTATCAAAAGAGCTTTAAAATTTAAAAGAAATTTTACAGGTGAAACCTATTATATATACCGGGTGTACCAAAAAAAACGTGCCTAAAATTGAAATTTTGACGTAGCTTTTCCTACTTACTCTTAAGACTTCAAACTTTCCGGAAATGATCAGTAGCCTATTATCGTCGTTCCCTGAAAGTTTCATGTGTATATCATTTTTACTTTTTGAGATATGGATATTTTACAAAAAGTATGAAAAACCTATTGTTTATAGAATTGACGTCAAAACGTCAAAACATTGGGATCCTAAATTAAAAGCTCGAGCGCCTAAGTCATCCTCAAGCCTAGAGTTTTCTTTTGTTTTCTTTTTCTTTTTCAAAAAAGAAGCTCTTGCAGTGTCATATATAAAACGGTTTACATAAACTCCACGGCGACCAGCAATTTAATATTTCAGAATTAAACTTTCAAAGTAAACAGAAAAATGGTTTTTTCAACAGAGGATAAAGCGATTATCAAGCATTATGTTGAAAAAGGTTACACAGGGTACAAGATATGGAAAGAGAATCCAGAGAAAAACTGGAAGTATGGCTCTGTGAAGCGTCTGATTAAGAAATTCAGTGAAGATGGTAACATGGATCGTAGAAAAGGCTCTGGAAGACCAAAAACGGCAAGAACAGCTGAAAACGAAGCCTTGGTGGAAGAAATGGTATGCTCCCAAGAAGACGATCCCGGTACACACGTCACACCGAGGAATATTGCCAAAGAGCTCGAAATCGAAATCGAAACAACATTGAATATACAGGCCCAAAGTTGATCCATCCACCCGAACACAACACTTTTCCCGCTCTTGCCGCACTGGTATTTAATGATCTCCCAAAGGATGTCCGTCTGGCAGTTGACCTACAGCAGTATAAAACGAAAATGTATGCTTACCTGTTGGATAAAGCTGCTGCGAAAGAACTTGCTCGAATTTAAATGAGTTTTTTATATGCAAATGATATTATTTATAAAAAAAAAAAAAAAAAAAAAAAAAAAAAAAAAAAATTAAATATGTTATAGCTAAGGATGAAGAACCATGTAAATATGGAAATGCCGAAATAAATGTTTATTATTATTATTATTATTATTATTATCTCGCATACCTCAGTCTGCCGAATTATCAAAGATAACGGTTTTGGTCAATTCGAAAGAATGAAAACGCCTCAAATGAACGAGTCAACAAGAAAACGACGTGTTGATCGAGCTGCTGGTCTTGTTGAGAAATTTCAGAGCAATCCCAGGATGATTGAGCGCGCTGTTTTTCAGGACGAGAGTGATTTTCCTCTACAAGTGCCGTTAAACAGTCAAAATGATCGGGTTTATTGTAAAGGTAGCAAAAAAGATGTTCCTACCGAAAGATTGTTCCACGAAACCAATCGTCAATCCGTTAAAGTTATGGTTTCTGCCGCGCTTACCTGGCATGGAGTCACGAAACCAATTTTCGTCAACCGTGGAGGCTTGAAAGTAAATGCCAAAAACTACAAAACACACCTCAAACGTGAACTATTTCCGACCATCGAGAAAGTCTACCCTAGGAATGATTGGATTTTCATACAAGATGGAGCGACATCACATGCGAGCAACATCGTCCAAGAGTTCTTAAACGAAACGATTCCTAGACGATTCATCCGAAAAGACCAATGGCCTCCCAAAAGCCCAGATAGTAATCCTTTGGATTACTATTTTTGGAACGAAGTCAAAAGAAAAGTCTATCAAGGAAGGCTGAAGAAACCTTTTGAGTCTGAGGAATTGGTTTTTCATACTTTTTGGTAAAATATCCATATCTCAAAATGTAAAAATGATATACACATGAAACTTTCAGGGAAGGATAATAATAGGCTACCGAGCATATCTGGAAAGTTTAAAGTCTTAAGATTAAGTAAAAAAAGCTACATCAAAATTTCAATTTTAGGCACGTTTTTTTTGGTACACCCGGTATACCCAAATCAATATGGAACTTTTAGGGAGCTTGAGCAAAAATAAATGAGAATCACAAGTTGTTTATTTCTTGTTTGTTAGATTTATAAAAATAAATTTCAACTAAAGAGCATGTGACATCTATAAATATATACATTTGATATTTGTTAAATTACTCCTTCTTTCACATAGGACATTTTGGTACTATCTGAAAAAAATAAAGAAACCTAGTCTAGGCTATGGAAAAATTCTGCTCAAAGATTTTTTAAAAGCTTAACTATTGAATAACCTCTCATTTTCCCCCTGTTTGATAGCACCCATGTTAGAGCACGTAACTTTTATATATATATATTACAGCTTAACTAAACCTTTTGACATTATTTTTCTTGTAACATTTAAGTTTTTAAACATTGGAAGACTGGAAGAATGTTGGACGACACTTGAAAACATCACAAATGAATTTTTGAAAAAATGTTGCTTCTTATATTTTCAATACAATTCTTAGCCCTTGGAAACGTTTCCAATAAGTTCAATGGTAGGACTAAAATTGGTTTCCAAGGTGAAAGACACATAACATTGAAATTATATATTGTACATACATCAAGTAATCATAGATATACAAAAAGTTGCGTCCAACAATCTTGATTTGTCATCTGTGCAGTGTTTTTAATATTGTTATGTGCTGAAATAGTGAGTTGAAAGTTTGTAAGATTTTCGACAGAGAGTGTAGTGTCAAGTAAACAAACAATTTGATACTTAATGTTTGTATACTTAGGTAATTATAATCATAATGGTGAAACTGTCTCCTGGCACAAAAAATTTCATGCAGTCATTTTTCAATGTGACAAAGACTACATTCCATTGGGGCTTCATACCATTTGTTGTTTATCTTGGTAAGTTTTCAGACATTTTTTTCTTTTGTGGACACCATGTGAATTAACTTTTAACTTTCACTGAAAGCTTTCTCGATGATGTCCTTCTTTCATAAATTTCAAAGGTACGTGTTAATATCTTTGTGGTAAGTAATTGATTCAACACGATTCTTATTTAGGACTACGAAGAGGTGCTGATCCTGGAATGCCAGAACCAACATTAATGAGGTATGATAGAGTGGTCCTTCCATTTCAGAAGTGGAATATTCGATATCACCCGATATCAGGCAAGATGATGAACATGTCAGTCAGGAAAGAATATGAAACCTGATGACGTTTAACTTCGTTACCTAACAACAAGTGTTTTGCCAGATCCACTCAAATTAAAACTTTCAGTCCTTTGTTATGTAACAAAATGTAACAGCCCAGATATTTCGTAACACGAATCCAGTTCAATCCGGACCGGATTACGGATGAGATAATCCGATAATCTTCGGACAGTGTTAACTTATTTATCCTTCTTTCGTTTAGTTTGCTCTGGGCTTGAAAATTTCACCAGCAGACGATGGCTTGATACCATCCGACTTCAAGATTTGTATACTAGACAGAACTGTAAAATATTAAAATTAAGATAGTCGATGGTTTATTTCCTTTTCATCTTTATTACCAAACGTTATAATAATGCATTGGTCTTGTTTTGAATCAGACAGAAAACCCAGATACCGTATTTCCTCTAATAAACGCCGCGTTTTTTATTACAAATTCAAGTTTTTGGGTTTGGCGTTCATTGGAGGGCGGCGTTTATTACAAAATTAAAAATTGGGCAGAAAAAAACTTAAACAATAATGTTTCCTTATCCTTAAAAAGGTTACCAAAGATTGTGTGAAAATGTTTTACACAAAAGATACGTCACAAAAATGTCAAAGAAGAGCGATATCACTGTCGCCGTTCTCTTCTATGAGATGAAAACTTTTACAGCAATTAATAACACATCAAATATTCATGCAAACGTGGAAGAATTTGTTGATAGAAAACAAAAAAAACTATAAACTATTAAACCAATTCTTGTTTAGCTTGTTTTCTAATAAACGCCGTTTTCCAGGATGCGGCGTTTATTACAAATGTTCGGCTATAAGTGCGGCGTTTAATAGCGGGCGGCGTTTATTACAGGAAATACGGTATACTATTTTCGGAAAATATCAGACCATGGAGTGATATTTTGTTGTATAGAACTTCCAAGGATTCTTATGAGGGACTAGGCTGCGTAGAGTATGTATGAAAGTTTACATTTTCTTCCAAAACCTTCATTCCAAGGATTCTTATGAGGGACTAGGCTGCGTGGAGTATGTATGAAAGTTTACATTTTCTTCCAAAACCTTTATTCCAAGGATTCTTATGAGAGACTAGGCTGCGAGGAGTATGTATGAAAGTTTTACATTTTCTTCCAAAACCTTCATTCCGAGGATTCTTATGAGAGACTAGGCTGCGTGGATTATGTATGAAAGTTTACATTTTCTTCCAAAACCTTCACTAGAAGTCTTCACAGGACTACAACGGCAACGAAGACAACAACGCAATGACACGATATAAGAAATCACGAAAAATCCGTTATGTGGAGAAGGTGCAAATCTGATAATGATATAAGTAAAATTAAAAACATTTCCCAATAAACTGGAAGTAAAATGAATTTTTCCTCACTTCGCCGTCCTCGTTGCCGTAAGGTTCTCAATGACACTAACAGTTGAAAAAGAGATCTTAAAATCGTGGTAATATGTTTCTGAATAAGCATTACGAAAACTTAATTCCCTTATTTAAGTCTCTCCACCTCTCCAGCGTCTTGCAAATACAAATGACATCCTTTCTACCATAAAACCGACGTCGAACCGAGAACATCATGGCAATTCAACGTTGTTTAGGCGTCAGCGCCCTAATGGCGATTGCTGAAGTCAGTTTTTCAATGATTCCCGTGGTAATATGGTGTAGTTATTGCTAGTTTTACATCTAACCCAAAAGCATGATGCAGTTTCCACTTTTTTAGACTATAGGTGTTCTTCATAGCGTTTTCCAGACACCTCTAAAGAAGATATTCGAGCAGTGAATGAGATCTACATCTATGATCACCACTAAGTTTACTGGATTTTCATTTTATGCGTCATAAATTCTACGTGCAAGAGTTATCATTCACCAACATTAAATCTGTAATTCTGAGTACTACAGCAACTTAGTTTACCACTTCATAACAGCTCCAACCCATTCCTGGTGCAAGAGTCTCTGAAGTTGATTTTGAAGACAACAGTTGACAGGATTTTGTTGCTTGGTTGTAGTTAACAGCCAAACATCCTTTTTCTCTGTCACAGTATTTTAACATACAAATGGAGTGATGAACTATATTTTCCAGCGTGTATATAACACCTACATTGAGCCTTTTGTCAAGATGACGAGCGTATGTTCGTCCATTTCGCATCACTATAAAGTAACCAAAATTCACGGAGCTACACTTGATATGATGTTAACTTTTCTTAATCATTAACGAAAGCATCAAATGATTCCTTCAAAAACATGAAATTTTCCCCGACCAACTTTTCCCCCGATTTTTCTGCACCTGACCAAAAATTTTCCCCGACTTTTTTTCCCCGATAAGGTATACAATAACTCAGACGTTATTGTAATATCTCGACTATTTTCTTCTTATATTGAAAATAAATACCTTATCGGCCCTTTTTACGCCGGCCCTAATTTAACGCCGGCCCTTTTTACGCCGGCCCTTATTCCGCCACCCCAAGATTTTGCCTTAACGCCACTTAGGGCCGTTATTTACGCCTCAAAAGTAAAAAATAAAAAAAAAAACTTTTTAAGCACTATTTTTCACTTTTTCTGTTCAAATTTTAAGGATAGTCCATACCCTCCGAGGTGAATTTTTTTGAAAAAAAATTTTTTTCAACATTTCCTTTCAATTTTTTATTTAAAAACAGATTCTGCAATCAGAATTTTAAAATTCCAAATAATTATGGAGTTATTAGCAAAAACCAAAAGGCAAAAAAATCTTTGTTTACACAAGTAATTAACTTTGATTTTTCCATCAAAGAGAATATACGCACATGCATGACGCCATACATACTTTTTCGGCTTTGTTTACTTTTCGTATTCAATATTTTGCTTTATTATCATTAAAGCTTGGTTTCCACTATGAGTTAACTTGAGTTAACTTGAGCTAGAATTCGTGGTTTTACCGTGGCTGATTCGTACAACATGGTTTTATTTTTAAACAAATAAAAATGATGAAAACTAAAATATGCGGCCGCACGTTTAAAATATGCGGCCGCACGTTTAAAATATGCGGCCGCACTTTATAATATGCGGCCGCACGTTTAAATATGCGGCCGCACGTTTAAATATGCGGCCGCATATTTAAAACGTGCGGCCGCATATTTCGTCGATGGCTTTAAATAATATATTTATCTAGTCTATATTTTTATCTTTTCTGGTCAGTAAATCTCAGTGTCGAAAGAATTCACAAGTTGTTGACTCCCTGTCCATAGAAATTATTTGAAACACCACATTACAGCATACATTTCATTTCACAATGGGGGTTGTTGATACGATAGTTTGGTGAAGTATTACTTCCACATCAAACCGAAGCTCAAGTATGAGCACATTTATAATATTAATCTCCAACAACAACATACCTTCACATACGACGCCATATTTTGTAACTTAAAATATGCTGACGATGCTGTAGATTTTAATTCGACAGACCTCATAATTATACGCCATCAAGTTGTAGTGTAAAGTTTCCAGACCATGTTTAATAGAAAACGCTCAGAAATAACATCCTGTCATCAAAATATGCGGCCGCACATTTTAAACGTTCGGCCGCACGTTTATAATATGCGGCCGCACCTTATAACATGCGGCCGCATATTATAAACGTGCGGCCGCATATTTAAACGTGCGGCCGCATATTTAAAACGTGCGGCCGCATATTTAAACGTGCGGCCGCATATTTTAAAGTGCGGCCGCATATTTTAGTTTTCATCATTTTTAATGTTTTAAAAACAAAACCATGTTGTTCGAATCAGCCACGGTATGGTTTAGAAAATTAACTCAAGTGGAAACATCTTCAGAACCAGCTCAAAAATTTTAACTCACGTTTTTTCTCAAATTAAACCATGAGTTAACTTGATCTTGGAAACAAAACTTTTCCTTTCCAAGATCAAGTTAACTCATGGTTTAGAAAAACATCAAAGGATTCCGACTACTTGCAGCATGTTTCTGAAGTGTCGAAGAAAATGTTTTCAATGAATACGGTAACTTTACGAATGTAACCCGAATGTAGTGCGCGTAGTGGAGCATAAATATGGTCACTATTTTAGCTTTGATTGAGTTAAGTGAAAACGTGAAGGTATATCCTTGTTTATACGAAAAAAAGATTAAGGCATACAAACAGAAAGACGTTGTACAGAACTCATGGAAAGAAGTTGCAGAACCTCTTGACTTTGTTGAAGATGGCGTGTACCTTTCGCGTTTTATTTACTGCAGCTCTTTCTAATACATCATCAGAGCTACTGTTGTTAATGAACATCAATAGCTCAAGTGTTCGTAGTGGGAACTATGCATACTTAATTAGGTTTATGTAAACAAAAAATTAACTCATGGTTTACAAAGATAAACCAGCTCAAGTTAACTCAAGTTAACTCATAGTTAACTCAAGTTAACTCATAGTGGAAACCAAGCTTAAAAATAAAACCAGGTGGTTTTCTTTATAATTATACACACTATCATTATTCAATGAGATAGTTTTCTACCTTTTTAACTTTTCATACATTCCAATATCTCACATTCACAATAGAATTTGATCGCTATTCAATTTTGTTTACACAAGCGATGGAAGAAGAAAAAATCTTTAAATGCGATTTTCTCTGAAAGTAATTTTAGCTTGATGACCAACATTTAAAGAGTTCCAACTCCCCTTGTAAACGAGATATAACCATGCAGTTTTTTTCATTTTGTTCAGTTGGCCTTTGTGCAAAAAACTTTGCCACATATTTTGAAAAGAATCAAAATTCGCCCCGTGAGGGAGAGTTGAAGTTAAAGAATCAACGTTTTTATAGGGTCATGAACAAAAAGCTTTATATTTTTGGAAGTAATGAGTTTTAAAAAAAACTGTGGCAAACTTTTTTCGACAAATGATCATGGATTTCAAAGGTGCAATTTGTTTGAAAAAAAAGTGTAATGGAGGGGAGTTGGAACTTTTTATTTCAATGCGTTCTAAATTTTACTTTTTTTCTTCTAATTCTTGTCCTTTTCATTTTTAATAAACAAAATATGGCTCATTAGACAGATAATTAAAAAAGGATTCAGAAAATATATACTTTTGATAAGAAAAAATCAACACATTTCAAAATATCAGGGAAAAACTGAAATCATGCTTAGGAGGGTATGGACTATCCTTAACTTATACTACAAATGTCTTCTAATGTATATCATCTAATACATCGTAAGACTTAATCTATTACAGTTATTTCGTCCTCTTTTTCATTAATGCTTTCATTATTTTCTCTAATTTCCTCATTGTCATCTGATTCTATCTCTATTTCTGCTTCAACTTCCCCTTCATCTGACTCTTCATTGTCTCCAAAGAGTTCTTTCACATCTAAAGTTTGTTTCATTTTTTCAAATCTAAATTTCAACTTTAAAAAATAACGCCGATTTTTTGAAAAATTTCCATTTTTTTGGCCCTTTTTACGCCGGCCCTTTTTACGCCGGCCTTTTTAACGCCGCGCACCAAAATTAACGCCACATTAGGGCCGGCGTTAAAAGGGCCGATAAGGTAGTCAGGTTAAAAAGCGACTAATTTCAAAAATCGGTCGGGGAAAATTTCCTTAGGTGGCTAAAATTTTCCCCGGGTAAATTTTTTACCGACTATTTTTTCCCCGATAAGGTATACAATAACTCAGACGTTATTGTAATATCTCGACTATTTTCTTCTTATATTGAAAATAATTAGTCAGGTTAAAGTGACTAATTTCAAAAATCGGTCGGGGAAAATTTCCTTAGGTGGCTAAAATTTTCCCCGGGTAAATTTTTTACCGACTATTTTTTCCCGATAAGGTAATATTACCATGGCTTCCAGATTAGACTTATACTCCGCAGACATGAAGTAATATTTTTAGGCGATGGTGACATTATCAAACATTTTCACTATTGCAATTCCGGGCAAATCACAAAATGTCGCTTCGAATCCGTTGTCAGAATTCAAGTCTTGTGGCAACGTCAGATATACATATTCACATTCGATTTATGTTCGGGTTTTGTATCTTGTTGTAAGCATAATGAAAATGTTAAACGGAAAGAAAGAACTCACAGGTTGTCAGTAACAAACTAAAACCCTGCTGACCCCCGTTGATATTGTCAGTTGAAAGTACTTATCAACACTTTACCATCGCCGTTTATACTTCATGTGTTCAGTACTTTTATTCAAACTCATTTAACTTGCAAAAAAACGTACCAACAGCATTTTTCTTCAATGATGTTGTTGCTGTAAAAGATATACAGATTGAAATTATTTTAAATTGAGTCATAATTTCCATATAAACTGATGCAAGAAAAAGAATAAACACTTAATAATTTTGAACGCTTACCAGTATTTTTTGAGCTTTTAGGCTGGGTAACTAAAAATGAATGATAATATGAGTAACCCACAACCAGTCTCCTTTCAAAGACCCGACATTGTTGAAAACATACTCTACAAAAAATACTTTTAAATTTGATCCTATTCCTGTGTTTTTTTTTTAATAATTTGCATAGTAATCCCTTATCACCCCTCTTTTATGCCGGCCCAATGACTATAATTTTCATTACTTTCATGATACATTGTAAAAGAGTAGACTTTTTTGTTTGTCACAGTTTGCTTGATATTTCTAATAATTCTCGACGTCCAAGCAGAACCAGTAGTTTCAAAGTTTTGAAAATAACCTTACACGTTGTTGTGCGCAGTTATGTAATTATTTTGCGCAGTCATGTAAGGGATTGTTCACAAATGACGTCAACCATTTTTCCAAGATTTTTGACCCCCCCTCCCCCCTCTATCAACCTCCGTCAACTTTGCGTTGCCCCCTCCCCCTCAGTTGACGTCATCGTTTGAGAAGACCCCCCCCCCCCCACCCCCCCCCCCCCCCACTCCAAAACAAAACTACCTCCACCCCACTTGTCCTTTTGTATGTTAGTTTCTTACGCATTTTTAATAAGACGTGAAAATATTTGCAATGATCTTCGTGTAATTTTTCTCTGATCAAACTCCATCTGTGCTTATTGTTTTACGTTCGTGCATCACGGACCACATCAAGATCACATTCAGTGTTAACATTTTCATAAGAAACTTTTACTTAATTAGAAAAATCAAGGTTCTGCAAAATTGTGTGGGTTGACGTCAACTAGTATCACACCCCCTCCCCCGTCAACCAGCGTCAACTTTTGCATAACCCCCCCTCCCCCCCTAACAGTTGACGTCATTTGTGAACAGTCCCTAAATTATTTTGTGCAGATATGTAATTTTTGAGCTGCGCAGTTATGTAATCGAGTACTGCGCAGATATGTAAAATGCGGACTTTTTATGGTTAAATGTTCGTTTGATAAGAATCCAGTTTTGAAGGTTTTGATTTCAAATTTGAGGGCCATCTTTCAAAAATTTGTGTCAAAAGGGGATTTTAGGCCCAATTTGGCCCAAATTTACAGAATGATCCGTTTCTTTTGAAAATTTACACGAAGGACAATTCGAAGATTATGATTTCAGAGATGAGGGCAATTTTTTCAAAATTTGGGTAAAAAGGGGGTTTTAGGCCCAATTTGGTCCAAATTTACAGAATTTAAACCTTTTCTCTGTGTATCAGTTTTATAAAAACTATTTACGAAGAAGTTGCAAAGATGTGGGGGTCCTCGAAAAGAAAATCTTAATTAAGGTGATTCTCACTGAGTGAGACAGATCTCTTATTTTTCTTTAATTTTTTCATTTTTTTCATTTATGAATATGGATAGAGAACTCAAGTATCCTAAAAAAAATCTGAAAAACCCTAACACTTTTATGAAACAACAAAGCAAAGCATAACATTGTAGAGAAAAATCGACGTTTGATGCGCTCCTAATTATAGCTAAACAATTTAGATTTTTTGGACGTGCTGCGGTGAAATACTCGAGCCACGGATCTTTGGGATCGGATTGCGGATTATTCTATTTCTCAACTTTACCAACTTTAACAAGTTTATCTTTTAAGTCTGTCTAATGACAGTTTTCTGGACAAAGTAATTCGACTATAGACGTTGATGTCAGTTATTTTTTATAAGCATTTCATTTATAAGAACTTGTATAAAAGGTGGGTGATAATACTTTCAATCTCTGCAAAATCCTACGATTTGCATTTTCTACGCCCTTGCTCAGACGATATGAAAATTACACTTCAAATTGACAGGTCGGAGAAATAGGTTCATTTCTTATAAAGAATAGACCTTTCCCGAATTTCTGTTTAAACTCTAAACTGTGACTGAGTTTCATATCTAATCTCGTTTTCATGCGATTCATTGTTCCACTGATTTCATTACTTTATAACTCAATAATAGTTTCTGTTAATACCAATTCCCATTCCGATAGTTAGAAGCAGTTTAAATATTAAAAGTAGCCACAATGCATCATTTAAACAGAAATTCGAGAAAGGTCTATTTTTTTAATAAAAACATAAATAAACTCATCTTCTGCGCAATCCCAACTTACTTTATGATATGCGAGGTCCGGATAGTGATAATGTACCAAAATTTAAAGCTTTGTTTCTTATAAATAAAGTTCTTATAAAACATGAATACGCTCATTTTCCGCCAAAGTACCTTTATGAAAGTAATCAAAATTCTTACAAAGAGTTTTTTATCTTAAAATTCTTAATCTTTACACAAAATATAGATTATCATGTCATTCATAAAAGATGATTATATCGCAAAAGCAGTGACAGTTGAGTGAAAAAAATCTGGAAAAAATACTTGTATTAAAAAGTCCGCATTTTACATATCTGCGCAGCACTCGATTACATAACTGCGCAGCTCAAAAATTACATATCTGCGCAAAATTTACATAACTGCGCACAACACACGTAATTATATCATTTTGGAGAATTCTGTCTTAGCTCAGTACCTACCACTTGTCGTTGCAACTGTTCCCGTCGTACTTTCAACTATGAAATGAGAAATATGTAGATAATTCATGACCATTTCAAGTGAACAAATCACAGTTCAATGAAATAGGAACTCAGATTCGATAGCTTTCAAAGTTATAAAACATAAAATATCAAGTGAGTTATTTAAAATTGCAAGAAGTTTTAGGTGACCGCTTTGTAAGTAGATATGAATCTGTCTCCAATATATTTTAAAAGGCTTTAAGGAAGACAAAATAAGACGGTCTAAAGTTAATGCCTAAATTAGTTGCAGATGAACTTCCTTCAACTAAAGAATAAAACATAAAGTCGTAATTGTACTTCTTTTTGTTGTGAATGCTAAAACTCACTATAACATATTTACTAGTTAGTAGCTAAAGCTAAAATGCCCCGCCTCAAGCTTATCCATCGAATTTATCCATTCTTTTCTTGTTTGAAATGCTTATACAGAATAGGTCCAACAATTTGCAAGATTATAAATTTAAAATATAATATTTGGTAGGAGTGAACCAAAATCACTTGAAAAAAAGTTATATAGATTGACAACTTCCACAATTGTATGCCTCAACACTATTCAGGTCTATTACAACCAAATGATTAGATCAAACAGGTCTAAAAGTTGAAAATAGCTAAATTAGAAAAAGTGACTGAAAAATTCGAAATAAACACTTTCCACTTCTTCTTTGAGCACTTTTTAAAAAATGGCACAAATTGGGAGCAAATTGAGAATTCACCAGTTGAAGCTTATTAATAATTATGAACAAAAAGATAAAATTTTTAATTAACTTAGAGTGCGTTTACATGAAAGCCGTAGCGAACTAAAAATCGAAACAATAGATTTACTTGTTCTAGCTCTCTCTACGAGTGTGTTTTTACATGAGAGCCATACTGAACGGTTTGAGATTTCAATACGGGTAGAAACATTTTCTACACACGATGGAATAAATTTAGCACATTCTACAGTTTTATTTCATTATGTGTCAGCAAAATTTAATTAAATTGCGCATGCTTGTTAACACATTTTATGATAAAACAATGAAATGTGAAAACTTTCACACCTCTTCAAGCCGTTTTAACCATCAATGTCAACATGTGAAGCTGTGTACAAAAACATCAGGTACCTACCACTTGTAGTTGCTACTGTTGTTGTTGTGCTTTCTAAAAAGTAAAACGATAGATTTCAATTCAAAATGGAGAAGTAAAAAATGCATTGCTTCTTCTTAAAAAACGATGACTGTTCTTTAGCAATTTTATAAATCTACCACTGATAGTAACAGTATTTCAACATTGAAAATTTATTATTGAATGAAGTTCATTATTTGATGGAACAACAAGTGCATTTAAAATGTTTTTCGAATTAAATGAGACGTTTGTCAAGATTCCTGAATATGGAGATAAAATTTTCGAGGAGAGCTGAAAGGAGTACCTGAGTTGGTTGTGCTATCAGTGGTACTTGAACTTGCTTCAACTGAAAAGATAAAAGAAGTATTTTTGTGAGTGTTAAAACTATTATAACTATGAAAACAATGAAAAATGTTTCTTCAGATACGATGTCTACTCTTTCATATTTATAGAAATATTCTATATAGAATGATGGAGGGGGTTTTTAAACTGCACAAACTTGATGTTTTCATTTCATCGACTTTAAGTTTGCAAAGCGCCTGACTTATTTCTATAGATCAATAAGTAAGAGCAAACCGTTATGGCTTTTTAGCAACAACTAAATACTAATGAAACATATTTTCACAAACTGGTGCCCATTCAGTATAACATCTTGAATGATGCATCGGGCTTATGAAGTGTATTTTAGAAACAATCGAAAATAAGAAGTTTTACAAGTGTGGCTGTTTTAATAAGAGATATTGAACTTTTCTGTGGATTAGAAAGCCAATTTAAGTTGAAAAAATACCTTTCCAAGTTAGTTTAAAAGAAAAAAACGATAATAACAGTATTTCTTTGCGAAAAAGTTCATATTCAATTATACTTTGTATATAAAGAGAACTTTTGAAATGAAAGTACTGCAAAGATATGAAAAGTACCAGTACTTGCTGTAACTGTAGTGTCAGTTGGAACAGCTGATGTGCCTGAGGAAGAACACAAAAAGTTGTAAAAAATTAATGCACTTTATAATCACTCGATTCGTCTTTGTTATTTCAATTCACTGTAATTGAGCAGAAATCATAAATATGATATTCACCTATGTGCTTGGTTGTTACTGAAATAATTAAGTGCAATAAGATTAGTTTTCTGAAAATCTGTCTTAGTTTGGAAAATAACGAAAACTCAAGCATTGTCAAGCAAGTCAGATTCACAAGTTTGTAAGTGAATGACCGTTAATAATTAAAATGAACTTTAAATATAAACAATAGTCAATGTTTCTTTCGAGTACCTTCGATTTTCGGAACGATGGAACTAAATTCATATTTAAGTTAGCTACTTTCTATTTATGCCCTCCATTCGCTTTTGTGTCAGCTTTGATTTGCGATAACCAAAATTGATTATTTGTAACTGCAGGCCATTGCACTACTTAATATTAAAAGTGCTGATGTAATATGATCTCAGATTCGATAGCTTTCAAAGTTATGAATCATAAAATATTAGCGAGTTATTTAAAATTTCAAGAAGTGTTAGGTGACTGCTTTGTAAGTAGATATGAATCTGTCTCCAATATATTTTCAAAGGCTTTAAGGAAGACACGATAAAACTGTCCAAAAGTCTATATCTAAGTTAGTTGCAGTTGAATTTCCTTCAACTAAAGAATAAATCATAAAATCGTAACACTAGTTCTTTTTTGGGGGATGCTAAAACTCACTATTAGATAATTATTGACCATCAATGTCAACATGTGAAGCTGTGTACGAAAACATCAGGTACCTACCACTTGTAGTTGCTACTGTTGTTGTTGTGCTTTCTAAAAAGTAAAACGATAGATTTCAATTCAAAATGGAGAATACAAAAATGCATCAGCTACTTCTTCCTAAAAAACGATGACTGTTCTTTAGCAATTTTATAAATCTACCACTGATTGTAACAGTATTATAACATTGAAAATTTAGAATTATTGAATGAAGTTCATTATTTGATGGAACAACAAGTGCATTTAATATGCTTTCGAATTAAATGAGAAATTTGTCAAGGTTCATGAATATGGAGATTGAATTTTCGAGAAGAGCTGAAAGGAGTACCTGAGTTGGTTGCGCTATCAGTTGCAGTTGAACTTCCTTCAACTAAAAAGATAAAAAAGTATATTTTGTGAGTTTTAAAACTATTATAACTTAAATAAAAAGATAGTTTCGATTTACAATGAAAAGTGAAAAATGTTTCCTTAGATTGATGACTACTTATATAGAAATGTTCTATATAGAATGATGGAGGAAGTTTTTAAGCTGCACAAACTTGATGTTTTTATTTCATCGACTTTAACTTTGAAAAGAGCCTGGCTTGTTTCTATAGATAAATAAGTAAGATCAAACCTTTTGAGCTTTTTAGAAAGAACAACTAAATACTAATGAAACATTTTTTCACAAGCTGGTTCCAAGCTCATTCAATATAACAACTTGAATGATGCATCGGGCTTATGAAGAGTATTTTAGAAACAATCGAAAATAAGAAGTTTTAGAAGCGTGGCTGTTTTAATAAGAGATATTGAACTTTTCTGTGGATTAGAAAGCCAATTTAAGTTACAAATACCTTTCCAAGTTAGTTTAAAAGAAAAAAAAACGACAATAACAGTATTTTTTTGCGAAAAAGTTCATATTCTATTATACTTTGTATATAAAGATAACTTTTGAAATGAAAGTACTGCAAAGATATGAAGTACCAGTGCTTGCTGTAACTGTAGTGTCAGTTAGAACTGCTGATGTGCCTAAGGAAGAACACAAAAAGTTGTAAGAAATTAATGTACCTTATAACCACTCGATTCTTCTTAGTTATTTCAATTCACTCTAATTGAGCAAAAATCATGAATATAATATTCACCTCTGTGCTTAGTTGTTACTGAAATAATTAAGTGCAATAGGATTTGTTTTCTGAAAGTCTTACTGTCTTAGTTACTGTCAAGCATTGCCAAGCAAGTCAGACTTACAAGTTTGTAAGTGAATGAACGTTAATAATTAAATTGAACTTTAAATATAAACAATATTCAATGTCTCTTTCGAGTATTTTCGGAACGATGGAACTAATTTCATATTTAAGTTAGCTACTTTCTATTTATGCCTTCCCTTTTCTGTCAGATTTAGTTAGTGATAACCAAAATTGATTGTTTGTGGCTGCAAAGCATTGCACTACTTAATACTAAAAGTGCTGATTTGATATGATCTCAGATTCGATAGCTTTCAAAGTTATAAATTTATAAAATATCAGTGAGTTATTTAAAATTGCAAGAAATGTTAGGTGAATGCTTTTTAAATAGATAAATAGAATCTGTCTTCAATCTATTTTAAAAGGCTTTAATGAAGACAAAATAACACTGTCTAAAGTGAATACCTAAATTAGTTGCAGTTGAACTTCCTTCAACTAAAAAATGAAACATAAAATCGTAATACTAATTCTTTTTGTTGTGAATACTAAAACTCACTATTAGATAATTATTGACCATCAATGTCAACATATGAAGCTGTGTACGAAAGCATCAGGTACTTACCACTTGTAGTTGCTACTGTTGTTGTTGTGCTTTCTAAAAAGTAAAACGATAGTTTTCAATTCAAAATGGAGAATACAAAAATGCATTAACTACTTTTATAAATTAGAACTGTTTAGCAAGAATAACTTTAAGAAGAATGAAAAATATATATTTTTAAAAGCTGCCTAGCCCATTCAGTATGAAGTCGTCAATGATGCTTATGAAGTGTATTTTAGAAACTATCGAAAATAAGAAGTTTTAGAAGAGTAATTGTTTTAATACGATATATTGACCGGTTCCACGGATTAAGAAGCCAATTCAAGTTAAAAATACCTTTCCAGGTAAAGTCTTACATTTGATAGATTGATTGATAGTTTTAAAGAAAAAACATAATAACTGTATTTGGTTGCCAATACGTTCATTGCCTATCTTATGTAAGAGCAAAGTTTTTGAGCTTTTTAGCAAGAATAATTTTAAAAGTTAATAACATTTATATTTTGTGCGGGCTAGGTAGCTTGCTAGGCCGCTTGTAGAAAATCTTCAATCATGCATCGGGCCAATAAAACGCAAAATAATAGGCTTCAGAACTGTAACTATTTGAAAAACACATACTGAACAGTTCTATGGATGTGGAAGTCAATTTAACTCAAAATACCGTCCACATTATAATTATACCACATCAATAAATTATTTTTAGTTGCAACTAGTATATTTGTAATCCTTTCAAGTTGAATGTGAATGTCTGTTCAAAATATATGCTTAGAGGATGAACTTTCAAGCCTTAAAGTTATTAATAAAAAATAAGAAAACAAGGAAAGCAATTATTCGAGTTCTTAAGAAAAAAACTAAAGTTATAAGATTGAATAAAAGCTCACTATATAATAAGTATTGGATGTAAATTCTTGACCACAAAAATCTTTGTCTATTTTTAGAACTGGAAGCAGGGAAATTGTTAATTTTAAGAAAGAAAATATAATTATAGTATTTTGTTGCCAATATGTTCATTGCCTACCATACTTTGCTAAGAGATAAGTTTTGAAATAAAAGTACTGGAAAGGTATGAAAAGTACCAGTGTTTACTGTAACTGTGGTGTCAGTTGGAAATGTTGATGTACCTAAGGAGTAGCATAAAAATTTGGAAGAAGTTAATGTGTTTTATAATCAGCTTATTCTTCGCAGTTCTTTCAATTCACTCTAACTGAACAAAAACCATGAATATAATATTTACCTATGTGCTTAGTTATTATTGAAATGGTAGGTGTAATGAAATTAATTTTTTGGAAATCTTGTTGAATTAGTTGGGAAAAACGAGAACGCAAGCATTGTTAAAAAGAAGAACGAAGAAGAGAAAAAGAAGAAGTACAATGAAAGAGTTCTTCAAGTGGAAAATGCCACATTCACGCCTTTGGTGTTCTCCGCCACGGGTGGAATGGGGAGAGGATGTAGCAAATTTTACCAGAGGCTCGCCGAAATGATTGCTGAGAAGAGAGGCATAACACCATCGGCCGTCACCACTTTTGTTCGTACGAAAATTTCCTTTTCGTTGCTTCGATCGATGCTGCTTTGTATACGTGGTTCACGGTCTGTGCGTGTGCAAGACATTTCTGATGTTGACATTTCTCTAGTCAACTCAGAAGCGCTAATCAAGGAGCTTTAAGCCCTTTTATTTATTTATTTTATTTTTTTTATTTATTTGAAAAAAAAATGTATTTATGTATTTATATAAGATGGCTTGCTCCGCCAAGAAGGAGATAGACCCCAAGGGGTATCAAATACAAAAAAAAAAAAAAAAAAAAAAAAAAAAGCATTGTTAAAAAACAGACTTGCAAGTTTATAAGCGAATGAAATAGATTTGAAACATGAACAATTTGTTTGCAATTTTAGGACTAACACTCAAAATACACTGCAAATTTAATGATATTAATCACCATTAAAAGCAAATGAGATGTGTCAATCTTCGTAAATTACAATAAGAAATCGTTGCTAAGGTTCCTTTCATTTAGATGATAACAACTCTGCGATATATCATCAGCTAATTCTTGCTGATAACTTGAATAAACCAAAGTGTTAGATTTCTTTCTGACTTTAATACAAAAATCTGGACGGTATAATATATCTTGATGTCTTGTAAAAGATTTGATATAAGTTATTGTTATGTAAGATCTTCATACTTCCACTTATCATAATTACTGACTATTATAAATGATATCAAGATACCTAGAACGCAGGTAAAGGGATACTTTTTCAAACAGCTCTCGCGCTTCCATTTGCCATTAATACCATTTGCTCCGGCAACCATGACAAAACATTCTCCATTCGGATTTTTTTGTTGAACTGCGTGATTTGAAAAGGTTACAGCTGCAACAAAAAATCAAAAAACGATTTAATCCTGGTATAAGGGAAGTGACTTTGGACAGATATTTCTTAGTTGGTCTGCAATGTTGAGGAAACTGAGAAAACACGTAAAGGAAAATATCTTTTCTAATTGCTCTTTAATAAACTTAAGATGACAGCATTTGTAAATAAATCACAAGTTTTATCATATCGGGACTGGAAATACCAACGCACATTCACATTTTGTCGAATCTTTCTCTTGACCTTGCATAATTTATAATGGAGACTTACCGTCTCCGTTTGCCCACTTAACTGAAATATCAACAACAAGACCGATCCAGATATAGGAAGACACGGAATAAGACATCGCAAAGTTAAGAACATCATTATTCTGTTCCCGGCTGTGTATAACTGGCAGTGAACCGCCTTCTTGTTTGCAACGATCTTGAGCTTCTTCGTATGTATAATCTAGCCTATACAATCTATAACATACTCCATCTATTAAATCTTGATCTTGGTAAGTACAAGTGCCTATAAGAGTAACAAAAATTTAAATATATAATGTAACTTATGCATGGAATTTTTTTAAGTTAAACATGTCAATGAATTTCTTAAAATGAATTCAATCCAATTAAAAAGGGGTGGTGTTATTAAAATCTAAAAAGAAATCTAGGAATGACGTGGCGGTTAACTTTTTATGCAACCGTTGCCATCTGTCTCCAAGTCTAATAACTAAAAACTTCGGTGTGTTTCATATGTTCCCTTTCATGATTTTCTGCTTGAGTTTTGTGCTGGAGACAGATAGTCTAGGGAAGACGTATATATAAATATTATATTAACATACTATCTTTCATCTTTATACCCTAAACTTTGAACAGATTCCTTCTCACAGAAATTGAACAAGGAAAATGAACGTAATTACTGCTATAAATGTTGGTACTGATAGCAATTAAGAAATCTATATTATTTTACGGTTCCAGATGACCGCAACTATTTAAAGAAAAAGCCAAGGGAAACGTATGAATGCCGTCTGGTAAACTTTTATTTGAAGGTAATTTTGAAGGTTGTCGTCCAGAAGGTAAATAATAATAAGTTATATTAACTGTACTTACTTTTAACTTTTGAAATGAATAAAGAAATCTAAAAAAAATATAAGAAGCTGACATAGTAGACGTTTTCGGAAACCCAGGATTGGAAAATAGCTGGCGGGCATCGGTGATTTCCGAGCGCTTTCCAGAAACGACCGGATTAAAATCCTTAAAAAATATAAAATTGTCCGACAGTAAAATAGTCTATTGTGCTTCTTTTTTATTTTGCTCTTACTTTCTCCAATGGAGTAACAAGAAATATATTTCTAAGCGTCCTTCGTTATCGTTACCATCGACTATTCTGCGCTCTTCATAATACTGTATTATTCTCTCATCCCAAACAATGTATTACATGTTATGTTTATAAAACTGGTGTCAGAACAGCAATCGGGAAGAAACTGGATAAAAACGCATCAATCGGAATTTTCAGATTCGAAAATATCCGTGAAGTTAAGATTTCAATGACATCAATGTTTATTCCATCATAAGCTTCATGAGCTTCAAAGGAAGTCAATTTTTTGCTCTCGAATGCCCCTTTCTAAAAAATTGCTAAAGGTGAAATCAAACGTATGGGTGCTGGGTTGGTTCACGTAGCATAGGTTAGTCTGATAAATTAAAATTTTCAATTTTTCAGTAAAGCTGCGAAAATAATGTGTAACCTTTTAAAGGCTCTATGAAACAAACCTTGAAAGTGATTATCAAACTTAAAAGAAAAACACATTTTTTGATTTATTAACCCCCAAAACTATATTTATACACAAAAAAAGTCTAACACAAACTTATATGTGTTATCACAATAGTCATAATCATTACGTATACTTGGAACTTTTCTCTTGTTTACTAATATGCACTAATAATATATAATGTAATAATGTAATGTACTAATATCACTCAACAAAAAAGTGGGGCAAGGTCCCCACCCCCTGGCCACCCCGGTGTCGCCGGGCCTGTTGATTTATAGTTATGTAAACTGAAATTTTGAATTTGCAGTTACAATTACGGTAAAGTCCGACTTATGAGGTGTAATTTTGACTTAGATGAACAGAAAGATTTATCCAACTTAATGAGATCATACTGTATTCTATTTAATAGATCATGAAAACTCTTCAGTGTCAGTAAATGACGAATATGAAAAGCCAAACCTCAAGCTTGAAGAAGAAAGTTATTAGTTGATACTTACTAAAAGAATCCACAACTCGCTGAACATGATGGAGAATATTTAGAGTTGATTTTTCCGTTATTTCTTAAGGAATACTCATTTGAATTGTGAATTAACCATCGCAACAACCATAGCTATCTTGAAAGTATCTATTCAAGTTAATTTAATTATTTGAAACCAAATTTCTGAATTGAAAAAAATAAAAAATATTTGGCTGGCAACTGCCAGTAACTAAGTAACATTTGAATTGAAAACAAATTTCAGTTTGAAACCAATTGTAGAGATTCATACCCAGTTACACGTTACATCTCTATTGGTTATTATCTTTGATTGTTGTGAGTAGTTTGATGTCATTATGAAATACATGTGAATGGCATGGGAGAAATAAATGTACTCAAAATTATTTTGATTGGAATTATTTTGTCCAAGTTTCTTCAATTTAGTAAAGCAACTATTTAAAACAACTATTTCGATCATGAAAGTTCTTCTCTGATGACTTTATTTAGAGACTAACAATACTTAAATCAAACTTCTTTTTTCAAAATTGGAACGAAATTAACAAAGAACAAGACGACCGGATGGTCGAAAGATTTCGCTTATGTTAATAACGTCCATTCTTAATACGTACTCGAGGGTTCATTGGGTTGCAGAGCGGAATTTTCGTGAAAAATAAGAATTTTTCCATAAATCCATAAATTTTCCAAAAATCAGATTTCGAGAGCAGCTTAAAGTTGTTAATAGGATGATGTACAGTGTGTCCACGAGAAAAAACAAATAGCTCTTCGAATTTTCACCAACACAATGCGGTTTTTATACCGTTGGAAAGAAGATTTTTTGAGCTTTCCAAAAATATAAGTTGTTATTTGTAAAAATTTTTGTTTTAAAGGATATTAACTATTTTTTCTTTCGACACGGTTGTTAATTTTCTAATGATCAATAAAACAGACTTTTAACGAGCAATTAATTCGTTGTTTCGTTGAAACAACCGCTGTTGTGATAAGTTGTGATAAGTTTGTCACGAAATATTTTGAATGGGCACAAATTTTTCTTCATAGTGTAAACTTACCTCAAGGTTTTTATTATGATTTAATAACTTTGTATTCCCAACGCCTTGCTAAAATCTTTATAAGGAAAAACCTTTAAGAAGATTTTTAAAATCTTTGTGTACGATTTTTAGAAATGAAACTTTTATGTTTCAAGTTTGTAAAAAAATATGTGTTTCCACGTATAAATGCAGTATAAATGCAGCTTTATCACGACATTTTAGTTTTTCACGACTTTCCATATTACTCGAGTCATTCTATATCGAGTCACTCCTATTCAAGCAAGCGTTAATCGATCATTATTGATTTAATTGAGAGGTTTCATGGTAAAAGCTATTATATCTCCCTAAAAATTTATTTTTCTATTAAAAAGATCAAATATTTAGAAAGCTCAAAAAATCTTCTTTCCAATGGTATAAAAACCTCATTGCATTGGTGAAAATTCGAAAAGTTATTTGTGTTTTAAATGAGTGACCCACTTTCTCGTGGACACACTGTAGAAGGGTGACATTAGCAAATTGTAATGTTTGAAGGCTAAGATGTTACTAATGACCATCTCATTACTTTGAATGGTTAAAGAAATGACTTATAATATATTATACTAATTTACCATAATGTAATATATCTTAATTTTGAATTTGCTTATTTTCTGTCTTTTTAGAAACAACAACAGCTCCAACAACATTAACAATAACAACAACAGCATGAAATTTGCTGCTGCAGCAACAAACAGTAAATTAAGTTTTCACTTTATTAATCAATTTGTTAATTAAGTGCCTATAAACAGTGTCTTGTTTTTATTTTAGATTTAATTTAGGAAGTTTACCTCAAATAAAAGGTTGATCACCCTGGTCCGGTTGAACTTCCTAACTTTTGTTAGATTTTTTTTGTATTTTGTTATTTATTTCAACTGTTTTGTTTTAGCCTCATAGTTCAATATTATAATAATATTTGTTTGTGTGAGGTAAAGTTTTTTTGGGGGATTATGAAAATCGGATTCAGACTAATTTGAAAGTTTATAAATTAAATTAATTAAGTCTAGAACTGGAACTTTCTTGAAAGTGAGCATGCTTGGAAGTTTTTCGTACAACAGAAGGAACATGTGATCGTACATTTTATTGGATAGAGAAGACTGCTTTTATTAAGTTGTGCATAAGACGTTGACATTTTATATATATTGTATTTATTTTTGTTGTGTTCATATCGAATAAAGTTTTAAATTATTACTTCTATCTCTTTATGACTCTGTGGTTGCAATGCGTAGTGAAAGGTAATTTTGGTTTCTGGGGTTCACCGTGACTAACTGTGACAGAACGCTCGTCTGCTAAAATGATCCCCCATTTTCGGAAAGCAGGAAAGCAAGTTGAGCTGTACCTACAAAATATTTCTACCTCCACCCCTGTAGCTACATTGTCACATTATTTCAACAAGCATTGTGTTGCTTGACATAAATACTTTGTTATCTCTCAAATCTCCAATTGAGAGTGAGAGGTTTTTAAGTTTGAACACAAGTTAAAAGCATTTGACAGTCTAAAATAACGTCGCATCCGTACCAAATCATGCATTGTATTATCTCAATGTTTTATAACATTGGAAAATTACAAGTCTTTAGCAAGACATGAAATATCAATTTTATAATCGGCTCAACAATCACAATTTTAATGTATGACTTGAATTATGTTATCTGGGAAAAAATCATACGCACAAATAAAAAAAAAACACACCTTTAGCAATAATCAAAAGTCACATAAAATCTTTATAACACATTCCAACACAGGAATCAAAATGGAATGGCAAGTAATGAAAATGTATCACAAGAACAAAAAAGTGGAAACCTAGGCTAAGCATCAAGAAGAGGAAAGAGAAGGACCTTCGCAGGGATGATCTCGATACCTAAACCTTACTCTGTTCTGGCCAAATTAGAAACAATTTCAAATTAATCCATGTTTTTAAGGCATTGGTAGCAGCTTCCTCGTACGTCACATTAAAACTGACTTCAAGTTAGTTAACGCGTTACTGTGGAAAGCATCTGTCCATACCTCTTACCAGTCTTATTCAAGAGCATATCGGTCTTATGAAACACAGCACACTCAATGCCTATAAATCCTGAATCAGGAAATGACGATGGCAGTAAAGGTGCTGCAATCTATGACATAACAAAGTATGCATGCTACCCATTTTTCTTTTGTTAGTGCTTTTTTAAAACGTTCTCCGTCGTAAGGGGACACAACAACACTCAAAAATATTGTTCTTCATCAAGTGCTTAAAAAATGTGAACAATTGCTGAACTTTGAATTATAAATCTCAAGAGACAACTTATAGTGATTTTATAATATGAAGCCTGGATCTAAATTAGGGGTCAAGTTGGTAAATCGTAATCACATATCTATATGATCAATTAGTGTGTGCAGTTCAATTTATCCGTCCTTGATTCTATTTGCAAATGTTATCTATGCCAACATAGCCGTTTAGTTTACCACTTCATAACAGCTCCAACCCATTTCTGGTGCAAGAGTCCCGGAAGTTGATTTTGAAGACAACAGTTGACAGGCTTTTGTTGCTTGGTTGTAGTTAATAGCCAAACATCCTTTTTCTCTGTCACAGTATTTTAACATACAAATGGAGTGATGAAATATATTTTCCAGCGTGTATATAACACCTGCATTGAGCCTTTTGTCGAGATGACGAGCGTATTTTCGTCCATTTCGCATCACTATAAAGTAACCAAAATTCACGTAGCTACACTTGATACCATGTTAACTTTTCTTTATCATTAACGAAAGCATCAAATGATTCCTTCAAAGGCATGAAATAACATTGTTTTAAAACAAATTTTGCTGCTATCTTTTGAAAATTTCAAATTGTCTCCTTGGATTTATGTAATTCAGATTTAGTATTTGGTTATGTTGTGTTTGTATTTATAGAACTATTTTCTTTGCGAGAAATTTTTTTTTGTTGCCTGTAACAAAATACAAAACCAAAGCGATTTGGTGTTGTATCTTTTTATTGACAGCATAAAAAATTACTGACATCAGAAATAAATGTTATTACTAACAATACATAAGACATCATGATTTTCACACATTTTTGGCGATAGTAATTCCAAATGAATTTTGTATCTGATGCCTGAAAGATTGTATTTCGTCTTTCAAAGATTTTATCGGTAAAAGTAACAAAAAGAGAATCATGTATGACGTACCAGAAGCTTTTTTCTTAACTGGAACTGTTGCTGAAAAGGAAACACACATTGAAATTATAAAATGTAGATTTGTGTCTACAAAAAGATTAAAATACTTTGTGAATTTGAAGGTTTGACAGTACATGTGCTTCGAGGTTGATTATCTAAAATGACTTATAAATTAAGTTTAACTCGACGAATTTTCATTCAAAAACGACTGTTTTCCCAGTGTAAATTTCTGGCAATTATACTGTCATCATATTATACACAACTCAGTCATTTTTTTCAAACATATCTACTGCTCTTCCCTTAAGCAGGTTCATTACGAATAGCTTTAGTGAGTGGGTGTTAAATGCTCGTACATCACAGCCAGGAGGATAGAATCCTCCTAGATCACAGTTTTACCGCTGATTTCGTAATAACGCTAACCTAACGTAAGATCACTGGCGGTAAATTTGCACTATTGGCTTCAAAGCTTTGAAAATAAACTCAAATACAATTGGTTTTGTAATATACCACCTTAGCAAGAATATTTGCAGTACTCACTACTTGTCGTTGCAACAGTTGTTGTAGCTTTTGCCGTTGTATCCCTTTGTACTAAAGAATAATATATATACAATAGTTTCGCAGATCAAGAAATCGAAATCACAAATATCTCAGCAATCAATATCAACAACTACCAATTATAGGAATACCATGTTCAAATAAATCAACAACATGATTCCGAATATTTAATCAACCTGCGAACCTCTGTCCATGCTAATTTGGCTGTAAAAGTTCATTATATTGAAGATATCAGATTATAGGTGTTTACTGTATTAAAACTTATCTTTAAAGGGCACTTGTAACAAGTGGACCTTAGTTAAAAAAAAAAGCACAGGAATAGATTTAAACACCTAGCTGCGAATAATCGCCCATAACCCTTGCACAGTTTATTTATTCGATCAGAACAGCTAAATACGTTCTTAAAGACTGGTAATAGTGATTCGTTAATATATGTGTTGTTATTTCTGATGATTTTCATAAAAGTTCCTGCAAGTTCTGCACTAATGATAACTTAGCAATTTTATTGGTTAGATTATTGATAATGGTAGTCCATAGGTAGACCATATATTGCCACTTTATATTACTAACACTTTGTACGACAAATAGATTCCACATTTCAAGCTTCTGTAATTTTTCTTTGTAAAAAATACAATATAAATATTGTGTTTTCGTAAAGAGTCCGATTTTTTGCTTTTACAATAACAGGGAGCAAATAATAAATGATACATAGTACATAGGACGAATGCAGTCAAAACATTTTCAAAAAATAAATCTAGCAAAACAGAATCAGAATTCCTTAGAAATACAGAAAGGAATTTGAATAGAGCACGAAAAAGCAGTTGATAAGGAATCATGCATTCATCTAACTATTACAGAATTATTCCATGTACTTTTAAATATATGAAACTGATAGAATGTTAAAGGGGAGACAATGGATACTTCCTGAAACGTGAAACCAATTTAATACAATTCAAGGTTATTATATTACACTAATGGATTAGTTCCAATATCCAGTTTACAATATTATCGAGGTAAATATGAATTGTCAAATTTAATTTAAGTAGACAATCCAATTTTCAAGGGCGAATGAAAAAAGTACCTGAATTGGTTGAGCTTGTAGTTGTAGTTAAGATTGTTTCAGCTAGAAAAAGATAAAATCATCAGTTTAAATCGTCAGGCCTTTTTGGTGAGCGTTAATTCACTTAATGCAATTATTGAATGGTTGGTTTATTTGCGAGGCAGTTACCTACCACTGCAGCTGTTTTTACAAAATCAGATATAATCAGACAATATGTCTTCTATTAAATTTACAGAACTTTTGGAAATTCAGTATTTTCATTTAAAAACCCCATGAACTTGAAAACGGATTAAATTACAGATTGTCAGGATTATTAGAAATATTGAAGTAGTAGTATACCAACAACGAGTAATCATTAATTATCGACAATATATTTCGGATTACTTAATCCATCATCAGGTCATTTAAAAGCATGATAAAAACAGTTAAAAACATCTATAAAATTATTCACACACATACTCTTATATACATATCTACACTTGTTAAAATGAGAAATCAGAAGTCAAACTTATATCTTAATTACCAACGCACGGCTTTTGTGTTCGTCCTTTGTGTTGAGATCGAGACCCATCAACTTTCTTCGACCCCATCATTCATGATACGTTAGGAAAGATTTTGGAAAGATGCAGAAGGGCGCAAAATGAAGGTGAGAATAACAACAAGGTCGAAGAAACTGAGGTACCGGAAGTAAAGTTATTGTTCCTTCAATATCGCGGGAAGTTATCGGATCAGTTTGAGCAATCGCTACGAAAGATCAGCGCCCCTTGTAGAATTGTGTTCACTCTCAGGAAACTGAAAACCTGTTTACCATCATTGAAACCTGAAATCGAAGATCCTTACAAAAGTGGTGTCGTTTATAAAATAAGTTGTTCACGATGTAGTTCGTGCTATGTCGGCCAAACGAGCCGACATTTGGTCACCAGGATGAAGGAGCATCGAGGCAAGGGTCCAGTAAAAGCCCACTGGGGGAAATGTTACGATCGCGAGCTCTCAATGGTTGACATGGAGATTCTATGTTCAAGCACGAAATCTGTTTATCACCTAATGACACTTGAGGCATTAATGATTAAAACTTACAAGCCCGATCTCAACACAAAGGACGAACACAAAAGCCGTGCGTTGGTAATTAAGATATAAGTTTGACTTCTGATTTCTCATTTTAACAAGTGTAGATATGTATATAAGAGTATGTGTGTGAATAATTTTATAGATGTTTTTAACTGTTTTTATCATGCTTTTAAATGACCTGATGATGGATTAAGTAATCCGAAATATATTGTCGATAATTAATGATTACTCGTTGTTGGTATACTACTACTTCAATATTAATTCTGACCACAATGTTTTTGGCTTATATTTATTAGAAATAAGTTATCAATTAATTTTGTTGAGAGATTAGCGCATGATAACGCTTTTGGTAAGTCAGTCTTGTCCCAAGAAAAATTGACAAGTCCTTCATATAGGATTATTAACAGCTTTCAGGAATTAGCAAGAAGGTGTTTGCAGTACTTGCCACTTGTCGCTGCAACAGTTGTTGTAGTACTTTGCACTAAAGAAGAACATAAATACGATATTTTCACTATTCTGGAAGCGTATGGTCTTCCTGGGTAGCGAGGGACACTACTTTGGCCGTTATTTCTATGTTTTTCAAGAAATGTAGTGGATTCTTAAAAGCTTCTCAAGATTGTCTCAGGAAGAGACATTGTAGGTAAATATATTTAGAGCTGATAAGTGAAAAAACGAAGGCCTCTTTTTCATGTTATTAGATCTGTTTTAGAAATTAAGAAAGTAAGTGTTCAAGACATAATCAAACTTTAGACTGCAGTAAGTTTGGTGCTAATTTAGTGTAATTTCATCAATCACATAGCTTATGAGCCCTAAATTCTGAAAATTAAAATTTAAAAAAACTTTCTTTGAAGTTGTGGCACAAAAACTGTCAAAACTTAAAAAAATCAGGTTTATCTGAAATTAAAAATGAGCACAAAGAAACGTTTTCTCCGATCAAGCCAGTCAAAACAATTCTTAAAGTTAATGTGTCATTGTAAATACCGAGAAAATCATTGTGTGTCAGCACATGAATTGTACTGTTCTGATCTTTTTCATCAATAATAAGAAGTGAAAAGGACGTAAATAAGATTTCAGAGCATTTAAAGTATTTCTGTTGACAGTCATGAATTACTATTTGAGTTATTTTTGTGGTGATTTTTATAGAAATTACTAGAAGTGTTGCGGTAATCATAGTTCTGAAATTTAGTTGGTATGAGTATTGATAATGGTCGTCCCGGTTCTATTTATAGTCACACATTGCCGTTAAATTTGACTGACAAAGGTTTTCTAAATTTTAAGTTTCTGGTGTTTTTGTGTCAAAATTTTGTAGGAAGTACAGTACAGATATTGTCTTAATTTTAGTTAAGGATTAAAGATCTTTTGCTCAATAACATTGATTTACCAAACGGTACATAGTATGAATGAAGTCAATATATTTAGTATATCAATTGAAACAGGATCATAGTTCCTCAGTAACACTCAAATGACTTAGGCACAAGAAAACCATTATGAGTTGTCGCTTTTTCATAAATCCTTGCAGAGAAAAGGGAATGATTTACTAATTTATTAATTTGAACTAATGGAATCGTAGAACTGTTGTAGAAAAGATGATGAATAGTTCCATAAAATACAATGGCACTGCAACTTAGAAATACGATTCACTGCTATTAAAGTGCCATACTAATGTAATATGTAAAACTAGCCTGTTTGCAATATTATCCAATGAAATATAAATACTTGTTAATGTTAGTGTAGGTAGAAAATGAAATGTCAAGGTGAGATGCAAGGAGTACCTGAGTTTGTGGAGCTATCAGTTGTAGTTGAACTTCCTTCAACTAAAAAAGATAAAATCGTAAGTTTAAGGAACCATTTTTTGTGAGTGTTAAAGCTTCTTTAAAATAATTGCTGACCACCACCAATGTCAACATGTGAGGTTGTGTATGAATACGTCAGCTACCTACCAAATGTCGTTGCTACTGTTGTTGTTGTACTGTCTATAAAATGAAAAGATAAATAGTTTTAGGTAGATTTGTTTTATGTATTCTTTGTTTAACGTTGGCATGCATGTAATTTAAAAAAACAAACTCATTCACTCCAACAATGTAATAACTAAAAATTAAAATTTGAACACTCACAGATAGTTGAACACAATGTGATTGCAAAGTATTTGGTGTTTTCAACATCAGATTTAAACTTATATTGTGATTTTTAATGTTGTAAGGAAGATGCTAGAGCTGTACGAATGTCGACTGAATTTAATGCACGATTAGACTTAGTAGGATGTACGGGAATAGAGGAACTTTGTCTAAAATTGTGAATATCTGGCTACATTATGAAAGAATTCCATATATATTTTGGATTAAGATGATGCATTGATTGGAGGATCTCCAGCATGACGTAACGAAGATTTTTGGTGTGGATAGAAGTGCCATTTGCCTTCTTCAACAATTAAGAAACAAAGTAAAAGCGAAAAACTCATCAGAAATACTTTTTACCGACAAACCTATCGCTCTTTAAGACAGACCATTTTAATTTTTAACACTTAAGAACCATTTGCCTTCTTCAACAGTTCTTCTTATCCCCATCAAGACCTTCGTTTTATCTGAAGGCATTTTTCAAATATCCCTCAACTAAGTTGATTGCCAATCTTCACCCCAAAAAACTTGGCCTCATAGTTTTGTAGTTGAAGTTAGCCGAGTTTTATGCTGATTACGTCCTTTGTCCCGACGAAGAAGAACACTTTTTATGTCCACATTGCATACATAAAGGGTGTTGTGATCAGCAAAATTACAATTTCTGACATCTTTTATAGAAAGAAGAAGATCGTTAATGAAAATGTTAAACACGACCAGCGCAAGCACGGAACCGTGGCACTCCAAGCAATATCGTAAGAAGTTCACTCAATGTTGAATCAACGCCTACCTGATGCTTCTGATGACTCAAATAACTCATAACAACATCACTGTTGCCGTCAGAATCCTCTTCTATGATATGAAAGCTTTCATAGCTTTCGGTAATGTCAGAATCCAAAATTTGAAATGGATTTTCAGCAGATCGATCTTCATCTAGTGCTTTCGTTGCCTGATTCAATAAACTAGCTCCAGTTGAACAAGACGAATCTTTTTTGAAACAATGGATCTGTTCATCTTCTGATCCATCCGTAGCTGAGTTTAAAGCACATGACTTGAAAGATTTGATAATTATCTCACTGCTCAATCTATTCCACGCTTCTAAGACCCATTGTACAAGTTTTCGTCGGGGTGGGGGTTTCTGATTCCCCCTTTCGTAAACTGTTGTATGCCTTTTACCATCCATTCGTTATAAAGATCTATCATGCGACACTTGAAGGGCTTGCTCCATGATACATCTGTCGCCTGTATGTATTTTGTGCACCGCCCTGGAATTATGACATTTTCAATTTCTCCTTTCGACAATACTCGCTTAACAGAGTCCATGATGTGGCACTCAAAAGAATCCCCAACCAAAAGTCGCCGGTTGAAGGAAAATGTGCCCAAAATTATTTCAACAAAGTGCAATGTGAGTTCCTCATTCATCCATGCATTTTTTGATGACACAACGACACATTTATTTCCAAATTCAGTGTTAAGGTCTTTACATTCTCGCTTTGCACCACCAAAGACAATAAATGGTTTCAAATTAGTCCCATCAGCTTTTGCTGTTAAACAAACGGAAATCCTGACCTTTTTCATGGCCAGTTGACTTCAGCATTACTTCCCGTTCACCACGTCGCTCTACAGTTGTTGGTGCAGCCATATCCGCCCATACAGCTGTTTCATCCATTGCAATTATAGAGCTTGCATTGAATTTGTACTTTCTTGACATTCCGGCCATAGATCACATATTGTACTAGTCTATCAACAACGCATGCTGGATTGTTGTTGTTCTGCGCCGTAATGAAAAGCAATTTCGTTTCATAAACTTCTGTAACCAGAAACTATCTTTTGCAACATTATCCTCCTCAACACTTTCATCATGAATGACCTTCGCTTTTCTCATAATTAGTTTTCGGGAAACACGTAAAGAAGTTGCTCTTCGTTCATGTATCCATTCAAGTAGGTCTTCTTCTAAGTCGACATTTTTGATTTTACATCCTCCTCCTTCCAGTTTCATTCGTTTTGCTCCTCCTTGTTTCAGCTTATCCGTATTAGCTTTCCATTCTCTCACTCTCTTTTCATCAACACTGTATTTTCTTGCTGTTTCACGATTATTATAACGCTCTACGCAATCAATAACTGTGGACTTAAACTCAAGAGTAAAACTTCGCCTTTTTGCCCCTATATGGGATATAGATTGTTTGTGCACTTATATATTCGTTTGGCATATTTTCTGCTCCGTCACCACACAACTCTGATGAAATAAATTATGAGGAAAAAATCTGTCCGTGTATGAGTCAAGTTGCAGCTGGCTTTGTTCACACCTTTTGATGAAAATTTATTGCACCTTCATTTCTTTAAAATTGAATAACCAATTAAAGAGGTTTCACAGTTCAAAGAACGGTTTCCCTTTCGGTTTCCACTTCATGCACACCATTCTTAATTAAATCACGTTTTCCAAAGCGCTTTCACACAAATAAGAAACGTTTTTTAGCAGATTACGAAGAGTGATTTCAGTAAAAATGGCTCGAGGGATTCCAGTACAATTTGAAGTGTACTTCAATGTAAGATTTTTTTCCAATATCCGTGGCCATCATGTTTACAAAAACATATGGACACCTGAAATTGGACAGTGTTTGGTTTGTAAACGCGATGAGCGGTTGGAGACCAAAGAGTTGGATGAGTATGCGATTTGAACGTACAAGAAGATATCAGATGAGGAAATTTTAGTCAGACATGTACCAATAGAACTGTCTAAACTAATAGCATTTTTTATTGAAGCTGATGATAATCACTTGTGCGCAATCGTAAATGGTAAAAGGATACGAGAAGTTGGCTTGAGTGTTCCTACAGAATTCAACTGTTACGCATCATGTAAAGTTCATGCGAAACTTCTTCATGAGGAACTGTCGAAGTGGAAAAAACAATATTCGTTTTTATCGTTAGTTGTGGAAGAATTTGTCGATAGAAAACAAGTCAAACCCATATAAACTGTTTGTTATTGCTTTTTAAGGTGCGGCGTTTTTTAGAGGGCGGCGTTCTTTAGAGGGCGGCGTTTATTACGAATGTTGAAATACAAGTGCGGCGTTTATTAGAAGGCAGCGTTTATCAGAGGCCAGCGTTTATTAGAGGAAATACGGTTTTCGAACATTCGATTATATTAAAATATCTTATTCTTCTATATTCTCATCATCATCATCATCATCGTGTTTCTTAACACATATGAAATGATAAGTTTACATCAAATTTTTGAGGAAGAAAAACACTCTGCGCCGATAACAAATCATTGTGTTTAATCCTAATCTGTCAGCGAACAGGTATCTTTCTCTAAATATGATCCGTTAGACTGCAACTTATTTTAGTGACAATTCCTAAAATGTTGGCTTGGAACAAACTCTTTTTAAATTAAAGATCTGAAATGAACTGATGATATATTAGTGCACGCAAATATGATAGTGGAACGATGTAAAATTTAAACTAACAGATCGTCACTTCACAAACGTTGCCAATATGTTTCCAATGATCCGTTGTAGATTAATTTCATGTAGTACCTAAGAAATATCTGGGAATCTAATATTTCCATTTATAATTAAAAAGCGAAAAACAGCAACATTTTTTCTAGTTAATTAGTCTTCTTTAGAAATTGAGCCAGCAGGTTTTCAAGACATTTGAACAATATTACGTTTGGCGACTTTTCCCTTCCGAGAATAAACGAACCAAACGCTACTGATGCAGTTTCAAATTTATCTATCTTTAGGGAATGAAGAATGCCTGTTCAAAATCGTAAGACTTCGTCAGGATCGAATTCAAGTTGATAATGTCAATAATATCAAAGGTCCTAAAAGAATCCTTTTAAAATTACAAGCTGATATTTATGATGAGAACACCAATCGTTTGATAAATCGCTTTATTTACAAATTTTACATGTTTATAGCTTCGTATGATTTAGTACTATTAATTCAGTCATATACATATGACTATACAGTCATATAGTCTATGACTGAATTAACCTGTAAAATTCTCACATAACATCGTTTGATGTTGTGCCAATAAAATATAAAAAATGAGGCTGGTCTGAAACTAAAAATGGGAACAAACAACAGCTTTATCCGTTCACCTCAGTCAAAATAATTTTTAATCGCAATGTTTTACGTAACGAGTCAGATGTTTTGTTTTAACAATAAAAGGGGCTAAATAATACATAATAAATAGCACATAGGACGGATTCAGTCAAGTCATTTTCAGAAAGTTTGTAGATCTAATAAAACAGGGTCAGAGTTCCTTAGAAATACTGAAAACAATTTGAACAGAACACGAAAAAGCAATGGATAAGGAATCATGAATTCTTTTAAATATAGTAGAATAATTTCATATGCTTTAATACTGATAGAATGTTTAAGAGGAGGCAATGGATCGTTCCATAAAATGTGAAGCCAATTTAAGTTAGAGTTACTATTAAAATACCATACTAATGAATTAGCTCCAATATCTACATTTGTAATATAATCGAAGTAAATATGAATTGTTATATATTTCCCCATAGGGCGAAATATATGTTAAAACCGGCATTTTCCTTCTCCTCCTCCTCCTCCTCCTCCTCCTTCGTCTTCTCCGTTCACTTTTATAGCCGCGGTTCGGAATGGAATTTTCGCCTAGCTGCCAAAGTAGATAAGAATAGAGGCTAGGTACAGTCAAGTAGTACGCCATGTCTTTTCAGTCAGTGCGGATGGGCTGTAGAAGGTTTTTGCTTTTTCCACTAGCTTTTAAAATGATTCCAGAGAATTCAACGTTAAATGATGGAAATAAATCGTTTTAGTTCAGTATAAACCGTTTTAGTTCAGGTTTCGTAAAAACTTTTGAAGAAACGTGTAAAAAAGAGAAAAATATGTTTTGTTTTTGTTGTGATGACAAAAATGCTATCTATTATGATGATGATGATGATTGGTAATTAAATGCTTGGAGCAGCAAACATTGAAGCTGTGATTTCAGTGCAAAGGCGAAAATTCATTATCAATACAGGTTGAATATTTATTTTTATTTTACGTCCTGATATAATGTGAACTGAAAGCACATTATGGTGTGTACGTAGTACAGCTATAAAAGGAAAGCTTTTATGTGGAGAACAACCAGTTCAACCAGTGTTAATTCAAAAAGTACATTACAAAAGCAGCAAGTAAAAATGTGATGTATATGCAATAAGAACGTCAGGAAACAAATTACGTATAATATTTTAACAGACGAGATTGAGACACAAATAACCTGAAAGAATCTGGTCGAAAAATGTGCTTCCCTGGATAGTCATTTAATCTGACCACAGAAACATAATTTACTGTGGATTAATTCCATGATCATGTATATATATACGATATTTTAGTAAAAACGGATATATATACTGTCAATTTTCCTTACACAAACAACAAACGTATATAAATCAAACCACAATCCAACAAACTATCTGTAAATTAAATCAAGCCAGAACACAAACGTCTTCAGCTTTGTAATGATTTGGTTATGGATGTGTTGTCTATTTTCACTACCGAAATCTGATTTTTTTTTCGTTTGGGATTTACAAATGGTCATTTTTATCAAATAACAAGATTCGCAAAAATGCGACTATATATTTCCCCAAAGTTGCAAACATTTTACCAATTATTGTGTGTACATTGATAACCATGAGAAAAATGTACCGCTAAATAATTACAGTATAACTACTATCGACCTGATACTCAGGTTGAATTTAATGCCACAAAAAAACTTACTTTGAAGTTATTATGAAATGAAATTGTTCACGGTCAAATGATAAGGTTTCTCTTAAAATTTTTCGCTGAGGAGTTAAAAAATGACTGAGAAGTTACTACGGACATGTAGCTAAAAATTAGAAGACCTAAATGCGACTAATATTTTCCCTTAAACAGCTGCATATCAATAAACTCATCAATGTGTAAGACAATTTCATCTTAATATAAGATGTATGATCTTTATTGTTGCAGAAGCTTGACAAGTTTCCTATTTGTAACTCAAATAAAACTTTTATAAAATCATAATATCAAATTTGTATACAGGTTTTCTGTACAAAAGAAGAAAAGAAAATTGTTAAACCTAATTTTGATACCACAGTTTACTTTGGGGGTAGACATATAAGTAAATAACTATCAAAAGTAATCAAAATCTCTACTAACAAATATTATGTGTAACATTTCAAATTAGGACAGAATAGTTATTTTTTAAAAAAAGATGGCCTTAGAGTGCGTTTACATGAGAGCCGTAGTGACCTCAAACCAGTTTGAAATTTTTAGCTGTTTGAAATCGCCATTCTGTTTACATGAGAAATTTCGATACGGTCTTGGAGAGTTTTGTCGAGTAAAAATCGAAACAATAGATTTACTAGTTTCTAGCTCTCTATACGAGTGCGTTTTTACACGAGAGCTATACTGAACTCACACAGGTTTGAGATTTCAATACGGGTAGAAATATTTTCTATGCACGATGGAGGCTATTACAGTCACGGTTTTGTATCTTAAATAGAGCGTTGTGATTGGATTATAGCATACTTCTCAAGCACGTCCGAAACTTACAATGCTTGATGAAAACATGGCGTGTGGTGTAGTGCGATTGGTAGTAGCTTTATATAGTACTTTCACTAGATTTTGATTTCGTTAAAATATAGCTTAAGCTCGCGTGTCTTAGTTAAATCTTTTCAAAGTAACTTCTTCCACCCCATGATTTTAGACATTGCTTCCCCATTATCGTTGCAGTCCACTTTTTGTTGTTGGCCAAGAGAGGGAAAGCATGCAAAACATTTACTAGCTACTTTTCTTTGCTTTAATGTAAAACTTAAGTACATTCATTACATTACATGGAATTATTTACAATTTAGGTCGTAATACGGTAGAATAATAGAACATTCATATGCAAATTGCCACATTTAATGTTGGGTTGTTAATAAAAACTTTCAAATATCTCATCCAGCCACTCTAGTGGTGTGTGTGTATGTGTGTGCAAATCTCCACTAGGTAGAGACAGTCTTCTCCTTTTAAAAATAACATGAGTGTGGTAAAATGCACTCCTAAAAGTTCTTACGTTTGCGATTAAAATTTCACCAATACAAGGTGTGATCCTCACCAGTGGGATAACTGAAAACGAAAAAAGTAACACCATTGCGTAATAGTCTTTGTTTGAAAGGTACTTGCCCACTGATTTTGTGGAATCAGGCCAAACAAGACATAAGGGGATACGTTGTGAACTCGTTAAACACTTTAAACTGATGTTTTGAACAATAATGTATATAAGTTGAACACTAGGGCACATGATGTTGAAGAAAAATGTATGCGAAAAAATATTCCACTCTGGAAATCATTTCTAAATAGAAACCAGGTGGTTATAGTGAATTCTGCACCATTAGTTGACTTGTTACAATCATATGCTATGCCCACAAACAAAGGGTTTTTTTCACACGATGATGACGAACTGACACATGCAATTTATATGCTTAGGACTTTTGACATGTGTGTGTACAATTTTACTCATCAAAAGGAGAAGACTGTAGAAGACATTTTCAATGTGACAGCTGATTTGGGAAGGTTTTGATCTACGATATGCCTGACAACAATTTGAGTACTGTCAAATGGGGCTATTTGGGACGCTGGTGTAAATTGGGACAAAAATTTACGCCCTTCTGTTTCTTGAAACCCTGCAAATTGTACCTTATATTAACCAAAAAACTAAACTGGAGTCCACTAGTAAGATATGTTATTGTCTTTTGAAAGGGAAATCATTTGACTGAGGGACACTGAGCTGACAATATTTCATTTTTAACAATTTGCTAAATTTGACAGTTTTCGTATATATACCTCATAAAAATTATTCAGTTCTGCCATTATGGACAGAAACAATGATATCGGCTTTTATGTATTTTGTAAACAATTTACCACATATTAAGTTCTGTATATAAGTTTCGGTATAATACTTTCTCTCATTTCTCTTGCAGCTCTGGAAACTGGTGATGACAGTGAGGTAAATTGGGACATCACTGTTGTTTAAAAAAGGGCAAGGATAAACACATAGGCATATCAAATTTTGCACTGTGTTGCTGTTTAAATTTTGCTTGCATTCATTGCTGACACCTGTTTAATTCAGTTCTTTTATTTCAGTGAAACCCGTTTTATTTCCCTTTCTTTCAGTTTAAATCCTTTGCAGATCCTCATTTGTTTAGGTATACTCAAGCTAACGTTTGTCCCAAATTACCTCCAACATGTCCCAACTTAGACCATACTGGGGAATGTGAGATTACAGAAGGAATTACTCTCAAAACTGCAGTATACTATATCGTAAACCCTTATATGAAAAAAGAAAAACAAACTTGTTGAAACTTTTTTCATATTTATATGAAATACTACATATTTTGATAGTAATTAAATTTAATAGTAAATCCTTATATCAAGCCATTTTACAATTTTGTGTTCTTGTCATTTTTCTGTTCTTTAATAAAGAAATAGGAAATGCCAGTTTGAAAGGAATTGGTCACATAAAAACAAATTTTCAAAATTTCATGTAACATCTACAAAACATCACACATCACTGCACTGCTAGGCTCTCGCTAACAACACAATCTATTTGGGGTTTTATGAAACTTCCCATATTTAATTAGTTTTGATAATCTTTATGTTTTTGTTATGAAAGTTGGTTTACCGGTATGATTGGCTTTCTTCTATCCCTAATTTACTTATGAACGACAGTTATAATCATTTATCTCCATTTCTTTCTTTTTAGACATTAATATGTAATAAGTTGTCAGCTTCAGTTCATTCAATACCTGTTTTAAAATGTGAGTATTATTGAATTTCACGGAATAAATTTGCACATTTTTCTTCGTTTTCCTTATTAGAAAAATTACAATTCGAAGGTTTCCTATTATGTGATCTTTAATAGGGTTCTTACTAACTTAGTAATTGAGCCAATATGATCAAACTAATTCAATTCTACCCTATTAGGACCGGCTTCTGGCCATTTCCAAGAACATTGATAAATGCTTAAATGAAATAAATTATTTTCAAATGTGAGTTCCAGTTAGCTTTTCTGGGTTTCTAAATGTTAAGGGGAGCAATGCATTTGTACGGAGAATAGCTTCAATTTTTAGATGCCATACTTTTCATTTCCAATAAAAATATTACACCATATTATGTATCTCTGTTTTTAGGAAATTAAAGCTTTTCTGTTTGATTTAGATCGAGTATTAAAGTGTCCCAATCGTGACGATGACATTTTAAAGACATGATGTTATCATAATTTTCGATAGGTGTATTTAGTACGATAGATGTCTCGTTTATACTCGTAAAGATTACTACGCTCTTTTGGGTGTTTATGGCAATCATCAGACGTAATGAAGAGAAGAACTTACTATTCATTTCTACATCCTTTTTATTTTATTGTTAATATCAAACGTGTCGGCAGTCGAATGGACTTTTATTTACCTTCGAACTTAAAAAATCTTTCGGGAAATAATTTGCCCTGAGGTATTGTTTCTTTTCTTAAACATCGCCAACATAAGATGAGACGTTGGTTGCTGTTTAAAAATTTTCCTGATAGTCTATTCATGCTACATGTGTTGATACCTCGAACTGGAAAGTCGATTGGTTGTTACGTTAGTTATATTGAAAAGTCTCTTCTTAATTGCCATTGAAAAGGCTTTAAAAGATAACTATTTCATTGATATAGAAGTTCTAAGCCTCTTCTTATAATTTCATGTAGTGATCATACAAGTTTCTGATTGCCAAGATTAAGCTTCCTTTAATTTTAAGTTAATTGAATTAAAATGGGGCAATGTCTAATTGACGTAATTATTGAAAAGGTCCATTTAACTACATATAGTGTATGTATTTCTTTGATGTTTGCCGAAAGAAAATATAGAATCTAAGAGTTTTTATTTATACCCAAGATATTCAAAGTTGCTCCACACATTTCCATTAATTTTACGGGTTTGTTATAGTGCCGAAATAATTAAGTATGGCCTCGACAAATTTTAATGAAGTCACATTTGCAGCAAGTGAAGAAGATTCTGAGATGTTGGTTGAAGATTTGGAGATTGCTTCTAACATTTTGGTTGACAGTGTTTCAGAAGAAACAGATTTCAGTATAAGCTCCAGTGACCTCGTTAATTCCTGTATGAGTCCTGTTTGATTGATTGATTAGTTTATTTTGTTTGATTAGTTTTATTAAAAGCAGGGTGAAGAAACTTAGTCATAAATTTGTAATAGAAGCAGGTCTTTCACTGGCTATGTGAAATATTTCAATATACTTTTCAATTTGTGACGACGATATGTAATCAGAATCAGAAAGATGACCTGCATTCATTCAACATGCAATACGAATACCATATTTGTTTTTGTGTTTTAAAAGGTTAGAAGCGAGTAAAATATGTAATCAAAAGCATACATCTTACCTAATTATAATCATGTTCATATTTTATAATCACGTTCGGAAAGCAATTTTTATTTTGAAAACCTTAAAATTTTTAAGCTGCATATACTGTCAAGACCAATGAAATATAAATTCGGATAGTGCACTGAAAGAAGGCTGGTAGTAAGTAGATAAAACAGTTTTAATTGCATCAATTAGCTGAAAAATTTTGACATGTCACTAATCACGATGGAGTTTGATAGGAATAACCAACTGTTTGTTTAGTTTAACTCCAAGCTGTTTTCTAATTCAGCGGATCCAGTTGATGTAACAGTGGATAGCAACACGCAAACTGTCATCGAAAATTTGAACAAATGTTTAAAAGCGTTAGACTTAGAAGTATCTTTAACATCCACAATGATAGAATCATCCTTCAAATCAAACAATGCCTTAATCAAGGCTGAAGATTCGTGTTTGACAATGGCAGCTTCTGGTTATTACGATGACGTCTTCTATTGTTCCATAGTACGGATCCAAAGCCCTGAAGGTCCCTTACACGTTTGTAGACTTTTTGAGTCGGGTGAATTTCAAGGGTTTTTTCACGAAGAAGGTGGTGCTTTTTTGAAAAGCCAATTATCCTTATCAGATGAACTTTTGCCGTATAATGTGTACACCACGGAAGACATAGCCATGGAAAAGAAGCGATCAAAAACCCTTTATCAAAACATGCGGAATCCTGGTAAATATTTACATATCAAAGTGAGCCTATGATTTATGTAAGGGTGTAAGTGCTAGTTGTTTTAACCCGTTTTTTCATGTAACCGCCTATGATTGGCGAGAGGAGGGTTCTTGATATTATCGTTATTGATCCTTGAATTTTTTTCGTTTTCCTTCTATTTGATAGACAATTTCTCTGATAAAAAGAAGAATGTGACGGCAAGGAACATAAAAGGCAACAAAAATAGCTTTTTCAACACCATGAGTTCTGTTATGTCAACTATGCAGTCAGAGAAGGTCAAATGCTTGTTTCTGTTTGGCATCACGTTGCATAATAGCCAGAAATTTGATGCTACAAACCGTAAAATAGAAAATCGGTATGAATTCTACTTTCAACAAAACATAAACTCGAATAAAAACGTCTTAGGAATAAAATTAAATTGTTCCAACTACATGGATGTATGTTATTTTCACCTTTTAGTCATGTTATTTGCAATGATGACGACATGGGTTCTTTTCTTCAATCAAAGCTTGTTGATTATCGTTTGAAATCAATGTCTTCCATTGGAATGCGGGAAATTTTACTTCGCTCCTATCCATCCAACATAACTATTTACGACCAGTTTCGAATTATGACGAGCATACCAAATCATCATAGATGGAATTGGATCGATTCCTCCTCGCAATTCAAATATGAACAACGGTTTTCAACTTCTATGAAGTATTACCCAGGATCACCAAGAAACCGTATCATACAGGCATGGGTTTTCCGGGACGACCCAATAAATATCATTGAAGCATGTATAAAAAACATGTTGGGTATCAAGTGCGAGGTTCCTTATCAAAAAAAGCCGTGTAGGAAAGTTTTTGGAAGGAAGAAATCACAAAAGTTAAAAAGACCCACAGTCTCCATACCGATTTACAAAAATTTGGCGAAAGATTTCAGTACAAATTTATTTGAATACTTTTGTGGGGAAATATTTCGTCATAAGCATCTACATTGGCGATTTCGAGATGAAAACAAGCAAGTTATTGCAATGGGTGGATATAACAGCGAAAGTGGAAATTTTATGGTAAAACTTCAGAATACTTTTTCCTATGATGCTGTGGTGATGTATACCTGACAAGAATGTACTAAAATCTTCATAGATTAGTCTTTTCACTTTCAGCACAACAACAAGAATCACAGTATTTCAGAACAAATGACAGTACTGACGGTAACTTGAAACTGGGACCGCAATTTGATATTTCATTTCCTGAGACCATACATTTAATTTTCTGGTGTCATGTTATATTTTAGAACTACGAGTATGTCCATGTGACCGCCATCAAAACTACAACCACACCAATCATTAAATGTGAATGCAGAATTTTTCACACGTTGCAGAGTTCAATTGCTGTCGATCACAGCAACTATGCTGATACGAGGGAGAGAGTGACGTGCTGCCATTGTCGATTGATGAAGGAATTGCTGTGTATAGCTACTTTTGAAAACATCAATGAAACAGTTTCCGTCCCTGATCTCATCAATAAACAAGTGCGTTTATTTAGTGTTTATATGATGATACTTCTTAACTTCTAATACCACGCTGCACTAATGATTTATTCAGTCCAGTAAACATATTTTCGAAATATTTTTTGATTTCATTAGATTGTGTTGGAGGCCTTGAAAGATGTCGATTCAAAAGTTTTTCGGCTGCATGCCAAGGCTGGTGTTGAAAGGTTTTCCATTGCGGGTGATGAAGTGGAATTTGTAACAATCTCTAGTGTGGATAAGAGTGACCGTCAGGTTGCAAGTTGTCATTCCACAAAATGCCGTTTATCTAAAAACCAATCCAGTAAACGCAATATCAAAAGCCTTAGAGATTGCTCCACCCTTTGTGAACATTTAAAACTGCTGCGAGAAAGTTTCGAGACTCCAGCTCCTATGGAGATCGATGATATGGATGGCGAAGATGATGGTGCAGTCTGCGATGACGACAGTGTTAGTAGTGATGAAGAAGAAACCTTACCAACTGAAAAGGTGAAATAACCTTGATGTTTTGCAATCACATATCATTTTGTTTTGCAAGTAGTCAACGTATCTATTCGTGACCGCTAAATATGCATATACTTTTCGGTATTAACACTTTCTTGCAAAATATACTTTACCTTTTGATGTCAGTATTCATGTAACCAGAGCACTTCAGTCAAACAGAGGCTACATTCGGCTTGAAGTCTGAATTTACGTGAAATAGAAAGCATAGTGAATCTATTACAAATTCGCAATTAGGCTTTAATGCATTTTGGGTTTTAGTGGAAAGAAATTTTTGACATTGAAAGTGGTTTGTGGAATTTTGGAGAGACTTGTCCTTCGACACAAATAGTGGACTCTAATCCTAATTCTACGAATCTCAGTGCACAGTTCTACAAACGTAGCAGGATTGACATCAAAGATGCACGCACATATCCCTCGTTTGTGCCAAACACCGATGGTTCATGTGCCTGCAAGGTATTTGTAGACCTAAATTAAATAACTCTAACTACTGTATAATGATATGATCATTTACAGGTACTTTTTATCTTGTAGGCAGGATGGATTTCAGATGAAAATCCACTTGGCATATTAGAAGAGGAAGGGAAAACAAATCTTTTTTTAACTCTCGGCAAGTACTTCATGTTAATATTAATGTCGTATTCAGCAATTGCGTATATAATAACAACCTATCAATAATCGCGCTATACTAATCCGCAATCGTGCATCCCACTTTTATTTTAGAGGGTGATGGTTTTTTTTAAAATTTACGGTCGAAATCTTCTTAATCGTGGTCATATAGCGGTAGTTAGTCCATTCGCCAATGGGCTTATATGCCCAAATAAAAAGGCCGAAATGAAACCGTTTCCTACTGCATCAAAATGAGGGAACGGTGGCTTTGAACAAGAATCTTATATATGGGGAAGCCCCGGCGCTCATCGTTTTTATTGGCTAATAAAGGAAAACTCTTGAAATGCGCTATTTTGATTGGCTGAAAAATTCATAGCAACGGAGTTCGTTAATAAGGTTCTTCATTTCTGCTGCTCTTTTGAAGAAGAAACGAGAAAGTTTTAATAATAAAACTTTTATTGTTGTACTTTTACTGTTATTGTATTGTATTGTATTGTATTGTAAGTGAGTTATCATTTGATTGGCTGACGATTTCCAAAAAGTTCGTTGCTTTCAAACGGTTTTCATTCTCGGTTGTCAATTTGACGAAGAAACACAGGTTTGTATATACGAAGGTTATTATAAAACACGTTTTATAATCGTGCTTATTGCTAAACTGTTACTGTTGTTGTATTTTAGATCAATAAAAGAAAAATTAGCACATGCGTAAGTGAGTAAGATGTATTGATGTCTTTTATTTATGCATGTACTAGGGACCTTACGAAACTACGACGGCAACGAAGACGACGACGTACAAGATATTCATCTCCAATGAATCACAAAAGAGTAGAAACTATACACTTTGGTTAAGAAGTTATTAATAATGCCTATGAAGTTTGTTTCTTGAACTTAGACCAACAGAATCATGAAGGAACCAAGGAAAATTTATCCGAAGTACTGCTATTCTCACGTCTTCGTTTTCAGTACGACTTCAAAATATTACTTTTCACGTTGTGTATAGAACGTGCAAATCTAATAATGATATTAGTAAAATTAAAAACATTTCCCAATAGTATAGTGTGAAACATAGAAATACGTATTTCTATGTGTGAAATGACTTCCATTATAAAGCAAGTCTGTGGAGTAAAGAGAATCTTTTGTTTGCTTCACGTTGTCGTCCACGTTGCCGTCGTAGTTTCGTAAGGTCCCTATTTAAATGTTTGTTTACAACGTAAAATCACAGTGAAATGGTTTATGTCAGTGGAAAACAAAGAAGAAATGCGAGTGGAAGAATGTATCCAGCACATTTTCAGGGTTACTTATTTCGTTTTAGTTATCAAATAATGTGGCTATACAGAAGAAGTGCAGTGAATGCAGAAAAAAATGATGTTTATTTACACGGTCGGTAACGAATGGTTTTAATTTTAAGTTTGTTTTGAAAAGAAACGAAAACGAGGGGGAGCGCAGTAAAAATTTGTTTTGAACTCGCGCCATTAGTTAGCAAAGAAGATTTATTTATTTACAGATCAATTAAAAATGGTTCTCATGACTGTGGAAATGGGAAACGTGTTATGCTGTCTTATCTCATCTCAACCATGTCTGCTTTTTATTAAATTTCCCTGTATATTTTATTGACGATGTTTGGTGCTGCTTTGTCTCTCTGCCTGTCTGTCATTTATGTCTTTTGCTTTTGTTTGTATGGTTGTTGCAGTAGTAGTGTAGATTGTAGCTGTTCTTCACTGAAATCTTTTTCTTTTAGGTCAGAAAAGAAAAAGTTATATAAACCATTAAAGAAATGAAGCACATGGTTAAATTATGATGTTGTGAGGGTTAGTTAAGAGAAGAATGGATAATGTATTTCAGAAATTCATTATTATTGCTGTAATGTGATATGACTGTGCTACTAAGAAGCATTGCATTGCTGGATGGATTCTTATATTTTGTCATGATTATGCATTATTTTGTGTTATGGTAATCGTTTACGTACTATGCCTGGGTATATAAGTTTGGCATTATGTTTTGATTTGTTACTTTTTATCTTTTCGGTATTAAATTATGGCTTTGGTAGGGCATTTCATTGCATTGTTTCAATTATTTTTATTATTTTGATGTTTGGTTGTGTATTCCACGTTAAAAGTCTTTATTTAGTTTAGCTCCAGTGTTGAGTGTTGAACCTGCATTAACTTATAGCATTGGTTGATTTTATAGACTTTCCAATCAAAAACCT